>LOEQ01000481.1:258264-268373 GCA_001685075.1 Bramus lutescens | reverse complement strand
TGTGGGGTATTGGGTGGGACAGAAACCCCAACAAGCCAGCCCTTCATGTTACAATACTTGCACATTGTCTTTAAGCTATATAGATATTAAGAATTATAGGTCAATAGTCATCCATGCTTGTCATACTTATATTTAGACCAATCAGTTTCTTTAAATACACAGAGATTGTATTCTGCTTAGATAGGTAATCTTCAACCACTTCAAAGAACTATAGAATATGCCATTTAAATAACTTAGGGTTCTGTTGACATGAGACACAATTGCTCCTGGCAGCACCGAGAGAATGTTGGGCACTGAAGACACTCCACTTGTATTTTTGTTTTCTTCTTGGCAAAACTGGCCTTTGGGCAAAAACTGCCCATGCATCGACCACTGACAAAATGCATGGTGTCCAGACTAAACAAACAGGATACAAAAAAGACTGTCAAACCTTGCCAAGACAAGGTAAGATGGTTTTAAATTTTTTCCTGCCTCTGAAAATGATGTGTCGGTTACTGTAGGCCTTAGCCAAAGTTGGTTGCTCCAATGTTGCAAATGAGACTTTGGATGATTGCCCAGGTAGCCAGTTGTCTCTGTCATTTATTGTACCATTTGAAAGTTGCTTGATTATAATTCCTGTCCACTTAAGTAATATTTCCCTGCTCAGGTCTTTGACAGAGTTGAAGACTAGATAGTCATAGTTACTTTCTTCTCATAACTTAGCCAAGCCTTTTCTAATATAAGACTTAGACTCCTTAGGATAGGATAACTATTGAAATATTTAGCATATGTTTCTTGCTTGATATTGTTTATGCTGGTTGTAATTCTAATTTTTATACTTGATATTTGTTCTTACTGTATATAGTTTTGTATTAGGCTTAAAACTCTTTTATTTTAGACAAAAGGGTGAGGTGCTGTGGGAATTCCTTTAGCTAATAGCCTTTAAGATACTGGCCCACTTTGGGCATGGTTAAATGTACTATATACAGATGTAAAAATATGCATGGCCCCTTGGCTGCTGGATTCAGTTCATGCTTCTTGCTTAAGCAGAGGACTGCTGATCTGTGAGTGTACCCCTAAATAAAGAAACCTTTATTATACTCCATTCTGGGCTACTGTGGAACTATTTTATTATAATCAACAATAACCCCAGGTGAGCTGGCCTGCAAAATTTTGGGTGATTCTTCTGTCTACATCTTTTATTTTCTTTAATTTTTCATGTTCACATAGGAATGCTGAGATTATAAATGTGTCCTGCTGTATCCTACTTCTTAGGTGGTTCTGGGAATCCAAACTCATATCAGGCTTCCCTGGCATGTGCTTTTACACATTGAGCCATCATTGTGAGTAGGAGTGCCATTCTATATTGATATTAATTTATTTGCACTGTGTGATTTTACTCTGCGTTGTGACATCAAGTTTCAGTACACTTTCTAACCATTTTGATGGTTTGAAATGCTTATTTTCTGAGGTTAGAACAACTAATATTTATAAGTACTCTTTAATTTGTCAATATCTTATTCTTTAGTCCTAACAAAAATCTTTTTTACCAGCTTTATTTATAATTTCAAAGTCATTTGGGAACATTTAAGAACCTATCTTAGAGATGAAGAGACAGCTCAGTGCTTAATAGCATTTTCTGTTCCACAAGAGACCTGGATTCAGTTCCCAGCACCCACGTAGGCCCTCACAACCATCTGGTCTAGCTCCAGGGTATCCAATACCCTCTTCTGGCTTCTACAAGTACCAGGCATGCAGTCAGTGCATATACAGATGCAGATGCAAGCCTCATAGGCATAAGATAAAAATAAAAATGTCAAAAAGAATTTTCAGAGCAAGCATGTATTATTAAGATGGCCTTCCACCCTAAGATTCTTACCTAGGTGATGAATACCAGAGCCTCAAACTCTGACCTGGCAGACATATTCCATAGAACAAACACTACGAAGGGCCTAAATACAAGCAGAAGACAAAACCAGGTTTATCATGCTTGCTAGGCAAACACAGCATTGTCATTTGTCTAGAGAAATACCTGAAGGGAGGACTATAGGAAGAAAGGAGCTTTATTCTGCATCCCACTCCTAGAGGGTCAAGGTTGAGTATCTTCATCTTTGTTTGCTTTCTTACTATAATAGAAGAGTTTGAGATGTACAGAGTATCACATGGCAAGAGAAAAGGGGAGTCTGTGTGTTTGTGCACCTCTGACCATAAAGTCAGCAAGTTTCCTTCATGGGCACTCAGTTCCAATGACTTTATTCTAATCACTTGCGAAAGGACCCTTCAGTCACTATAGGAGGACTGTATTTCATCCTTTTAATACTATTGTGGAACTAAACTGTGCATGAGTTAGGAAAATACAGCAGAAGAAAACCATGACAATTTCCCCCAAGTAAAGTGTTTGTGAATCTTGTATACACTGTACGTGTTGAATAGGCAGCACTTGCATTGGCTCTGATGTGTTTGGAGGGATTATGAGCAGCTCCATCAAAAAGAGGAAGCCCTGACTCTCAGGCTGGTAGGGCTGTGCTATGCCAAGTGTCCTGTCCTATTCAAACACACATCTCACGTTTTCACTGATAACGTCTGCAAAACAAAACACTCAAGGCTGAGGGCTTGGAGAACAAAGCCTTTTGATACCATGACACTGCTGCTGATGGGATTGACTAGAACAAAGCTTCTTAGTGTGCTAACATTGACAGCAGAACAGCTTGTACTGATTTGCTTAGCATATGCGTGCTTCCACAGCATCTTGTCATTAGCTGCAGTAACTTAATCAATGAGCCTATCAGGCAACTCCTGTGTGTGTCAATACAAAACAGATAGCAAACAATGGCAAACAGAACCTCAGTATTTGATCACACATATGTGTTTTTGCCTACCGTGGTCCTTGGCTTTAATCTATCTGTACTGCACCTTGGTGATGGCAGAGCTAAACATTGCTTAGAGAATTCCTTGTGGCTGTGTCTGAATTAGGAATATGATGGAACTCATTTCCAATTAACCATATGGCCACCATTTAACCATATCCCTGTTACATTGAGACAATTCTGAAAGGTAGCATGTTTAAGGATCATTTTCAAACCAAACTCATACCATATCTCAGGGAACCAAAGAAGTTTCAGAGCTACAGTGAGCTACCCAAAACGGCTTAGTGCATCTGTCCATGGTCTATTCTTACTAACCCACTTTCATAGGGTGAATCACATGAAAAACAGTGGTTGGGGGGGGTCACAATTCTAATCGAAGGTTGGGGGCCACGTTTGGTGGTTGCCTTCATTTTGAAAATACCATCTTTAAATTCCTATACATTTTAATTTGAACAATTTATGTGTACAGGCATTTTGCCTGCATGTTTGTCTGTGGCCATATGTGTTTTCAGAGTCTGAGGAAGCTAGAAGAAAGCACCAGCTGACCCGAACTGGACTGTGAGCTGTCATATGGGTACTGGGACTCAACCCCAGGTCCTCTGGAAGAGCAATCAGGGATTTTAAGAGCTGAGCCATATCTCCAGCCTGTGATTGCGTTCTTGGTGACAGATAAGAGGTATGGGATGTCACATGCCAATCAATAGAAGGAAGTGTTGATGCACCAGTCAGTAAGAGTTCCTGCCACTCTTCCAGAGAACCTGAGTTCAGTACCCAGCACTCATGTCCGGCAGCTCACAGCTGCTACAACTCCAGTGCTAAGGAATCTGAGACCCTGTTTCTCAGGGGCATCTCTAGTACCCATAATGTGCGCACGCACACACACACACACACACACACACACACGGAAAGCTGGGAACCGGAGAGGTGGTCATCCACAGGGAAGAACATACTAATTAGTTGTTCAGTGCCAAATGGTCATCCCTGAAAACATAAATACAAACAATACTATACAAACTGAGAAAATTATATTTATGAATATGTATATAATAACAGTGAAAGAGATACCATGAATTTGAAGGAGTAGGGGGATATGGGAAGATATGGAGGGAGGAAAGGGACAGAAAAACATTGTAAGTACATTATAATCTCACAGATCAAACTTACAAGAACAAAAGAAATGAAAAGTGCAGTTGTGCCTTTATTAGTATGTGTTCAGTCACTTGGGTTCTCTGCTTCTTTTGAAACCTCTGTGGTTCAATCTAACCATCATATTCAACTCTCCAAAGCCTTGTCTCTAAGCACTAGAGATGGAGAAAGTGTGTTGTCCTTGCCTTCTTCCTTTTCTTTATCCTCCTCCTCTTCTGCTCCCTTTCTCCTCTCTTCTTCCTCCTCCTCCTCTCCTCCCCTTCCTACGTCTTCCTCCTCCCCTTCTCTTTCTCTCACCCAACCTGCTCCTCCTATTTCCACTTCTAAATTACACTTCAGTCCCAGAAGCCTGGGATAGGCACACCACTGTACCTGAAGAGACCTTCTGTGGGTTCATGTTCACATTTGCAACTCATGTGTGCAGTTATCCTGGTTATAATACAAAGCTTAAGATACGGCCCTACGTTTCAAGTCAAAATTCTCATTAGATAAATTCATATCCTTTTATAGACTGAAAATGAAATCTGGGGCCAGGTGTGGTGATGTAGTCCTTTGATCCCGGCATTCTGAAGGTTGAAGCAGGGGGCGTTGCTGTGAGTTAAAGGTCTATATAATGAGTACAACTTATCTTTAAAACTGCATCATCTTTGATTTTTTTAACATTTAAAGTAAAAATTAAAGAGTTATTGACTTACTGTGTGCCTCTTGCAATGCGTGTGTGTCCGTGATGTGTGCCTGTGTGCATGTGTGAATGTGTGCATGTGTGATGTATGTGCTTGATCACGCATGTGATCAGGATGTCCATGAGGAGGTGAGAGGAAACCTTGTGGGGGTAGATGTTTTCTTTCCACCATATTGCATGGCTGGAAATCAGAACTCCAGTCTTCAAGCCCAGAGTTTTCCCTGCTGAGCCATCTCTCCAGTGCTCTTTACATCTTCTTTAAATGTTCAAAATCAGGATTCGTTAGAAGGAACTTGAGGAGGAGCTTAAAACTTTAACTGCAGTTTGTCATAGGGACACTCATGAGCCCACAGTCATCTTGTTTGCATGGGTTTGGAACAGCATAAAGATATGAAAATATAAACTTGATCCCATTGGCAACTTGTATTCTGTGTATAGAAATATTAATTTTAAAACTGCATAAAAATAATCATACAAGTGAAGTTATAAGTTGCTATATACGTATATCAGTTTTACCCAAAGAGCATTCTTCCAAGTTAATGATGCTTCATAGAGCACTAAAATGTTTTCATAAGAGGATTCTTCTTAACTAAGAAGCAGTACATCAATATTTCTAGTAAAAGAAATCCTTGAAAATACTTTTTCTGTTATTCGAGTGTAGCTCAAGAACTCTTGACTGATTCTTTTCTCTCAAACTATTGCAATGAAGACAGAAGAGGAACATTTGTTCAGTCTGCTGCCAGTTTTATTTATTTTTTATTTTTGTGAGTGGCACTTACTAGCACAGCTAAGGAACTCATAAATCAATGATGCATTTCATCTAATTAAGAAATCCCAATATTTTTATAAGATGCAATTTCAGACAAGAGAACTTATCATCTTTATTAACTGAAAAGTCTTGAATTTGATTCAAATGAAAATGTAGAAGCTTGAGCTCAGAGCATGACAGATCTAATTTGAAACCTCGGGTTCCACTAGACCTGGCCTTATGCTTAACATTGTAACTAATCAAAATCCTGAAGGTGTGTGACAACTCTAACGGCCTTCAACTCTCCCAAGTCCTAAACTAAGTCAAACTGAGGTTGGGGGTTTGGCCAGGGATGTGTGCACAAGTGTGCCTCCATGATTGCTTCCACTCACGTGTACAGATCCAAAGGAAGCTTTCCAGATGGAACCAGCTTCCTTTGGTGACAAGACTGAATTTGTATCTGTCACACTGGACTGAAAGTAAGTTCCCACGCCTTTGACAGGGCATTCTTCTGCAGTACCCAGTCCCCAGGCTGTGGGAGGATGAGTGGGAACAATCGTCTGCCAGTTCTTGGGACAGAAGATCCAGGAAGAGAAAGCAGCCCATCTGAGGAAGCAAGGGCTCAGTGTTCCTCCCTGCTGGACTGACTGGGAAAAACACAATGAGGTTCTCCACTAAGAAAATTGTAAACCTTGAGGAAAAAGCATGATGACTAGACAACCTTACAAGCTAAACAACTTTGGCTTTTGGTGAGTTGGTAAAGAAGAAAGCAAAGAGAAAGAGAAAAGGAGATACTGGAAATCACTGGCAATGTTCTTGAAAACCTCAATTCAACTTGAAATGAGCATTACACTTCAAGGAAGAAAATGCAAGAGAGGAAAGAATCAGAGAATCGGGGGAATGACTTAGAGTTTCATATTTATGCACCTTCTCCCTTCCCAGTATTTCCCTTTAGTCCGAATTGCAGTGAACATGGCTGTGAGTGCATCTCCCAGTATCCTGTACTTTAAAAAGTCGGGCTGGAGGGCACTGGCTAAGGTCTGGGCTCCATCAGCTGAAGGGATAAGAAAAACACGCTTTGTTTGTCTTTACTTTTAGATTTCATGGGCCACTCTTCATTTCAAAGTTGAGGTCATCTACAATGAAAAGCGAAACACTCGGTCAGAGTTCTTCTAGTTCTCCACAGCCTAGGGGAAAATAGGATGCATTAGAACTCCTGAGAGAAAAGTGCAGGCGAGTTCTCTCACAACTGAATAGCGGCCTTCTTAGCACAAGTGCTGAGGTGGGGTTTGGGGAAAGAGTGGACTCGCCCAGGAGTTTTACACTGTTTCAAACTAAGTGGAGAATCTGGATACAAAGTGGTTGACTGTACTCTCTACTGTTAAAAACACACCATAAACTGAAGCAGAAAAGAACAATCAGGTTCTCAGAGAGAGGGTCACCAATGATCTTCAAACACTAGATCCCAGGACTGTGTTTGGAGGACTCTGAACGGAGTCTGCACTGTCATTGTGTCTATTGCAGGGGGTCAGAGGAGAGACGGTTGTGACTGAGTTAGGCATAGGCCCACCTCTTTATTAGTCAAGCCTATGCTGTTGGGACAAAACTGACTGTCACAATTTAAGGAAGGACGGTTTGCTTTTGCAGCATGGTTGGGGGTACAGCTGGGTGTGGCGGGGTGACATGGAGGCTGACTCCACCCGAGCAGGAATGTAAGGCAGCTGGTTACACTGTGTTGGTAATCAGGAGGCTGAGAATAGGGAGGAAAAGATGTGGGGTTGTGGCACAGAATGCCTGTTTCCTCACCCAGGGACTTTCTCTAAAGAGACTAAAGAGACTCCATTCCCTGAAGATTTCCACAACCCCCCAAAAGCAGCACCACCAGTTGGGGACCAGTAGGTCTTCAAATACATGTCCATGGAAGACATTTCAATATTTAAGCCATAACAACCTTCAAGGTGTTGTAACACAAAAGTTGACGTTGAGCCTCCTATAAATAAATAAGGGTGTTATCTTTGACATGCTACAAGATAAGAAAAAATGGTCTAGATGAAACTATGCTGTCAAGGATATTTGAAAAAAGCAGATTTTACCATACCTGATTTATTCCATTTTCTGAGATTAAAAAGTGTGGAAAGTAGACTGTTCTCTTTATGAGGCTCAGGCCTTTGATAAAACTAATGAGAGCTGTAAAACCCTTGCCAAAATCAATGCACAAGCAATTTAAAATTTCCATGCCATACATAATGGCTATCCATTCCTACAGGCAAGGCGCCACCCTTAGTGCTGGGGGCTCTGCCGTTTTGTGAGTGAGGAGAAAGAGCTCAGTTTTACAGGCAGAAGTGTGTGAGCCGAATGCTGGCACTGCACCATTGCTTTGACCCTTACTTGGCAGGAATCAGGTTGAGAAGTAACACAAAAAATATTTGCTAGGAAGAATTAGAGTAGAGATTATGAAGTTCCCCTCATCCTTGGCTTGTTTCTGGCCTCACAGAGCTGTCCCAGGGCTCCGAAGGGAGGTTATAGCAAGGCTCAGCTGTCAACTTCCAATTGCCTACTTCCAGTAGGTGTTGTCAGTCCCCCCAGATCCTCCTGGCCGTAGAGGATGCATATGGCCTTAATAACCCTGCCCATCAATGTTCTGGAAAAGCTCCAGGAAGCTGAATTCATCATGCAGAGTGGGGCTCCTGCCTTCCTCAGATTATACAGTTAATTCAAATGCTCAGCAGTCCCCCAACTCAAGGAGGAGTTAGTGTGTGAACATATGTGGACGGCAGTTTATTTCTGCGTCATTCAACCATTTTTTCCCTAGAGTTGAGCTACAGCCCACTTTGGAAAGAGAGCCTGAGCTTGTTAACTCAATCTTGTGCACTTGGGGTGAACTGCCTATCATAAAGGATCAGTCCTGAAGACTCTTTCAGGAGTAGAATTTGTGAAGGGGAAGGATAGGCAGGCCTCACCCTGGACTTGGTTCCCAGCTGCTCTGGATGGATTCTGAGTATCAAGTAGCGGTTACAGTTTCTGTCTGAAATGTCCCACATAGCCTAATTATCTAAATACTGGGTCCCTAGCTTGTGGTACTAGTTTGAAGGTGGTGGAGTCTTTGGGAGATAGGGCAGAGCTGGCAAGAGTTATTCACCAGGTTTGAAACTTTGAAGATTATACCTGAACCTAATTCTAGTCACAGGTTGTGAGGAGCCTCCCACACACACTGCCACTGCCATGGAGCTGCACCCCTCAGCCATCACCATGCGACTGTACGACATAGCCATCACCATGCGACTATACGACACAGCTACCACCATGGCTCCTCTGTGCCATCCCACTATGATGGCCCCTTCCCCCCTGCTCGTGTGTTTGTCGGGTATTTTATAACTTCAGTGACAAAGGTAATGACTACAGAAGCACATACAAATAAAGGTATGGGTTGCTTTCTCCAACTCTGCCTCTTTCTATTTAAATTTAAAGTTAAATTTATTTTTAACTCAAATGAAGATAAAAGGTGTTCCTATAAATGGGCAAAGTGGTATTTAGAAACATGCACTCATAATACAATGCTTTAATATCTCAACATAAACTCAGATACTCTGAAACCGATAGAAGAGAACGTGGGGAATAGCCGTGAACACACTTCCTAAATAGAACACCAGTAACAGTCACGAAGATCGATGATTGACAAATGGGACCTCATGAAATTGAAAAGTTTCTGTAAGGCAAAGGACACCGTCAATAGGACAAAATAGCAGCCTACAGAATGGGAAAAGATCTTCACCAACCCCACATCAGACAGAGGGCTGATCTCCAAAATATACAAAGAACTCAAGAAATTATTCATCAAAAGAACAACCAGAGAGTCTGCATGGGACTGACCTAGACTGTCTGCATATATTATATTATTATAGTTATGTAGCTTGGTCCTCTGATGGGACTCCTAGCAGTGGGAACAGGGGCCACCTCGACTCTTGTCCAGGCTTTTGGAACCATACTCATCATATTGGGTCACCTCACACAGCTTCAGTTCATGGGGAGGCGCTTAGTCTCACTGCAACCTGACATACCAAGTTTTGTTGCTACTCATGGGGGACCCACCCTTTCCTAAACAGAAGTGGAAGAGGAGTAGATTGGAGAGTGGGGACAGAGGGGAGGATGAGAATGGGCAACTGGGAAGAAAGGAGGGAAACTGAGGCTGGGATGCAATATATATATATATATATATATACACAAAGAACAGCCTGCTGAACAATTAAGGATACACCTCTGTGAGAACACACACTTTCATTTCTTTGGCTAGAATCCTCAGTGAGTTTCTGAGGCACAGATGGAAGGTATGCTAAACTTTAGAGAAACTGACATTTCCCCAAACTTCCTTCTTTATAACAGTCCTACTAGCACCAGGTCTTTCTCAACACGTGGCTCTGTGGACCTCTTCAACGGGAGCTTTCTGGTGGGCTGTGGCATCGCTTTGGTTTATATTTCTCTGTTGACTATGGGTGCCGATTCTATGCGTGGACTTACTGGAAAGTCAACGTATTTTTTGTGGTGCTGCATTAAAATCTTTTTTGTCTGTATTTTTAGCTCCTCAAAATGTATGTAGTTATGAAACTGATTTCCATACAGGTGTTTGTGGGATTTCTGAGTATGGAACCCATCTAAGTACATGGATTTCCAAAAAGGAGACTTTTTTTTT
>LOEQ01000481.1:242440-258221 GCA_001685075.1 Bramus lutescens | reverse complement strand
ACAGAAGGAACATAAATCCTTAATTCTTTTTATCCAATATGCACATTTATTTTAATTTTTTTTGTCAGACTGCTTTAAATTCGTCTATGAAATTTCAATCTTCCCATCTAATGCAGAAACAAGTCATCTGGTGATGGCTGAGCAAGGTCTTGATCTACAAGTATAGTAGAATGGGATGGATGACTGTCTGGTTGGAGTTAAGGCCCCCTGGAGCTCCAAGTTGGAAGTGTTAGAGCCAGACAAAAGCTAGGATCCACACATGAGAGACAACACATGTTTGTTTTCCTAGGTTTGGGTCACTGTCCTGGCTGGTTGTCTGTGTCAACTTGACACAGATAAAATCATCAGAGGAAGGAACCTCAGTTGAGGAAATGCCTCCATAAGATCCAGCTGTAGGGCATTTTCTCAATTAATAATCAATGGGGGAGGTCCTAACCCATAGTAGATGGTGTTATCCCTGGGCTGCGGGTCCTGGGTTTCATAAGAAAACAGACTGAACAAGCCATAGGGAGTAAGTCAGTGAGCAGCATCCCCTCATGGCTCCTTCTGTTTTTGCCTCCAGGATCCTGCCTTGTTTGAGTTCCTGTCCTGACTTTCTTCAGCAATGAACAGCAATGCTGAAGTGTAAGCCAAATGAACCTTTTCCTCTCCAGCTTGCTTTTTGTCATGGTGTTTTATTGCAGCAATAGAAATCCTAACTCAATAGAATATTTTCATGTTTTATCCATATACTTGCAATTTTCATAATTACATTTTCTTTCCTGTGGAGTAGAATTCCACTGTGTAGAATATACCACATTGTCATTCTCCTTCTGTCACTTGATATCTACATGGAGTCCATATCCCAGCTATTGTGAAAGAGCAGAAATGAACATGGAAGTGCAAATATCTCTGTCATAGAACCGAGAGACTTTGGGATAGACACCCAGGGTTGCTCTCAAAGTGGCTACACTGGTTTTCTTTGCCAATGGCATATTTTCCCCACATTTGCATAGGCGTTTGTCCTCACGGTATTGTTGGTGGCAGCCATTCTGACTAGGATGAGCTGGACTGGTATAGCAATTTTACTTTGCTTGTTCGCTTGATGGCTAGAGATGTCAAGCGCTTTCTGAAGTATTTCTTGCCATCATGATCCCATTTCCTGTAACAGCACACCCCAAGAGACACAACTTAGGGGTGGAAGGGTTTCTTTGAGCTCATGGGTGCCATGTTCATCACGGCAGTGATGTAAAGGCATCAGGAACTTGAAGTAGATGGCCATACGCATATCAGGGGCAGAAGATGCATGCATGCATTCTTGCACTTGGCTTGCCGTACACACAGTCAGGGGCAGAAGATGCATGCATGTGTTCTTGCACTTGGCTCCCTGTACACACAGTCAGGGGCAGAAGATGCATACATTTGTTATTGCACTTGTCTTGCCATACACATATTTAGGGGCAGAAGAAGCATGCATGTGTTCTTGCACTTGGCTCCCCGTACACACAGTCAGGGGCATAAGATGCATACATTTGTTATTGCACTTGTCTTGCCATACACATATTTAGGGGCAGAAGATGCATGCATGTGTTCTTGCACTTGGCTCCCCGAACACACAGTCAGGGGCAGAAGATGCATACATTTGTTATTGCACTTGTCTTGCCATACAAATATTTAGGGGCAGAAGATGCATGCATGTGTTCTTGCATTTGGTTCACTTTCTCCACTCTTATGCAGTCCAGGATCCCAACCTAGAAATGGCACGGCCCACTCTCAGGCTGGGCCTTTCCACATCAGATGTTGTGATGGGGTAATCCCTCATAGATCGGCCCAGCCACCCTAATCTAGACATTGCCTCACGGACACTCTTCCCAGAGGAGTCTAGATGGTGTGAAGTGGACAGAGTTCACCACCACACTAGACACCTGTGCTTCTCAATTTGTGAGCTCTCTATTCCGTTCTCATAATGTGATTGGGTTATTTGCTTTTGAATTCTTTATATACTGTCAGAAGTGAGCTGGCAAAGATTTCCTGCCTATCTGTGGGCTACTTTGCTACTTTACTGACAGTTTGCTTTTCTGTAAGAAGCTTTTAGATTCCATAGAATCCCATTTGTCAACCAACGGTCTTACTTTCTGAGGTACCAAGTCCTATCTAAAAAGTTCTTACCTGAGCCTCTATATTGCAGTGAACTCCCTACTTTTTCCATAAGTGGTTTCAGAGCATTATGTCTTCAGTTGAGGCCCGTGGTCCATTTGGAAATGTCTGTGAAGGGAAAGTGATGAGGATCTTGCGTCTTTCCTCTATGTGTCCATATCCTGGGTTCCTATTTGTTGAAGATGCTGCATCCTTCTTACAAGGTAACTTGGAATCATCTCTCCGAATTTCTCTAGCACAAATAATGAAAGACTTAAAGTGTTCAAAAAGGAAAGATTTCTTACAAAAAAAAAAAGCCGCACTAAAACAGCACAACTGAGTCTCTGAAAATCAATCAACATGGAGGATGAAAACATCCAGGACCTGCTATGTACAAAACCCCAACCCTGGACACCTTGGTGTCACAGCATTGGACACCATGAAGCTAGCATTTTGATTTTTTTTTTTTTAACCATCAGCACCTTTGTGGCAATCATCAAGACAGGGACATTAGTGAGTCTGCCTTGTCATCTGGGAAATGAAGGTGATAAGAATACTTCCAAGCATATTAGAGAAAGCTAGGGTGGGGTATTGATGTAGGTACAAGAGCACAAATTCCTGTGGTAGGGAGGAGCCATGCTGCAATGTCAGGGCTTTTCCTTGTTCTGCTTCTGCAAAGAGGTAGAAATGCTAGCTTCTAGAACCATGAACAGCACTGTTGGCTTCCCACCTGGTAAAATGCAGATAACAACAATTGATTGGTTACTTATAAACATCTGGCTAGAGATATTGATATTCTTAGATTTAATGGTTAAAAAATGACAAACAATTCTCTTCACTTTTGGGTTTTATTGGGTCGATTCACTCGGCTGACAGCACCCGAGAAAGTGAAAGACAAAGAGACAACAGGGCCTGGGAGAGCCACCGTGGGATGTGTAGACAGAGGATCTAAATTTGAACTCTGCTTCTATTTAGGGAACTTCAGTAAGTTAATTAATCATTTTCAAACTCAGCTCGTTGTGCTTTCAAAACAGGAATGATAACACAGCTTGATTTCTGAATGAGATAAAGGACCAGGAAGCAAAACATTGCAATTCTGTAATTTGAGAATATCCTCATTCACTGAGCCCATTCTCAGACCATGCTTTGTGTGAAAAGAAACAGCTCTCAGGGCTGGCTCTGCAGCTAGCTGAAGTGTGACACATGCAATGCTCTATCCTCACTACATACAATAAAGTGGTAGATAGTAGTCAGCTAATTTATGGTTTTATATTTTATTATTATTTTTGAATGTTGAGACTCATCTGTGCAAATAAGGAGCAGAAGACAGGTTTGTCATAGGGGACTTCACAGCAGAGGAGGTGTCCTATGACAAAGACCCTCAGCAAAGCTGCATACTGACATAGATAAAACACGCAACTCTTGTTCCAAAGGAAAAAGCAGAAAGTTTATTTGTGAGCAAATACGTGTCCATAGCTCAGGGTCACGATTTCACTGTGGGAGAGGAAACATGGACTTTTATTTTCATCTGGCAAAAGAAAGCAGTCAGACAAAAGAAAGCTTTGCCAAATCCATTGGCAGGGGATTCAGGTTGGGTGAGCTACAGTAGAGCAGGGGCCTCTCTGCGGTAGGTTTCTGAAGTTATCGCTCTCAGGTGTACAGTTGCTGGAAACTTGTGGTCCGTTAAGTGTAATTCATCCCAAAGTTTCACTTAGTTTTCACGGAGATGATTGCATGCAGAAGTTGGTGGCAAGCGCTGTTCAGGGGACTAAAGGTAGATCGGTGTGATTTGGACAAAGATCTGCAGCGTGCGTCTCTTCACAGTTATGAAGATCTTGTCAGTCAAGCAGCTTTCAGGGTCTGCATTGTATATGTGGCTTTTTTTCAGAGAACTTTAGATCTATTATCGTAAAAGCAGTGGTGAGTACTGCACAGATGTGGACAGACAAGCTCCCAGGGTACCCTGCTGGTCCCATATCTGCACAGATGTGGACAGACAAACTCCCTGGGTACCCTGCGGGTCCCATTGTTGCTCTCTGGATGCTGCAGCCATTTTATTTGTTCAGTCGAAGGGCTGTCCTAATTTCCATTTCATTCCTTGGACTCAAAATTAAGGAGAGGGAGGCAATGGACCAAAAACCCCACTTGTCCGAGTCATCTGCCTCTGTCTTCGCCGACTTCTAGATTCATTGGTTCTAACTCCTAGTAAAATTCCGTAACAGCAAGCTGAGAACTGTAAAGGGGTTGGGGTTTCTAAAAGGCTTTGAAAACATTACTAATCATTTGGGTTCATACCAATAATGCCAGCAAGACGCATGGCAATGACTCTTTCTGAAGATAGGAATACAGGTAAGATGGGACCAAAGAATTTTAGAATTTGAAGAACTTCGAGTGTTCGTTTTCTTTCATGAACACAGACAAACTTGCCACGAACAAAGTTATGCAGAATTTTTGCTTGCAGAAATTCTCAGAATCCTTCATGTGATGTATTTTTATTCATTGAAAGGAAGCTTGTTTATACTGGTCTATGTTGCCGACTGGCTGGATTTAGAATCACCTGGGCATAGCCTCTTGACATGCCTGAGGGAATTATCTAGACTATGACAGACTCTGGACCTATCTGTATAGGCTTTGATAGATTAGGACCCAGCTGTAAGGGCTTTGATAGATTAGGCTACCTGAGGGGTGAAATCCAGTGTAGCTGTGGGAGGCCCCATTCCATGGGCTGGGGTCCTGGACTGAATAAAAAGGAGAAAGGGAGCTGGATATGGACAGCCATGACTCTCTGCTTCTAGGCTGTGCACACAATGGGGCAAAGTGGCCCATATCCCCACCACTATGCCTTCTCCAGTGTGATGGAGTGTACCCTCAAACTCTGGGGCAGAGTAAACCTTTTCTTCCTTATATTGCCATTGCCAGGGTATTTTAAAACAGCAACAAAGTAAGTAAGAAATTTAAAGTCCTTGATAATATTGTCCAAACTTGCACTAATAAGAACTTTTCCCCTTCCATGAAATGGTGCTTCCTATGATACATTTGGGGATTTCTTAGACCCTCCTAAAATCCATTTATTGAATTTGGGAATACTGTAGATGAATTATCTTCTAAAGGATTCGCTTATATTTGAACGTTATTGCTTCTTGAACGCTAAGCCATGGGAATTTATTACTTTATAAAAGTCAGCATTAGTTTCTATGCTTTTAGTTTATGCCCTTGCTCTGCTATACCTAAAGCTCACAGTCTTAAATGGACTTACTGTTAAACTAATCTGGTTAATGGATCAATGCCAGCCTTAGCAGAGGGCTGAGTCTTCACCACTCACCTGAGAGCTAGGCCTGTCATTTTTGATATGCTTTTATCAGTGAGTCAATGTAGAAGTTGGCAAACTTTTTCTGAAAAGAACCAGAGAACATAATTTAGGGGATGCTGATCAAATGGTCTCTATTGCAGTGACTCAATTTTGCCACTGCAGTATAAAAGAAACTAAGGATGCTATGCAGACAAATGAGCATGACCATGCTCCGTCACACTGCGAACAGGAAGCAGGCAAGGTTGGGTCCTGGGCTCGTCTATTGCTAACTTGTTCCTTTTAAATGAAGATAAAGAATGCGATGATCAGAACTGCAGCTTCCACAAAGCTTCAAAACTACAAAGGGGGATGTATTGACTTAGAACGGGGTCTAATATTCTAAAACCAGTCTTACTTTTATTATTGCCCTTCCTAACATGAGACTCAGTTTACTAGTGACCTCAAAGGGGAAACGATGAAAGGAAAGCACATAATTAGAATTAAAAGGCAGTATGCAGCATTAGTTACTGTCAGTGTTGCTGGGACAAGGCCTAGCAATAGTGACTTGAAGGAGGATGCTTTTGTCTCACAGTCTGAGGGCACAGTCTATCACATCAGGGAGTCAATGGCAGGAGCTTGAGGAAGCTGGCATACTGTGTCTGCAGTCAGGAAACAGACAATGCAATGCACTGGTGCTTTCTTTCTTCTTTTTATTCATGGAATAGATAAACCCAAGGCATAGTGACACCCACAGTTAAGGTAGGCATCCTCAGCCCAATTAACCTAATGCAGACAGTCTGTCCAATGGCTAACCCAAGCTAGGAATCCTGTCATAGCCCACCATGCCCAGAGGCTTGTCTCCTAGATGCGTCTTGCTCCTGTCAAGTGTACAGATTGTTTAAACTATCAAATATAACTATTTAGTTTTTCTTCAAGAAGTAGCCTGGAAATCTGGGCTACAGGAGGGGGTATCCCAGAATAAGGGCTGGTAACGGTAAGGGCCTAGAGGAGAGGGCCCAATGCAGAGCTAGAATCTAAGACTCTTTGAGAGTTTCTTTTTTTCTTTTTACATTTTTTTTATTGTTTTTATTGAGTTACAAATTTTTCTTTGCTTCCCTCTCTTTATCCCCTCTTCCTCTCTACCCTCCCCCATGGTCCCCATGCTCCTAATTTACTCAGGAGATGTTGTCTTTTTCACCTTTCTATGTAGATCCATGTATGTCTCTCTTAGGTTAGGGTCTTTTTGTTGTCTAAGTTCTCTGGGGTTGTGGACTGTAATCTGGTTTTCCTTTGCTTTATGTCTAAAAGCCACTTATGAGTGAGTAGATATGATATTTTTCTTTCTGGGTCTGGGTTGCCTCATTCAATATGATGTTTTCTAGATCCATCCATTTCCCTGCAAATTTCAAGATGTCATTTTTTTTTTACCACTATGTAATACTCCATTGTGTAAATGTACCACATTTTAAAAAATCCATTCTTAGGTTGAGGGGTATCTAGGCTGTTTCCAGGTTCTAGCTATTACAAACAATGCTGCTGTGAACATAGTTGAGCCCAAGTCCTTGTGGTATGATTGAGCACCCAAAAATGCTATTGCTGGGTCTTGAGGTAGATTGTTTCCTAATTTTCTGAGAAATCACCATACTGTTTTCCAAAGCAGCTGTACCAGTTTGCACTCCCATCAGCAATCTCTTCAGCATAAGCTGTCATCAGTGTTGGGCCATTCTGATGAGAGTAATCTCAGCATTGTTTTGATTTGCATTTTTCTGTTTGGCTAAGGATGTTGAACATTTCCTTAAGTGTCTTTCAGCCATTTGAGATTCATCTGTTGAGAGTTCTATATTTAGGTCTGTACCCCATTTTTTAATTGGATTATTGGTTCTTTTGATGACCAATTTCTTGAGTTCTTTATATATTTTGGGGATCAGCCCTCTCTCCAATGTGGAGTTGGTGAAGATCGTTTCCCATTCTGTAGGCTGTCGTTTTGTCTTGTTGACTGTGCCCTTTGCTTTATAGAAGCCTCTCAGTTTCAGGAGGTCCCATTTATTAATTGTTTCTCTCAGGGTCTGTGTTACTGGGGTTATATTTAGGAAGTGGTCTCCTGTGCCAATGCTTTAAAGTATACTTCCCACATTCTCTTCGATGGGGTTCAGTGTGGTTGGTTTTATCTTGAGGTCTTTGATACATTTGGACTTGTGTTTTGTGCATGGAGATAGATACAGAACTATTTTCATTCTTATACATGTTGATAATCCAGTTATGCCAGCACCATTTGTTGACTATGTTTTCTATTTTATATTTTTAGCTTCTTTGTCAAAAATCAGGTGTTTGAAAGTATGTGGATTGATATTCAGGTCTTTGATTTGATTCTGTTGGTCCTCCTGTCTGTTTTTATGCCAATATCAGGCTGCTTTCAGTACTGTAGCTCTGTAGCAGAGTTTGAAGTCAGGGATTGTGATGCCTCCAGAAGTTCCTTTATTGTACAGGATTGTTTAGGATATTCTGTTTTTTTCCATATGAAGTTTAGTAGTGTTCTTTTGAGGAATTTTGCTGGAATTTTTATGGGCATTGCATTGAATCGGTATATTACTTTTGTTAAGATTGCCATTTTACTATGTTAATTGTAACTACCCAAGAGCATGGGAGATCTTTCCATTTTCTGGTGTCTTCAATTTCTTTCTTCAAAGCTGTAAAGTTATCATCATACAGGTCTTTCACTTGTTTGGTTAGAGTTACTCTAAGATATTTTATGTTCTTTGTGGCTATTGTGAATGGTGATGTTTCTCTGATTTTTTCTCATCCCATTTATCATTTGTATAAAAAAGTGTTACTGATTTTTTGAGTCAATTTTGTATCCTGCTACATTACTGAAAGTGTTTATGAGTTATTGGAGGTTTGGAGTAGAATTTTGGGGTTACTCATGTATACTATCATATCGTCAGCAAATAGTGAGAGTTTGATATCTTCTTTTCCAATTTCTATCCCCTCGATCTCCTTTTGTTGTCTTATTGTTCTAGCTAGAACTTCAAGTACTAGATTGAATAGAAATGGAGAGAGTGCACAACCTTGTCTTGTTCCTGATTTCGGTGGGATTGCTTTGAGTTTCTCTTCTTTAGTTTGATGTTGGCTGTTGGCTTGCTGTATATTGTCTTTATTATGTTTAGGTACGTTCCTTGTATCCCTGCTCTCTCCAAAACTTTTTATCATGAAAATGTGTTGAATTTTGTTGAAGGCTTTTTCAGCATCTAATGAGATGATCATGTGTTTTTTTTCTTTCATTCTGTTAAATGGTGGATTACACTGACAGATTTCTATGAAAGTTTCTTTAAGCAACTCCCAGATTACCTGCTGCTTGGTTAGAATACTACATGTTAGTTTCTGGAGAGGGTCCAACAGTGGGTCCCTCCCTGAGGAGGATATGTAGGGTGGCTGCTGCAAACTGTGAATCATAAGAAAGTAGACTCACTGGGACTAGAGAAGGCTGTTTACTGCCACCTGCAGTATCTTTCCCCAGTTAGACCTAGGGTGCTCCAACCAGAATATTTTAAAACAATCCTTTTCGTTAACCTGAATTTCCTTGACCAAAAGTCCCAAGGGCAATATCATTGGAGGTTATCTAATTAATTGGTTTACTCAGATCGCCTAACAGTGAAACAAATAATTGACATCTTGCTTCCTTGTGGAGTCTCCAAATACCTTTTTGGTATGTAACCAAGAGTCCTATAACATGAAAGAAGCCAAATAAGGAGAGGAAAAGAAAGAAAAAAGAAAGAAAGGAAGGAATAAAGAAGAGAGAAGCATGTAGGAAAACATAAATATAATGTAGAAGAATAAAATAAAAATGAAACTATCAGGCAAAGAGATAACAAAAGTATACAGTATTGAAACAAGAATGGGGTTCTACACATAAGGAACATTAATGAATCAAGCAAGTGCTTTTGGGATGACTTTGAACATTCCCAACACAAATAAGTGACAAATATTCACTAAATAGAAATGCTAATTACCCTTATTTGATCACTATGCATCACATATATGTATTGAATTATCCCAGAGTGCTTCATAAATATGTGCAGTTATGTCCCAATTAAAAGATATTAAAGATCAATTGATCAGTGGGCAATAACTAAGTTATAGTTATATAAGAGAAATTATGGGGGGGTTATTCCATAGTAGTATACTATGGTGATACAATACCATTGAGGAAGTTAACAGAAGGCCAGGAAGATGGCTCCGCTAGTAATGGTGCTTGCCATCAAGTTTGATGACCTGAATTTGATCCCTGAGTCCCACATAGTAGGACAGAACCAAGTATTACAAGGTGTCTGTTCTTTGCCTTCCACATGCATGACTTGGTCCATGTATCTCACATCCCTCACATAAAATAGGTAAATAAATACATATTTTTAAAGTTAACAGAATGGATTTTGAATTTTTGCACCATAAGAAATTGATGAATATTTGAGGAAAATATATTTAATCTGATGTAAATGTTACATAATTCATCCATATACTGATACATTACATGATATAACCATAATTATGTATATTTTATGCAACAGTTAAATAAATGCAGGAAAAAGAAGGAAGAATGCAGTGTTGCTAAGAGCAAGCCAGGCCAAGGTCCTAGTAGCCCTCAAAGAAATTCCTCTTTGACACTCGGCATTTTCTCTGCACTTGTATTTAGCATTTTTCTTCTCCAAAACCAAAAAATTGAGTATTTCAGTAGATATAAACTGATAGAAATGTTTTCTTGTACTTAAAAATATGAATTCAGAAATAACAACCACAAACAACCACAATATCATGATGATGGGTTGATAAAGTTCTCAGAATGCTCAGCAAGAGATAAAGTATACACAGGGGAGAAAAGACAAGAGCAACATCACAAGGTATCCAGAAGTCTTTAAATCTGAATAGAAGACATGGGAAGAAAGAAGTGTATAGTGGAGGGGAAGGAAACATTGGGGAAAGAATTCCTGTGTCTCAGAATAGAAAGCCTCAAATTTTCGGATCGAAGGTGCTTACAGTACAGTTTAGATGAAGAAGACGGCTGTAGATTTGTCAGAGACATCCCTGATAGATTTCATAGTGCTGGTGGCAAAGAGATCACGATACCTTTCAGAGAGAAACATTGTAAGAATGAAAATTATAAGTATGGAAGGAGATGAATCTGATGAGATCAGAGTTCTCATTACAACCTGGAAACCAAAAGACAGGGAGTGATGCTTTTGAAATCTTGAGGAAAAATGGTTCCTGATGGATTCATGCAAAAGACATCAATAACTGGGAAGGCAAAATAAAGACATTTTGAACATTTTAAAATCTTAGAGTAGTTTCCACCTGCTGCTTTACAATAAGCTGTAAAGGAAGGAGATCTAACTAAAAACAAAAATTAATCAGAATGAGAAAAGTGTTGGATCCAGGAATCAGAGAGGCAAGAAAAGGGGGGTGGCAGAGGAAACCCAGGATGGGCAAGGCGGCTTGGTGTGAGTAAACAGGTTTGATCTGACACAGAAGTTCTAGGGTGTGGCACACACACACTAATCTTTTGTGATTCTATTTTTATTTTTTGTGTGTATATGCAGATATGTAAGTGGAGACCACAAGAGGGCACTGGACCCCTAGAGTTGGAGTTATATGTGGCGGCAAGCCAAACAAAATGGGTGCTGGGGATTGAACTCCAGTCCTCAGGAAGGCCAACAAGGGCTTTTAATTTCGGAGCCATCCCTGTGAGCTTCTATAATTCTTAACCCAAACCTAAAAATTGTATGTATTTGTGGAGTAGTGTGATACTTCAGTACATGAGTACAATGTGTGATGAAGTCAGGGTGAATGATATATTTATCACTTCAACATCATTTAAAAATATATACTGATTTTTAATTTGTAGTGTATAGGTATTTTCCTGCTTGTCTGTCTGTGCATCATACACTTGCCATGTCCCCAAAGACTCGAAGACATCGGATCCCCTAGGAAAGAAATTACAGGGGTTTTGGGTCACCATGTGGGTGTGGATCCTGAAAATCATATCCAGGTCCTCTAGAGGAATAGTCAGAACTCTTTACCGCTGAGCCGAGCCATCTCTCCAACCTTACTTATTATTTCTTCATGCTGTTTTTCAAGACACACAGCTTATTATCACCAATGACAGTTATTCTACTCTGATAAGAACATTACAAGACTTTTCTCCAATTTAGCTGCATCTTTATAGGCGTTAGCCATCTTGCCTCAGCGAAAGGTGGATTCTGTGATCACTAAGGCTCCTTTTAACTTTAAAATTCTTCTCTCTGACCTCCTCAGAGATTGGCAGGGACCTTTAAGGCCTGCTGACATGACGTGCATAGAAGGTCCATTATCCACAGGGCTGGGGAGCAGCTGTTTTCAATTTCCATTGTTGACAGACCGAGAGGAAATGGCCTCTGGTTGAAGTGGTGGAAATGTCAGAGGCAAGGGAACAGGACAATGAGACTCTGACACAGCACAGTAATTCCTAGGGGTTTAAGAGTTTATCTCCTCCCAAAGACATAGACACACACATCATTCAGCTTGTAGAAGCTCTATGCAGTCGCGGTGCAATGAGAAAGATATCAGATGTGAACGCCACTCTACTCAACTTGGTGTTAGAAGTTCCAGACTTTGGGAACAGCCCTGGACCCCTGTGTAGAAAGGCTGATTGTCTGAATGGAAATCCCCAGCATTTACAAGCCCTACTTCTCTTTACACACCTAGGAAGTAGCACGTTGCCCTGCATTGGTTTTTGTGCTCTAGGAATGGTAAGTGCTTTGCACATCCTCAGTGAACTGTCCAAGCCCCTCCCATGCTTTCAATGAAATCTTACAACCAATCTTGCCTCAGTTGTCTTAAAAATCGTCCCTGGGAGAAACTTCATTTCTATTGTTGCTACGTATGAACGTTTGTGACTGTGCTGGGTGGAACTGTGAGGACTCAGAATGAAAGTTATTATAAGCTGTCATAGATGGAAGCTGGAAGGGATCTTAGTGTCTACTTAGGTTTCAATTTTTCGGACAATTTTATTAGATCATTTCATTAAATATTTCAAACATTAAAATTTACTACCACTATGTCTCTCTCATTCACTTATTCAGTGTCCTATACTGAATAATACTTGGTGTTCTGCACAGTTAAAAAGGCTGGTGTGACTGTGTGTTTGTTCTTTTTCAAATACAGAGACTTTTCAAATCTGCATAGCTCATCAGCACTATATGACTCTGACCAAGCGTATGTCTTACTTAGTTCAGTGTTTCCTGCTTGTCTTGTTATTTCTATGTGCTTATCTTAGAAACCTTTTAGCCATAACATTGAAATTATTTTATTAAGCATTATTATTGATAGTCAAAGAAAAATGTCAGCAAAACTAATGCATAGTGCTTTATATAAATTTTCTTATGTCTATCTAAAATGTCACATTTATGAATATGGTGTTATCCATAGTTATGACAAGATCTGTCATACACACTCATTTTTATATGTATAAATGTATATATAAACACGAAACAATTATTATCCAAATGATTGAACACAAACATGCAAATATCATATACATGCAATGAAAATTTTAATAAAGCTAAGCTAATTCAATTCAGTATGTTTATAAATTTTAAAGTTATATAAGATAACTTATATACTTATTTACTGATTAAAAATATTATCTAAAATTTAACTGAATTTTTCTGAATTTAACTTCCAATTTGAATGTATTTACTAGTGATAGATGAAAAATACCGATCTAGAACAATGAAACTACAACACAAAAATTGACTTCTGGCTAAGAAAACACTTTGGGGTTTATCTTTCGAGGGTCAGCATACATGACTGGCAGAAATTCCTGAGATGCCTGTCAGGATTCCTGTCCTCTGATTATCCCACTCAAAGCTCATCTAGATTCTGCTCTGCGGGGACTTTGAGATCAGATTAAGGCTTCTCATCTTTGGAAGATTATGCAGCAAAAAAAGAAAAAAAATCTTCTTTTGTAGGGTAAAGGCTGTTGGACTCCAAATACTACAGGAAGGGAGAAGACAGACAGCTTTCTAAAGACTATCCTGAGCAATTGAAGAGGTTACAGCCAGATAAAGTAGCTATCACCAGAGTAGACTTCCAGGAGGAAGTGGCATTGCTGCTGGGGCTTCTGCCTGGTCAGCTTGCTTGAGAAGATGATTGAACTGGGTGAGAAGTACGTCAGTCCATTTGATGAAGCACCTGAGATAGGCTCCTGACTAAAGCAAAGTGTCTTTAGTTCCCAGATCCTGAGATTCAGTGGGATGTTCCGGTCTCAACTCAGCTCTGGTAAAAATCCTTCTGGCTGGATCTACGGGGAGAGATCACACTGCCAATCTGGAATAGGAGACAAGTTGAGTGGGGCTCACGTCTCCAAATTATATTCAAGAGAGCTCACTCAGGAGCCCAGACCCACAGAATGGTTTTTGTTTTTGTTTTTGATCCCGTAAGACCCAAGGATCTCTCTGCCTAGCTCTTCTTGAAGTCCCAGTACCTCTCGTACCACATCATTAGGGGACTAACCATCCAAAACAGGAGTCTTTAGGGAGCAGACCAGTTGCAAACTGGAGCAAAGACGCTTGGTCAGTGTGGAGTGCAGACAGACCCTTGCTTCTTAGAATCTGGCAATGAACCCCCCCACATTTCATTTCACTCTGCTTTCTCAGTTCCCCGCATTGAGTAACTAATTTTAATTTTAACTCATAGCGTTATGATTCCCCAATAGCAATATTAGAACTCTGAGGGACTTGTTAAGCACGTTTAGTGGTTTTCACAGCTGACTAAAGTTATTAGTCCAGGGAATTGCGGACACCTGTGCAAAGTTAGATTTACTTGCGTCTTTACTAGGCTCACTGAAGTCTAAATTAAAAAATTTAAAGCTTATATTTGAAGAAGGCAACAAAGGTTTGTTTTTGCTCTCTCTGCTCTAGAAGCTGTGGTGGCATGTGGAGGGAAGCCCGCGTGAATCTCTAAGGGTGCACCCATCCTTCCCTGCTCTCAGTAATGGGTTGCAGTCCACACCCCCTCCTGCTGCTGCTGCTCTAATCCCAGGATCCTCTGCCTTGGATGTCATTATGGAAGCTGTGATTTGTCTGGGGTTCTTCATAAGCGCTTGACCCCTCTCCACGCCTTGGAGGCTTTACTCCCTGTTTTGGTTTTTTTTTGCATCCCATGACCTCTGTAGACATCTGAATTTACACTTAAATGTGCTTGGCTGAGAACATCTTGACACAGACTGTTTAAAATTACCGTTCAGTTCCCAATCTTCAACTTCATAGACTATTAATTAGTGATCAAATAAATAAAATTAGAATGATGAACTTTACAAAAAGCTGGTGGGTACTAATATTTTACACACACACACACACACACACACACACACACATACCTGCTCACATATGACAAACATAGTAGAACACAAGTGCCTATGTGGTGGAACTTTGGAACTTTTTGAATAAGCCCACTTCTTTGCAGTTCTAAGAGTGCAGACACAAGCCACTTTTTAGGGTCAAGTGGAAATTATGCTGACAGATTATTTTATTGATGACCAAAATTTAAAGGTTCTAAGCAGTTTTAAGATCAAATGAACCAACATATTGGGTTAAGCATATACTACAGCAGAATGCTCTATGTAAATGAAGCTGGCCCTTAGCTAGCAGAACTCCACATTTCTCTGCCCCCCGCCCCCGCCAGGATTAAAGGAGTGTGCCACCATGTCCAGGGTTACTGATGTATTTTCATAAGCCATGCCCACGAATACTCTGTTTGGTGATTTTAGAAACTCCTCTGAAGTCTGTATATCACTAACTCGTGTTGTGCTGAACCACCATGACTAAAAGCCAATTACGGAAGAAGAGAATTTCAGCTTCTGCTTCCAGAGGGATGGGGAATCATGGCTGGGAAAGCTCGTTAACAGTCAGGGAAGGCACGGGGCAGGAATGGGAAGCTAAGCAATTGCAGCTCATCTACACACAGGAAGTTGAGCTAGATAGGAAATAGGGCCAGGCTGTAAATCCCCGAAGGCCACACCCCTAGTGATGTGCTTCCTCCAGCAAGACCCTGCACTCTAAAGCTTCCACATCTTAGAGCCCCAGCAACTGGGAACCAGGAGTTCAAATGCATGAGCCTGTGGGGGCATTTCCTACTCAAACCACTATAGTCTGCAAAACTGATGAAATTTGGTTTGCCTCTGAAAGAGCCTAGATTTCTAATTCTGAATCTATTTCTGGTCTGAATTAAACCTTTGCCTCTCTCTTGTATTTGGGTTGCTGTGACACGGTACCCACATCTTAAATGAACAAAGCTGGTGATTGAAGCTCAAAAAGTACAAGAGCCTCCCTCCGTCCCACCCTCCCTCCC
>LOEQ01000481.1:198001-233110 GCA_001685075.1 Bramus lutescens | reverse complement strand
GGCTTGGCTAGCCCATTCTCAGGCTATTATTGGTTACTGCTATTCTAACACTGAATACATAGTTGACTGGAGTTCCAGCTTGATATGGAAGGGTCCCTTGGGTTTGGTGCACCAATGAATCCTTATTCTTATGTTGTAACAGGCCTCTGTATAACCTTCAAAGTTCCAGGACTAAGAAGGTATCTTCATATCATTGCCAGCTTTGATGTGTATTTGGCTCCCCACATGGCCGGTTATGTCTTCTTGTCTGTTTGTTTGGCCCTATACATTGCCACTGACTACTGCCAGGTTGTGATGCACCTAAATATGTGGTTTACATTTTACAAAACACACCAGGGCTTTAATCAGGAGGTCTCCAACTCTGTAATTTTAGCATGGCTTAAACAGTTAAAATTTGCCAAAGGACTCGGGCCTCTTGCTTATGTACATTCTATCTACTAGCACACAATACTTAATGATGTTATGATTTCTGAGAATCGTCTCATTGAGAGGTTTTGTTGTATAAACATTATAAACTTACTAACAGAAATTTATATGTACATGGGGTAGCCTGATTGACTCCTCAACTATGTGGCCTCTATATTCATATGTTCAATCTCTCTTTGACATAAATGGCATCATACAGAACCTGTCTGTGTTAATATTTGCCATCCCACAGAACAAAACAGAGAATTTAAGAATGTGTTTCTCTATTAAAAAAATAACAAGCTCAGTATATTGTTATCACAAATAAAAATTTTATGGACAGTAATTATATTTGAACGAGAAAAACAGTAGTGAGAAGAATTGCATCATTTTGCATTTTGGCAAAACTTTTCAATGACTGACTAGAGAGGCTAGCTATATGTTCCCTTGTCTTATTTTGCACATCACTTCATTATGTTCTATATTATGTGGCCTCTGATAAACTTCACAGCTAGCTCAAAGTAATTTAAGAATGAAAAGGCAATTGGCATAGAATGATTATGAAAAGTGTTTGGACCTGTGACCTCTTCATTGCTATGGGAGAATGCTCTTGTACACTATAAAGATTTGTCACTTGCATTAGTTTGATAAAATGCTGATTGGCCAGTAGTTAGGCAGGAAGTTTAGATGGGGCAACCAGACTAGGAGAATTCTGGGAAGAGGAAAGACTCAGTCTGCAGTCATCACCCTGACACAGAGAAAGCAAGATGAGAATGCCTCACTGAGAAAAGTTACCAAATCATGTGTCTAAACATAGACAAGAATTATGGGCTAATTTAAGTTGTAAGAGCTAGGTAATAATAAGCCCGAGCTACTAGGTCAAACAGTTTATAACTAATATAAGCCTTTGTGTGTTTCTTTGGGACTGAATGTTTGTAGGACTAGGCAGGATAGAAACTTCTGTCTATACTTCATAGTGGCTCAGAGATCTCAGGAGTATCTGGACCATTAGGAACCTGTAGAGTGAGGGACTTGTGTTACTCTAAACTATCATATTCTTCAGGTACTAGAATGGAATGCTAGGTGTTCTACAATATGCTCTAGGAGGACTCCACAGTAAGAGGAAAAAAGCCAAACCTCAACTTCACCTTTCCCACTCCTCCTCCTGGAGTTGCCATTAAAATATTTTTTTATTACTTTGAAAATTTAATTCAGTATAGTTTGATCATAGTCAACGTCCACTCCTTTACTTAACTTCCCCAAGTCCCACCTCTCTATACCCTGACAATTTTAAGTTCATTCTCTCTCCATCTCTCTCCATTCACTCCAGTTTGGGCTGTCCATACATATATTCCTGGCATGAGGTCATCTTCTGTAGCATGGTTGACCTACCAGTCGTCACACCCTTAGGAAACAGACTCCTGCTGCACAGGAATCCACCTGGTGTCCTTAGCCATTAGTTGTGGGTGAGGCCCAATGCTTCCCACACAATGCTATAATGTTGGCTGGCTTGCTCTTGTGTAGGTCTTGTACAGACAACCACAGCAGGTTCACATCTGTGTACAGATGTCATGTCCCAGTGACATTGTTTTACTCCAGTCTTCCATGACTGTTTACTCTTCTAATATTTTCAGCCCACTCAAGGATCCTTGAGTTTGGGGAGGAAGCATGAAATAAATGCCCTGTTTGTATCTGTGCATTCCATTGACAATTGTTCTCTACCTTTGGCCAGTTGTGAATTTCTGCATTAGCCACCATCACAGCATAAAGAGATGTTGGGACCAATTGAGTCCTGGCCTTCAGCTGCTCTTCCCTGTCTAGAGCCTTCTAATTGAAGTGACTAAAAGCTGGGCTTTGCCTAGAGGATCAGAGGATGGGATTTTCACCTGTTGGCCATTGATTGCAGGGTATTTAAGCCTCCATGGTGCTATTAAAAGAGGGCTTTTGTACCAGTGGTTGGAGGTCCGTGTGTCGGTCTGGTGTGTCTCTGCGTGTGTTTCCTCAACCTCCAGCCCCTTGCCCAAAGCTCGCAAACTGGATTNGGCAAAGAGATGTCTCATAAAGTGAGATCTCAGATCTGCACTAACCTATGGGTAGAGAGACACCAGTTAGCAAAATAATGCCAGTAGTTTCACCCTCAGAGCTGTGAGCTCTCCAACCATTCTTGGCCAGATGTCTAGTACCAGAGATGTGTTTCTTCCTATGGAATGGACCTTAAACTCATCAGAAAGTAACTATTAACTGCATAATACTCGTGACACTATTGCACCCATGGCATATCCTGGTTATTATTGAGTTTCACAGAGGTCACAAATGAATAGGATTGTTGATGACATTTTTTGCCTCCAGTAACCTTCATCGTACCTTCTCCTTCTATGAAATCTAACCATCATGGAGAAAATGTCCTGACCAATACCAATTTAATGTCTCCATGACTTGGGAACAAAGTCTATGATGTCTTGAGCAAAGGGATCTCACCATCAAGTTCTGAGGAGCAACCAAGCGCAAAGGCCATGTGGTTCGTAGTGTTTAGGAGTTCTCCAGGACACTCTTTGCTGATAAATAGAGGGAAGAGGTCTCATACCTGGCACTGGGCTATTTAATTGGAAACCTCTGGCTTCTGGGAGGAGCACAGTTTCCTATGTAGGGTAGTTCCAGTTAAACTCTTTTACATGTATATATGAAGCTTATAAGATAAGAGTTTCATACATACCCTTTCAAACATCCTCACTCTTAGCTATCTCTTCTCAAACCATACCTTCTCATCCACCCTACCCTTTCTTTCCTCCCTTCACTTAAACCTCCCTCCCCATTAGTCCTGATTTTCCTTTCCTTTCATGTGTTCTACTATTCCCTCTTCCTCAGGATCTTTCTTCCCTCACTCTGCTGATGGTCCCTTTCTAGTTTCCTAGCTTCTACAGATATTCCAAATCAAATGTGCCAATCTAAAGATTGAAAACTCACATCTATGTGTAAGTGAGAGTCTATGATGTCTATCATTCTGGGTCTGTGTTACCTTAGTCAGTACAATGTTTTCTGGTCCCATCTAAAACCTGAATATTTATTTTTCTTTATATATTTACCTGCTTCTCTCTGCTCCAGCCCCATACCTTTTTCTCTTCTTTTCTTTATATTTTGGTGCTAAATATGGAACCCAGGTCCTTGTACAGTCTAGGCAAGTGTGTTACTACTGAACATATCTCTGTTCACTGCCCTCTCATTTTGCCTTATCCTTAAAACTTCTTTCCTATGTACTTTAGATGTTTATAAAGTTTCGTTTCATGATCCAAGATAGTCTGTCTTAAAAAAAATTAAAGGCACATCAAGTTCTGTTTATTTAAGAAAAATAATCTCAGACTGTACAATAGTAAGAACAAGCTCTACTTTTTTTTACCTTCAAAATTCTGTTTATACAAATCTCAGCTTCACATTATACAAAAGTCCCAATGAATTTCCCCTTCCACCAGAGAACAATTCCTTTTATTTAAAAACTGATTCCATAATTGCCAAAGCTAAACTTAAATCTTGAAAGTGCTCTAAACTATTTTTTTATTTTAAAACCATGGGCAAATGATGGCCAAAATAGCAGCATATTACATATTTATGGTGAAGAAAAGTTCTGGGCTGAAATCCTTAGATTTAGTGCCACTTAGACAAACATATACACTAGCTAAAGTACATGGCTTTCTCATATAAAGTCTTACTCTTCAAACTCACAGTGTGTGATTATCTCTTAAAAATGATAAAGCCTTGATTTTTATGGTTGATTAACTGGGTTATTGTAAATCACATCAGCTTTGAGTTTGGCATGTCTCCCAGAAAGCAAACTTCCCAGGCTAAGCTCAGAGTTTCTTTTTCCATAACAAAGATTTGAATCCACAAACTCCCTTGAGATTTCTTGCATCCAAAGCAGACTTTTCCCAGGGTTTCACGTGGTTTTCTGGAAAGCTCCCGACCTAGCAAGTAGTTCCATATGGAGGCACCGGAGCTAATGAAAGTTCATTTCCTGTGAGTTCATCTTACTTGAGTCATTCTGTTATTTTTTTTCTCAATAATCACTGGTCTCTTGTATTCTCATCCCAGTCTGTGCCATGTCGCGGGAAGTCATAGTTATCACACTGAAAAGGCATTAAAAAGTATGGTAACTATTATTTTAAGCAATCAAGTTACAAGGGCCTTTATCCTTTGAGATTTGCTGGGCCACTTTTGGGTGGCTTTGTGGCATGTCTGCTCAGAGTGAGGAGCGGCCAGGTCTCAAGCTATCCCACGGTCAGAAGACTAACAGAAGTGTAGTAAGAAAGCAAGGTTTCTAGACAACGGAAGTTTCAATACTATAGTGATGTTTTAAATGTAAAGACGTATGAGTAATTTTAGATTTGCCTGGGACAATCACTTAGCATTTCTGTAGCAAATGCTGTCAACATTCCACCCAAATCCGTGGGAACCCCTTGGTTATTTCTTGTACCCATCTCCTAAGCCTGATGTTCTGTTACGACTGATGGTTATCACCTGTGGAGATCTCTTTCGTGAACTGTTTCCAGACTCTCAAAGTCAAAGTCAATTAACCTATGTGAGAGAGCCCAAAATGCCAGGGAGTACTTCCCAGAGTTTGGACATTGCCACCTACTAGGGATGGGGGCTTTAGGTGGGATTGAGTATACAGACATCCTCCCTGGTATTGTTCCCTTCACAGGACAGGCTAATGCTGAGGCTTTTCTTGACGTCTTATCGCTGCTAAACTGGGAAATAACTCTTACCACAAAGGCTTACTGCACAAGTGAGTGACACAGCATTTGTGGAACTAACACAAGTAGTTAAATTTCCTGACATAAAATGACTTCTTTTGCCCACCAATTAGGGGTGTCACGTAGATAAGTCAATCTAAGCCACTAAACTGATAATGTACTCTTCAGTTTGGACCTGGTAGATTTAAATAGAAGTGAGGGTAAGTTAACATGAAGATTACTTATTAGTTAACAACTTTCTCTGAATTTGGAAGAAATTTAAAAAAAATATTGTTTGTTTAAAGTTGGATGAAGGGTGAAGAAAGCTCTTAGAATACATGTAGATGGAAACTTACCTGAAAACTAAATTTAACAAATCTGTCTTGAAGTAGAGGGATTCACTTTTTGGCTACATACACTCTGTCTTGTGCTGGGAGAAGCTGCGATCTTTAAAAATCACGTATCATAAAATTTGCCCCTCTTTCCATGATCCCTAAAACATGGCACCTTATTGAAAGAAAACATACAGGAGTTAGCGTCACCCTCCTTGACAGTGTCCTTTTCTCAAAGATGACATTTGAAACCCATAGCATAAAATTTACTATGAAGGAAACAACCATACTGAGGTGCATTTGTAGCCACAGATTATGTGGATGATTCATGGTGGTGAAGCCCAAGTTCTTCTGTTCTCTCCTCAATGCTCCTCATGGTTAGCTGTGGTCTCTACTCAGAACTACCATGCTGGTGATGGGTACCACCGTGGACAAGCTTTGGGAAACCTCAAAAGGCCCAAGACAGAGCACCCAAGTCTCCTTAGGAGTTGCTTGAAAATTGCATATGATCATAAGTGGGTTTACATCCTAAGTGTGGGGTAAACATTAATTAAAGGGAACTAACTTCTTACTTCCTCCATTTCTTTAAAACATTAACGGTTTCGATGAGAATACTCTTGAGAATGTCTTGATGGTCCCCTCATGATTAGTGATTGCCAATCCTTGAGTAATCAGGTATTGCATAATGTATGCAGCTAATTTTCAGTGAGAAGGGAGGGAACTGCTGAGCATGGGATGAAGGAATATGCTACCAGGAGCATCCCCAGAGGAGACTGATTGAAGAAAGGTCTGAGTTGATGATGTCGAGAGGAATAGAGCCATGGTTTCGGTTTGCAGGTACCAAAGAATTAGCTGAGGGTTTAAGTCAGTGCCTTTGGTAGCCATTTTGGAGGAAAGAGGATGACTACAGATCAACAACTTGTTGATTTAGTTCCAAATAACAAACTAAGGGCTAGGACCAGCACAGAAGCAAATGCAACACAAGGTGCTATAGGAATGGAGTGAGATTTCCCAGAGAACTGGCAAATTTTGTGAGCAACTTGATGTACAAGTTCAAAATGACGAATCGAGATGTCATTCAGCATTTCAGATGGTGTGGCTCAATGATCAGGTGACTGCTGTCATGAATTATTTGGGGATTGTAAGCCTGGATATATATTCTTGGTACTTGCCCTGCCTGGCACCCTGTTGCTTGGAGTCTGTCATTAATTTTATGATGTTCCTCATCGCTGTGACTTCAGATAGTCTCTCTTCCCTTCCCAGTGGTCTGATTACATGCATGTTATACCTCTTAAGTCAGCCATATGAGATGTTCTGCTGTTTTATCCCCAGTCTTAATTTTAATTTTGAAAATTAATTATCTTTATGTATATAGAGGTTTTGGCTGCATGCGCCTCTGTGTACAACATGCTATTTTGGTGCCCACAGAACCCAGAAGACATTGGCTGCTCTGGAACTGGAGTTATAGATATGTGAACTGCTTTGTGGGTGCTGGGAATTGAACTTAGGTCCTCTAGTGGGACATCCAGTGCTTTTAACTGCTGCATCATCTCTCTGGGCCCTAATTATTAATTATTAAAAGACTATCATTGTATTTATTTTGTGTACTGGGGATGCCTGTGCCATAGTGTGTATGTTGAGGTCAGAGAATGACATACAGGCATTGGTAGTTCCCACCTCCCACCATATGGGTTGTGGGAAAGAGACCCCAGGCTTAGGGACAAACACTTTTACCCCCAATAAGCTATCTCACTGACCTATTCCTTTTCAAATGTGTATTTCAGTTTGAGAAATGTGTATGAACCTACCTCAGTATTCACTGATTGTTTCCTTGGCCACGTCTGGTCTGCTAATGCACCTACCCAAGGCATGGTTTCTGCTATGCTGTTCTTGACTTCCAGTATTTTGTTTTGATTTTGATTTTTTTTCCTAACATTTTATCTCTGTTAATAGTATCATTTGTCTATATAGGGCACACACCTTTTCCATTATGCCCCTTACCATATTCATCATTGTTATTTTAAATCTCTTTCTGAGAATTCCAACATCTGTCATATTTGCATTTGGTTCCGATTCATTTCTTTGTCTCTTTGGATTGGATATAAACATATACAACTTCTAGGATCCCTTGTAATTTCTTGCTAGAATCCTGATTATATCGACTGGATAACACTGGGATAAGTGGGCCTTTAGTGTGAGGATGTATGTATTTATCTGGATCTGATTAGATGTTCTGATTTAATGTTGCTGTGACTGGAAACCCACTCCCTCCATCCAATTCCTCCTAGTGGCCTTGTTTTATTCTTCTTGAACTTACCTAATTATTCTCTTCAGAGTCTAGGTCTTGCCTTCCAGTTGATTCAACTAAAAATCGCTTTATAATGAAGCTTTGCTGCGATGGTGAGCTGACACAGGAGAAAGAGACCATTTAATTATCTTCCTAATAATTCTCAAGCCTTTTATATAAAGCTTTATATATTTTAAATTAAACATATGTATCAGGGAGGTATTTGTCTGTGTGTGTCTCTGTGTGTGTGTGTGTGTCTGAATGTGGGTATGTGCTTATAAGTGAGGGTGCCTGTAAATGCCGGGAGAAGGTGTCAGATCTCCCGGAGACGGGGTCACAGGTGGTTGTCAGCTGCCAGGCATGGTTGCTGGAATTGAACTCAGGTCCTCTGCAAGAACAATAGTTTTCTTAGTGGCTAAGCCACCTCTTCAGCTCCCCTTTAATCTCATGTCCTTTGTAGGTTTTACATCAGCGAACTCTTAATTATTTGTGCAATGTTTAATGTTTATTTTCTGCTACCCCATGTTTGGGTCCTTGATCATATCATTCTCAATGCATTTCTTTGAAGTCTTAACTCTTTCATTTATGAGTATGTGTTACTTTGGGTGAACTAGTAAAGCTCAAGGCAGCTTGATTTAGGAACCAGCCTTTTAATGGAACCGAGATAAGGTTTCTGAACGCCTATCTTAAGCGATTCCTTTACTCGAACACTAGGCCTTTGTTAAGAAGAAAGCTCTGAGCATTCTCGACAGTGGTTAATCTTTCTGTCCCCTCGACAGTGACAAGCAAACGCAAGAACTTGGAGTAGTTCCCGAAAAGAAAATATAGGAGAATGAGGGTTTTACCCAAACGCTGCAGACATGATGCTGTGTTCAGCTCAGGCGGTATTCCCAGGAGCTGTTCTCGCAGCTCCGAGTGATGCTGGAGGTCTTAGTTTCTACACCTCTCCAGCAGCGCTCTGCCCTCTGTGTTCTAGGGCGATCGTCTGCCGAGACACAGTAGTTCTTCATAGGCTCAGGGAAAGCCACCGACTTTTCAGTCTGCTCAGTTTTTTTCTTCCTGGATGGATGGGAATGAAATTTCACATTCTTCAAGTGACAAGTTGATATTGAAACTGAGAGTGGATTGGTTCTTTTGAAAAGTGGAGTCAGATGGTCTCATGAAGCATCACTCCTTGGTCAGTCCCACCAGTGGCAATCCTGGGTACTCCCGTAGATCTGCCACACTCAGCATTCCTACGTGTTCTATGTTTTTGCTTAGGATTCAAAATTTTGTTCCTCATTCCTCTTCCTTCTGAACGTTTGTTGCTAAGATTTCTTAAATGTTCTGTGTAGACACTACATCACTTATGATCTGGGAGATATAGCTAGCATATCGGAATTGGCAATTTGGTGCAAGTCTGTGGTCTTACTAGTAGTGTGAAGAGATTGTGGGTTCTTCTGTATCTTCTTCATGCTGGGTACTTCATTAACAAATTATATTTTGTGCTAGTCCCAGAGAGGCGAATATTTTGATATGCATTATTAGAGCTTTATTGATAATTCATGATCACTTACATCTGCTCTTTGACTTCCAAGGTGCTGCCTTACCTCATGTGCTGGACACACCTCTTCAGTGTCCTTCTTTTGGCTCGTGTCCCTGTACTTGGCAACTGTAAACAGACATTTCTGTTCCACCCAGTCTCATAGCCGTTCAGTCTCAAAGAAGCACACAGAAGTTTATATTAATTATGAACCATTTAGCTTATTAGCCAAGGCTTATTATTAATGAGCTCTTACTACTTAAACTAACCCATAATTCTTGTCTATGTTTAGCTACGTGGCTTAGTACCTTACTCAGTGTAGCGTTCTCCTGTTGGGTCTATGGCTTTGTGGACTGTAGCCAGATGGTAAGTTCATTAGGGCAAGGATGTGTGCAGGGGAAGCATCTTCACTTCATGATCAGGAAGGATGAGAGGTAGGAAAGAAATAGGGTCATCCTCAAAGGAACAGTCCTGACTACAAGAAGCCTTCCCACTATATCACACCTGCTGAAGGTCCCACTATTGCCCATTAACACCATGGAATATCAATTAAGCTATGATAGTCAATACTGATTGCTTACTTGGTCGAACAAATTATGCTTCTGGGTGTATCTGTTTTGTTTCCAGAAAGGGCTAACTAAGCAAGATGATCAACTGTGAATGTGGGTGGTGTAACAGGCAAGGGTCTGAACAGAACTAAAGAGAACGTGCAAACAACCCCAGTCCTGCAGGCAGGCTTTGCTCTTTCCTTCCAGTCCCCTGTGATGTCAGTGTCTTTGGTTTTGCCCTGATCTTCTCACTGTGAAAGATCGAAACCGTGACCCCCAATCTGTCTCTCTTAGTTGTTTGTCTCAGATATTTGCCATAGCAATGGCATGTCTCACATGCAACAGTATGTCTATTATCATATGGACTTTGGGGACACTTATCTAAGCCATAGCAGACAGTATTGCCTGTGGTGGCTGCCTCCCATCTCATGGATTAGGGAGTCTTTAAGTCCTTGTCTTACTTAGGCTAATTCTATGGAGAAATTTGTTGTTAACATCAAGTAAATTGTTCAACCTGTTCCAAAGTCATTCTCTGTGTACATTTTAAACAAGTATTAATGTGCCTGTAGAAAAAATGCCACTTTAATCCCTGCTGCCTGCTGGCAATGTAAGACCCCAAAAATCTTTAGTGAAACACACACACACACACACACACACACACACACACACAGCCCAAAATAATAAAATGATTAAATCATACTTATAGAAAAGAAGTGGATGGGGCATCTTAGAATCTGACATGTGGGGTCACAGAAGGTTTCTTGTAGAGTCACAGTAGTTGGTTTAGTCATGGGAAAAGTTTTAAAATCATTTCCTGTATTGATAGGAGAGAGCCTAAGCAATAGAATTCAAAGATTCACCTGGGTCTATATTATTCCTGGAAGGTAAGAACTGGGAATTATTTGAAAGTTGAAGGACTTCGGATACAACATTTCTCTCTTAATTATATTCATCTGAAAATTGAAGATAAAAACTTGAGTGCTAATAAATTTATATTTTTAGGTTTTTTGATTAGATGCATGTGTGTGTGTGCGCGCGTGCGCATGCACGCACACAGGCATGCGCTGATCTAACTGGATGTCTTCATGTAGAAGGATGCAAATAAATCCTTATCTATCACCCTGTACAAAGCTCAAGTGCAAGTGGATCAAAGACCTCAACATAAAGTCAGAACCACTGAACCTGATGGAAGAGAAAGTGGGTTGGGGATGGGTGGGGATAGGAATAGGAGGGATCAGGCAGGGTGGGAAGGAATATAGGGAGAGTAGTGGGAGAGAAAACTGTAATTGGAGACATTTGGGGGTGATATGATGTAAAACCGAGTACAGTGGAAATTCCCTGAAATCTGATTAGGTGATCCTAGGGAAGACTCCAAGTAATGGGGGATATTGAGCCTGAACCGACCATCTTTTATAGCCAGGCAAGGCTTCCAGTGGTGGGACTGGGACAGCAACCCAGTCACAAAACCTTCAACCTCCAATCTGTCCTGCCTGCAAGATGTGCTGGGGCAATGGTGGAGCAGAACTTGTAGGAATGGCCAACCAATGACTGGTCCAACCTGAAGCCCATTCCATGAGAGAGAACACAAACCTGAAACTTCCTGGATGGTCAGAAACCAGAGACCGGTTATCCCAGAGACCTCTGATAGAACCAAACTTGGCTGATTCGATCCCTCTACCTCCCTCCACCAAAGTCAATGAAATGTTCTCTAATGATATTCTACTATACTCATAGATCAGAGCCTAATCCAGTTGCCATCAGAGGGGCATCACCCAGAAACTGATGGGAGCAGATTCAGAGACCCACAGCCAAACATTAGGCTTAGGTGGAGTTTCAGGAATCCTGCAGAAGGGAGGGGACTGGAACCAGAGTGGTCTAGAACACCATAAGAACATGGCCCACAGAATTAACTAAGCAGGACTCATAGAGTGTGGTAGTTTGAATGTAATTGACCCCAATAATCTCTTAGGGAGTGGCACTATTAGGAGGTGTGGCCTTGTCAGGGTAGGTGTGGTTTTGCTGGAGGAAGTGTGTCATTGTGGAGACAGCCTTTGAAGTCTCTTATATATATGCTCAAGATAGCGCCCACTGTCTCAGTCCACTTCCTGTTGCCTTCTGACCAAGATGTAGATAGCACCATGTCTGCCTGCAGATCACCATACTTCCTGCCATGAACCTAATGGACTGAACCTCTGAACTCTAAGCTTCCACCTCAGTTAAATGTTTTCCTTTATAAGCGTTGCCATGGTCATGGTGCATTTTCACCACAATAGAAACCCAACTAAAATATAGGGACTCCCAGAGACTGGTGACAATCAGGAAGCCTGTATGGGTCTGAGTTAGGTCCTTTGCATATACAATATGGTAGCGTAGCTGAGTGTTCCTGTGGGACTCCAAACAGTGGGAGTGTGGGTTGTTTCCGACTTTTGCCTGCTGTCAGAATCCCTTTCCTCCTGCTGGGCTGCCTTTTCCAGCCTTGATATGTGGGTATATGTCTAGTTTTATTGCAACTTGTTATGCTATGCTTGGTTGATATCCCTGAGGCAGGGAGCTTGCTTCTTTCTGAAGGGACATGGAGGAGGAGTGGATCTTGGGGAGAGGGAAGATTGGGGGGAGGAACTGGGAGTAGTGGAGGAAGGGGAAACTGTAGTTGGGATGTAGCATATGAGAGAAGAAGAAATAAATTTAAAAAAATGAGTGTTACTAGTTTTATATTTTAGTGTATTTTTTTAATCAGATGAGGGCCTGTGTGTGTGCAATTTGCATGCATGTATGTATGCATGTTCATTCAGGCATGTGCATCATAAGCACCCATGTGGAAGTCTGAGATGATGGAGTTGGTGTCAGGAAACTTCCTTAATCACTCTCAACATTTATATTGAGGGGGGGGTGTCTTTCACTAAATCCAGAACTCTCTATTTCTCCAAACTGTCTAGCTAGCTTGCCCTGCAGACTTCGGTCTCTGCTCTCTCAGCATGGGGACTACACAAGGGCCACTACTCTGCCTTCCCAGCACTTATGCGGGTCCTGGGGATCCAAGTTCAGGTCCCTGCGCTGGTGGGGCATGTGCTTTACCTGCTGAGCTATCTCCCCACAAAAGTATTTTTAACTAGAAGCCAGAGAGGATAGGAATGGGAAGCTCCTTCAGAACACTCAAAGAAAACAGAAGATGCACTTTCTTCTCAGGCATGCTTATGTTTCCTCAACCCTACAGATTCCATGTATGGTTTCTTATTACTGAAGCTCTAGCTTTTTCAAACCACTATAATTCTAGTCTTCTTTGCTTTGTGCATCTACTACTGTGGTGTCTTCACCACCACAGTGGCTTGCTTGGGCTTTCACATGTGCACATTCTGTTTCTGAGAGTACCCTGTTTAATGCACTCTCAGATGTTGCAAATGGATTATTAATGATTTATTTCCACCTGAAAAAGTTGGAAACAGCTTGATTATATCTTCATGAATATTTAGCAATGCTAACATAATACAATTAACTATCTCAAGGCCTTATTAAATATAAACAATTCTTATTTTAAGTAAAGATAGATACAGAGCATATAGATAGTTCTTAGAGAACATAATTGCATTCTTGCTAAGAAGTTCACATGCTCTTATATCGTCTTGAGAAATGAACAAATGTTAATAATCTATACCAGAGATGCTTGGATCTGTAACATGCATCTTACATTGGATGCTTACATTGGATGTAACATTCATCCTACATTGAATGTACCAGAGATGGTTGGACCTGTAACATGAATCTTACATTGCCTCAGAACAGTATGGTTAAATTGTCTGATCATTAATCCCACCCCAAGAATAAGAACACCTATAAATACTCCCCACAAGTTTCTTCTGTGAGGAGCATACTGTGTCTAAAATGTAATATGAAACAGCCACAATCAGTAGGCAGCTTCTGTGAGAGACAGTGTAGATCTTGAGAGCGCAAAGGGCTTGGGAAAGTACCCCAGCTTTACCTAGACAAAGTTTGAGTTGATGAAGTCAGAATGAGCTTTTAAATGTGTTTTATATGCTTATGGTTCTCGCTCTCTGACTCTGTTGTGTATCTGTGTATAGATGCATGTGTGTGTGTGTGTGAGAGAGAGAGAGACAGAACAACAGAGACAGAGATAGAGACACACATAGAGAGACAGTTTTTAACTTAAAATTTCAACTGGCAATCACTTAATTTAGGTGATAGGAGCAGTTGTATCTACATTATCATTCAATACTGATGTCCAAACAGTTCTCCTAAGTTCTAGATGAATCGCATTAGGCCAGGAGCAAAGAAATTGGATCAGGGAACCGAGGCTGAACATAGGGTGGCCTGGGAGTATACTTAGGTCCAGAGAGTGATTCCAGATACAACCCCAAAGACAGCAGTTGAAAGTAAAGCTAGAAACAAGATTTATAAAGCCATTAGATGATAATATTAATCCCTGAAGAAGTTGGTATAGAAAATAAGTCAAGAGATAAAAAAATCATTGACCAAATTTGTTCAGAAAAGCAGTCAACAGACAAATTGAATCCACGTGTTAAGGTGCCAGTTTGTAGTAAAAGGTGGATCAAGTGCATCAAATACAAAGCTTAGGAACCAGGAGAGCTGGTGGACTCACAGAAATGGTTTAATTTCTTCTTAATAGGGGGGAAAAGAACATAATTTAGCTTGGAATCCTTAACTTTATAATAATGCAACCCCAACATCTCGAAAGCCAACCTAATTCATAGTGTTGTCCAAACTTTAAGAATTTTTTTATAACTGGTAAAATTGACGCGGGTACTCAGGTAGACCACACAACAGGAGAGAACTACGAAGTAGCTAATTAGTACTGTGAACCAATGTGGTCAAATTTTGAGCAGATTAACAGTGTCTTACCTTCTTCGGGAAGACTGAGCAGAGAAAGGTGTGGTTCAAGGGCATGTTTGAGATAAGCAGAGACTTCTCCTTTCCAGCACCTCCTCCTACCCCTTCCCCAGCCAAGAAACAAGGCCTTCTGATGGATAGGATAATGTGGCTTACTTCGGTATTGTCAGTCCTGGCCTGGTTAAATCGTATGCAGAGGAGGCCCCTACTTAAAAGCAAATATTCAGCAATGTTTAACTATTCTGGTCATCCCAGAGCTGCAGTTTTCTGAGATTCAGCACTTTAATTGCTCCAAACCGGACAAAAAATCAGGATAGTTGGTGGCGTGCTTTGCGACATCCTCATATACTCCGCTACCCTGGCATCAGAACGCTGCAAACATCTTCCTGGGAGGTCTCTGTTGATTCTTCTAAACCAGTGATTACCAAGCCTGGGTTCAGCAGAAGCATCTGGAAGGCTTGCAGGAACACAGAACACTGGGATCTCCTCCAGAGTTTCTGATTCAAACATTCAAGGGCAAGAACCCAAGATTTTGCATCTCTACTCATGTTTCCAAATGCTGCTGCTCCCTTCTGGGAATGAGGGTCTAAACAGTCCGAGTGTCTGTGACAGCCATAAGCAAAGTGGCTCACACTATGTCCCACTATGTCCCAGAGTCCTGTTCGGTGCCTTACAGTTAGTTATCAAAGAATCAAGATCTGCATGCCTAGTGAAAAGGTGCCCACCCTGAAGAGGTTTCCTCACCGATGATGTCATTTAGAAAGAAAAAGATTGTGCTTGCTGTTGGCTTTTTGTTTAGATTGAGATTCTTCAGATTTTTGCTTTGCAAGTTGAAGGAGACTTCTGGATGTTCTGGGTCTACTCTCCAGTTAATTTTCTTCTTAACAAGGATAATTTGAGGAACTGGAGACTCAGCTCATTTACTAGGAGCCCTTGGTGCTCTTCTGAGACTCTCTGGTTCACTTCTTATTATCGGCATTTGGCAACTGGCCAGGGAATCTGACGTTCTCTTCTTACCTCAAACACCTGCACACGTGCGGCACACATATAGACATAAGTACACATACATGCATACATACATACACACACAGAGGCACCCACATACAAAGGAAAAATAAAATTAAATCTTAAAAAAGAATATTTAGAATAGAATAATAGCATGCTTAGTACTGCATGAAGGCTTGGGTTTAACCAAGGAAACCGAGTTTTGATAAAAGAGCCTGTCAGGTCATTTTGATTGCCTCCCTCTACCCACAAATTTGGATAACTTCCAGAGAAAATATACTAGAAAAAATGTAGTTTCCTTTGAGCTCAATTGACCCAAAATGCCTCTTTTCTGGTCCTTGCCTAGGAGGGGGTCAAAACCTGACTAGGTGGGAGTGAGAGCTCAGACAGATCATGAAGCTGCCCACTTCCTTCTTGTGGGGTCTGAGCAAAGTTGCTGCTCTGTAGTCAGCACTGCAGCAGAAGCTATAGCTAAGACGATTCTGCTGATCACTCGGTCTGCTTCTTGAACATCTACCGTGTGTCATCCAGTATTTTAGTCTGAGGTTCCAGATTCCAGCAATGAGCACAAACAGTGCTCCATATTGATGTGGGATTCCCCTCCGCGTGCCGTGAATACTATTGGTTAATAAGGAATCTTATTGCTCTGGGCCAATTGCAGTGCAGAATAGGGTAAAGCGGGAATCCCAAGCAGATAGAGAAGGAAAGAATAGGTTTATCATCTGGAGTAGACGGATGCTGGAATCTTGCTGGTAGGCCATGACCTCATGGTGATGTTCAGATTAATAGAAATGGGTTAATTTAAGAGGTAAGAGCTAGCTAGAAATATGCACAAGCTAATAGGTCAAGTAGGGATGCAATTAATATAGTTTCAGGGTAATTATTAAAGATCTGGGTGGCCGGGAAGGATAAACCATCCTCCGTCTACACCTTATGCTTGCAATATTATAGTGATATAAAGCAAAAAGGAAAATTCAGGTTTTTGTACCTGTAGGTACTGTACCAGCAGATTTGACAAATCCTGGATAAAAATATTACAAAAGCAATTACAATAGTGCAAAACTCGTGCAGAAACATTCCATATTATTATTCCTAAGCAATATGGTATCATAGCTTTTATACGCAGTACTTATGCAGCATCAGGTGTTAGAATCAGCCAGAGGTGGTTTACAGTGCCCAGAAGGCTGTGTGCAAGTCACATGAAAATACTGCATCATTTCCTGTAAAGAACTTGAGCCAATGCCTGGGGTAAGGTAGGACTGGTGGAAGAACAGGCAAATCTCTAAGCCCTCAGGATTTGCTGCATGCAGCAAGCCCTGCTCAGAGACTTGCGTAGCTGTACTGCAGAGGAGACAAGAAGTGGGAGAAGGGTCAGGAGTGGCCAGGAGCCAGCTCAGAGCAGATGGCAGGGACCAGGGAAGGGTCTCTGAGTTCCTGTCCCATGACAGGACGTCAGTGGGGTGAGATGCGCGTTCTGTCCTCATGCCACTGTGCTAACTTCCTCCGGTCACCGCAGGATGTTAAGAGATGGGTAGGGCAACATCTGTTCCCATGCAGTCAAGACAGCATTGCAGGCTGGCTTCAGGAAGAAACATTCCAGGGCATCGCATCGTACTTCACAATCACTTTATATAATATAGTTTATGATCCTGGGTTGTACAGAATAAGAAAAATTGCCATCACTAGAGCATAAAAACAGAATGACTTTCACATAAAACATCAGATTAAAGTAACACAGCTTTACTGTCTGGACTACGTGTGCATCAATTTCCTCATCAATAGTTAATGGTATGCATTAGACAAAGCAAATGCAGTAACTTTGCCAGGCTTCCTCATTGACTCCCCGGTGCCAGGCATTGCTAGTCGATGGATGCACTCTGTTTTTCCCATGTCTATTATCAGAATCCTTTCAACCTGGAACGTGAGTAGCATCTAGCCTTTATTTCCAGTTAGCACCTGACCTATGTTTACGGACATATTTGCTATTGGACAAAGTCCCTGTAGGTAAGCTCTAAATTCCTCTCTTGCTGTGGCACCCTATCTATAGAATAATCTGTTGTTTCATAGACATCAGTCTTTTCAAATGCACATGATGATAGATATCAAAGAGCAGTTCATTTTCCTTTGCACCTTATACGTGAAAAGGGAGGAGGAGGGTTTGAAGATGTGAGAGAATGTAAGCAGATTTCTTTCCTGAGAGTCAGTTCTGACACTTCCAAACAGCTTCAAAGCAAGAGGTCGGCTTTTAAAATCTTTCTAATATTCCAACCGGAATAGTCCAAGAAAGCTAAAACAGTGTGCCTTGATCACAAAACGTCTTGCTACTATTCAATTCAGTTCAATTTTAAGACAGCATGTTATATAATATGTGTAGTCAATTCACTTATTCATGATAACAAATAGATTCACCTACAGAAATGGCTGATTTACTCATCATTTCACGAAACAGACTTTTCCAGGCATTAGATGTCATATAGTTCTGTAAAAACATAAAAAAGGGAAATTGATTTGGGAAAACCACTCTCTAAAGAAAAGATGTAAGCCTGAAGCAGGTGTCTGGTAACTAAAGAAATAAGAATTATCCTACTTTTAGGTTTTGGTAGTGAGATCTTATTTTCTAATCATTATTGCTCTCAGAGGTTTAACCTCGTTCAGGAGTTGAATTTACAAAGGAAGCATTTCCTTGACATTTCAAGCTCTTACGTCTCCATAATCCCTGCTACCTGAAAGCACATAGTGTCTGTTCGAATCTGCAGCTGCCTTGAATGCAGAAGACAAACTAGAGAAGACTTGCTGTCTGTCCTTCCTGGCTTCAGGGATCTAGCAAAACCCTTCCACCCTCAGGGATTGCTTCTGTCTGTGCAGCTGGGCTGCTGGCACAATGTGACAGCTGAGAGTTGAGCTTCAATCAAATCAATATCCTCAGCACTCCGGCTCTCAACCTTCTCTTTGAAGTAAAAGGAGCTATTACCTTCTAGCCTGTGAATTCCTTTCCCTGAAGGGGACTCTCCAACAGGGATTATTAGATGTGTGATCCGAGTTCTTGATTCTTGCTTTATCTCTCTCATTTGTAAGTAAAACAACGAAGTGTTATGGCTTACCAGTGAATTATCTCTAGCTTCCTTTTTCTCTCAAAAGTCAAGCTCATGGTGTGCATACATATGGAGGGGGCCTGACCTAGGTGACTTTAGAAGTAAGTGAAGTCTAGAACGTTATTCAGCTGATAAAAGTGTTTCCTGTAAGGATACAGGTACAGCTCCAAAATAATTATGAATTTCTATTGGAATTGAACATGGAAGCAAATATTTGACATGATGGAATCCAGATTTCTCACTGTGGAGAGGAAAACTGCAGTATGTAAGACGAGACAGACACACCAATGACCCACAGAGTAAAGGATGCATATTGGAGAGACTGAATTCATGTTCAGGAAGCCTAGATGGTTATATGTAGAAAGTTTGGTTGAAACAGCTTTGTACACAGACTATTGAGTGCATACATGTCTTTGTCCTGACAGCTAGAAAGCAGTGACAGCCCTCAGGGGACAAGCATACCTATATCACATGTTTTGGGTTCCAATTGTGTTCTTGAAAATTGAACTTTATGGAGAAGAAGACCAAGATAGTCCTAGCATCTTCTCTCCTTCAAAAATGCAGAAGACCTAAAATAAAACATAATGCATCCCCACATAATGATGGGCATGTCAAAGAGACATGGGTCTAGGGGAAATCATTCCTCTTATGTGAAGCTAAGACCATCTTAACAACACAACTACAGAATGTTCGATTCCAACGAAAAGTCTAAAGTATGTAACCATGAGATTTTAGTGATATACATAAACAACATGAATGAGAGAGAATGAGGAAATGTCCTGTTGAATTTCAAACATTTGACAAATATGCTTCATCCTCACAACTGTCCACACTTAACACATAAGTGGTGTAGGGGAAAAGGGTCAACTGGAGCAGGAAACCAACCAATTCCTGAGCAACCTGACTCTGAACCCAGAGCCAGTGAAAGAAACACACCCTGGATCTGAGACCAGAACCAGGGTAAGAAACACCCTTAGCCCTGAACTCAGAACCAAATAAACATGCCCTGACTCTGAAACCAGTGCCAAAGAAACACATTTTGTCCCTAGAATCGGAATCAGTGAAAAATGTGTCTTGACTCTAAGATTAGAGCCAAAAGACTAAAAGAACCAGTGAAAGAAACACAGCTTTGCCCTGAAATAAGAGCCGTATTTGCTCTGACCAACTGACCAATGAATCTAACCAATCCATGGACAGGAAACCAACCAATCACTGAATCCTGAGTTATTCCAGTGAGGGCTCAGAATTGATAGTGTGGTAGAAACCAGAGGCCTCAAACCAGACCAACGACTTTTTGCAATGAAGACCTGCAAGTAAAGGTATGTGGACAAAAGGCTTCACTGCATGACTCACTATGTCATACTCCAGCTGCTATGATGAGATTTCCCCTTTTCTTTTCCTTTCCTTTCTTTTTTCTCTAATTTGGAGGTGTTGTAAGGGCAGAGGGCAATGCACATGAACAAGAAATGAATGGGACCAAGATGCATTATGTGGAAGACACAAAGAATAAATGAAAAGAAAGTTTAAAAAATTAAAATTGAACTTTAATCTAAAAAAAATCAGAACTAAAGTGTTGCAATATTTAAACGTGGTTAATAGAGCTATTGACACCATTAGGCTTATGAAAATCATGGACCGAGCAAACCAGCAGATATGTAATCACTGTCAGAAGATTAACTGACTTTTGAAAGACTGTGCGACAAACACAGCATTTTCTTTAAGTGCAACCTCAATAATTTTATTGTCCTACACATACACCAGGCTTTAATATTCTTTTCTTTTTATACCTTTTAATTTTGCATCATTTTGTAAGATCACCTCCCTTGTACCCAGAAAAGTATGGGGTTGCAATTGAAGGCCTACTGCAGTCTGTCTAGTAGATCGCGACAATGTCGCTCCATCAAGTTTCCTGAGGTTAAAATGTGAGTACGGGAGCACTGTATTTATTCTCCGCAGAGCCCAGCATCCCATTGCTGTGCTCCAAGAAAAGTCCTAACTCCTACAGAACACTGCTTTCTGAAACCTCGGAGGAAGACCACCATGCTATCTGTCCACTTTTGCTAAAAGCCTGCTATTTAGTCTCCAACTTTTGATACTTTGGACCAAAGCTCAGTGAATAATGGACCCTTTTGCTGTGCTCTCTTTTGACCTCAGCTGAACACAGATGATGTTTGACACTGGATGACCAGGAGAAGTGAAGATCATTTTTAGGATGCAGCTATGTGTGGCACTTGCATCTAGACACCTCCTCACATGCCAAGTCTGAAGTCTGGTAGAGCCCTGGCTAGGCTATCCCAGCTAAGACAGGACGGCCAGGTATTGCCCAAGTAAAAACTCTCATTTGGTAAATCCATACACTGGTTGGAATTATGTTTTCCTACACAAAATAGAGGATTTTCACTCCAATTCTATTCATTTTTTCCTCTTCAAGAACAAATGTTCTCAAAATATGAATCTAGCTTGAAGAATCGCAGGCCTTCCTTCCTTTGGAAGCAATTGGAAAGGGATTATGAACACAACTGATAGCAAGCTGTCAACTTTTCCTTAGCTACCAGTATTATCTAGTGGCATACCTCAAAAATTTTCAATTGATGCCTGTCAGAACACAGTCCAAGTAGAGAGTCGTATGAAGTATGCTTGTTAGAAAACTCCAAGAAGACAGGAGAAGAGTCTTGTGACCTCAGTTTCCTCAAAACATGGACTTATTCTTGGAATGCTCCTTCCGGGCATAGTAGATAGGAGTGAGTTTACTTCAGATTACTCATTATTGCTTGCCCTTGGTACTCAATCAAATGTTTAAAATATCCTTTATATGCTTATATGGAAAACATGTTTTTCCATGTGTGTCTTGTGCTTGGGATTGTATACAGCTTGAACTCACGAGAACTTTACTCATGTGGCCAGTCTTAACTACGAGTGTATAAATCGTCTGATGCGCTGAATAAAGCTGGCTCTTGTATGAGACTTTGATTTGCCTCATTAATTGGCTCCATTATCCCCGGTCCCATCTCACTGTGGTGAGAGATACCCACCATGCAGGATGGTTTTATATCAACAAGAAAGCAGGCTGGGAAAGCCAGGAGGAGCAAGCCAGGAAGCAGCACCTCTTCATGGCCTCTGCACCAGCTTCTGCTTTCAGGTTCCTGTCCTGGTTCAGTTCCTGTGCTGACCTCCTTTGATGATGAACAGAGATAAAGAAGTGCAAGCCAAATAAACCCTTTCCTCCCCAAGTTGTTTTGGCCATGGTGTTTCATGGAAGCAACCGTAGCCTAAACTAAGACACCTACTACCAATGTTCCCATCATCATACTAGAAATGATCTTCTAGTCAAAAAAGAAGAGACTGCAAAATCTTAGGTTCCATATCTATCCTTGAAAGAACAAAATAGTCCTGCAAAGATGAATCCTACATTTTAGGTTTTTTTCTTTCAGTCTAAATTTAGCTATGATGTAGTCATATGGCTATGGACTGCTTATTGTTATGAACAAGAATCACACAAATTCAGATGCTATTAATGACAGTTCCCGTCTCTTTGAAGCCTTGTCTTGCCCCACCTGTTCCAGGGCAACTTTCTGATGTCAGTGTTACTCAATCCCTAGTGTTTATTCATCATTTTAGCATGTAATACACACCCTCTTTTTTTCTAATGGTTTCTCTGTTTTCAATTTCTGTAAAAGAAACTTTCATCATTTGATTTCACCCATGTCTGCTTGAATTAAATGTGTATCCAGACGATGTGCATGGCTCTGGTCCACTCCCTTTCTCAAGAACATGGTAACCCATTTCACAAGTCTGCCCTGTAAGCCCTATGTTGGATATTTAGGGTATGGTATTTTTGTTGTCGTAAACACTGCTGCTGTTAAATTCATTCTGCACAATTATCTCCAAATTGGGGGAAAGCATGCACACATTTACTCTGCTAGGCCAAGTTCCTGGTTTGCTTCCTGTGGCTGTGATCACTAACATGGCCAAAGCAACTTGTGGAAGAGGGGATTTATTAGCTTACCCTTCCACATCACCATCCAGTTTTGAGGGAAACCAAGGCAGGAACCTGGAGAGAGAAACTGAAGCAGAGAACACAGGGGCATGCTGCCCACCGACTTGCTCTCTATGGCTTACTCAGCTTGCTTTTTAATACAGCCCAGACCCAGATGCTCACACGGTACACCACTCACACTGGTCTAGGTCTTCTCATGTCAGCCAGCAATTAAGAAAATACAGGCCCTCCCACGTCATTTATTAATTAAGAAAATGACCCACAGAGATGTCCAGAAGCCAGGCTGATGGTGACAACGCCTCAGTTAAAATCCCTCTGACTATTTTGTGTCACGTTCACAAACCTAACCAACACAGTCATGTTTCCCATACTCCTGACGTCTGTCCTCAGTGCTGAGAATCCTCGTTCACTCTCCATAGAATGAGAACTCAGACTGTTGCAGTCTGGGCCGTCTGTTTGGCATGCGATATATCCCTCCGTAGTTATATTAATTTCCTACCACTCTTAGAACACAGAACCATAAACTTAGTGGCTTTACAGGAACACAGATTTGTCATCTCAGAATTCAGGAGGCACTCTGCTCAGCGACTCTGAGCTCAGGCAGGATGACCCTCCTAGAAACCGAGGTGACTTCCTCCCACATGCCACAGTTTAAGGTACTGTTCTTATGCCTTAAACTGAGAAATCCTTCAGATTCAATACAGAAGATATGGAGGTAACATAACCTCTTCAGACCATGTTAACATGGATGACCATATTTAAATGGTTCTTTAATTACTTTTACTACTAGCCTGGATTTATCACACATTAAGTTTTATAGAGGTTTGAGGTTCCTACGTCCATTGCAACCTGAGTAATCTGTGAAACTAAAACGTGATATTATTTTATAGTTTGGATAAAATATATAGATGATACTCTCTGAGGATAACATTGTTGGCGCAAGGTAATCTGGAAATTCACAAGGCTCATGTACTTGCCTTCATTTTTTATTTGGTATTTGGTTTGTGTCTCAGGTTTGAAATACAAGCCATTAAAAAACAGGTCAGCCTCAGTGAGACCTGAGAACAGTTTTGATTGTAGTAATTTCTGTGAAGGATAAAGATAATTTATCTTACACTGATTATAGGTCTACCCTCCTCTTACAGCAAGCTGTGAGATCACTTCCGACCCTAGCTGTCGTGCTACATAAAACTGTGCTTGCATTTACTCCTCCTGATAAAAACTGAGTGAAGAATAAGTATTTTAAAAATACATATACTCTCAAGGGAAGATAAAACATGGGAAATTAGGTCCTCACCCGCAATTAAGTCTGTGTTTACTGACATCTTTTAGATGAGTTACCTATTCTATGAACATCCGTTTTCCCATCGGTAGAACAGAATTATTGGTAATAACTGCACCAAATTTGAGGGTTAAAAATGCAACCATGTTTGCTGATCTGGTTGGCATGAAACACACCTCACGATGTTGTGCTAGTTTCTTGTTGCTACTACAAACTTAGGCGCTTAAAGCAATGTAGGTGCATCAGTGCATCATGGAGGAAAAGTTTGTACTCAGAAACCAATGATGACTTTTATTAACATGTTTAATACTACTTTTACAACTATCTATTATTACTGCTACAACTTTTCCTATTGATTTCCCGAAAAAAAATGTATGCAAGCAATACTTTGCTTATTGAAATTGATTTTTATGTAGAGTGATTTTTCCTCATTCTGTATTCTTTATTTACATGTGTGGACAAAGGGAAGTAGATGCACACATGGTACCATGGGACCAGAACCATACCCAGGTTTACTGACAACAGAATTTGTGTGTGTTTCCTGTTCGGCATCCAGCACTGGCTAGGGTTTCTGAGACACCCTGTTGGTCTGGTGACTTAAACTCAAAGTTTATTCTAGTGGTCAGAAGCCAGATTGCAAGACACCAGCAGGTTTGTTTCTCCCAAGATGTCTCTCCTTGGCCAACTGATAACCATTCTCTCCAAATGGCCTTACACATGTTCTTTCTGTATGTTTATATCCTAACATCCTCCTTATAAGCCATGTTGGATTAAACCTATCTGTAATTACCTCATTTTACTTTAACCACCTCTATGTGAGGACTTAATCTCAAAATACAATAGCAATCCAACGCATTGGGGTAGAGGGCTTTAGCATGTGTTTTTTTTTTCAGTGCAGAGAAGCAAACCTGGGGCTTTGTGCCTTTAGGTAAGCATTGTACCACTGAACCACACACACAACAAAGTCTTACTATAAATTTTGAGGGAGTACAATTCAGGCCATATCAACTTCCAAGGACTGAAGGCAAATAGGAACTGAGAAGACTTATAATGCCAACTCCAAATCCATCAGAAGTTGGTCTCAGGCAGAATTCTGTTTTCTGATGAGTCAAGGAGTAGGAAGGATGAGATTGGGGACATTTCTAGGACAGATTGGGCAGCAGATGTCAATCAGGAATAGCTCTCCAGGATTTCTGGGCAGGTCTAGTCACACGACTTCTGTATTTTGATGGTAGGTTAGAATTTTGTGATTTGTCTTCATGTTGCTTTGGTCTATCAATTAGTTTATGCTTTACTGCAAACTACCCCAAATTATCAACTTCATATGTGATATGAATTTGTTATAACCATCTTTCTTGACTTGGCTGGATGCTCTTCCTAGTTGGAGCTGGTTTGGCTGTCCTTTGTTGGGCGCTCTGTGGTAGGGTGGATACTGTTAGACAGGAGACAGCTTCATTCACTTGTTTGATGGGTAGTAAACAGAGCAAACCAATGAACTGGTGGTACCTTAGTTTTTTCCTGTGTGGCCCGTCATCCTCTTGCAGGTGAGAGCAGGTTTTTTGGCATGATGATTACGGTATGTCATTTCAGCAGGAAAGAAGCCTCCAAACAGGGAATAACTACACCCTCAGCTATAGCATGAGTGCGCCAAGCCATGTGACTAAAACAATCTCCTGGAAGCATGACGGGAACTGTTAAGTATTTGAAAGAAAATTACAAGCTAGCAAGTTGATTTGGTAAGGACAGAAAGTGTAAGGTGTAAATAGATTGCACCATCAGAACAAGGAGAAATCAAGAGCCCCTCCCCCTACTCCCAGTTACCCAGAGGGTTTCAGGGGATGGCCATACAAATGTTAAAGAAACCCAATTTACCTATACTCGAGTATTAAAAAGGATGAAAGTTTCTCAACCTTTTCTATACCATGTTCATAGTAGTGTTCCCCAAATTAAAATGATTAAAACATAAAAGAAATCACAGATTGGTTTTACTTAGTCTTTGTGTAGACTCATATGATATCACCCAATCAAATTCAACACTGCATTACATTTCAGAAATTGTGTCCAGGACCAGGCACTATAGTTGTCTTAGCTAAGGATGCTAGTGCTGTGGAAACAGCATGACCACAGCAACTCTTATAGAAGAAAACATTTAATTGGGGCTGGCTTGCAGTTCAGAGGTGTACTCCATTGTCATCATGGTAGGGACCATGGTGGCATGCAGACAGGCATGGTGTTGGAGAAGAACCTGAGAATCTGCATCCAGATAGGCAGGCAGTAGGAAGAGAGAGTGACATGAGGCCTGGCTTGAGCATTTGAAACCTCTAAGCTCATTCCCACTGACAAACTTTCCCAAGAAGGCCACACCTCCTAATAGTGCCGCTCTCTAGTGACCAATCTTTCAAATATGAATCTGGGGGCCATTCTTATTCAAACCAACATGGTGGTACACTTCTCTAGTTCCAGAACTTGGGAGGGAGAGGCAGTCAGACCCCTGTGATTTTGAGGTCAGCCTGGTCTGCAGACTAAGTTCTAGGACAGGTAAAACCCCTTAAAAAAAAAAAAGCAAGCAAACAAACATAAATGAATCATGATCATGATCACATAATGTTACTCTGAAAATAAGTGGAAGATCAACACTAAGCAATCCATTTGCAAAAGTTATCATATTTTTATTGTTCATGAGAAAAAATAGTGCAATTATTTCCATAGGTTAAGAAGATGTACTTGATGAATTTCATGACCATTTATATGAAAAATGATGGCACTATTAGAACCAATCTACCTCAGGATCCAGCTACACCACTCTTGGGCACATACCCAAAGGATGCTTCATCTTCATTCTGCTACAAAGATACTTGCTCAACTCTGTTTGTTACTGCTCTACTCATAATAGCCAGAATTGAAAACAGCCTAGGTGTCCCTCCGCAGAAGAATGGATAAAGAAAATGTGGTACATTTACACGTGGAATATCACTCAGCCATTAGCAAAATGAAATTATGAAATTATCATGTAAATAGATGAGACTAGAAAAAAATTCATTATGAATGGAGGAACCCAAATCCAAGAAGGCAAGTACAGTGTGTTCTTGCTTATATGTGGATTTAAGCTACAACCCATAGAAGCACAGAGGTTAGGTCTAGAGTAAGGGAGTAGGGGGACAGACAGATATCTCTAGAAAAGGAAAAAGAGAATATATAGCTATAGATGGATGGGGTTAGAATGGGAGAATCAAATGGGGAGGGTGAGGGGAAAGTGGGGAGGGAGGTCAAGGAAGGGAATGCAGAGAGAGAGAGAGAGAGAGAGAGAGAGAGAGAAAGAGAGAGCTAAAAGTAAAGTCCACTAGATGGGTTGTATGGAAACCTAATACAGTTGAAGCTTCGTAAAATACATATATACAGGAAGGCAGTCAAAATGAAACTGCCAAACAATGGAAGAGAGAGAGACCCAGCTGACCATCTCTTGTCACCAGATGAAGCTTCCAGCACCAGGGTAGAGGTCCCATGGGAACCTCCAACCATCACAGGATGTTACCAAGACTGTAGGTTGCTCTCCACAAACTGATGGTAGGGCCCTAATACTGAAGACATCAGCTACAAAACTCAATAAACACAGAAAAGTCAAGTTGGTACCTACCTAGAGCCTTCAATCCTATGAACCCTATGTTCATGGTACTGGAATATACTTGACATGGTACCAAAAGAGAAATGCAAATACCAATCCAGCCAGAAATCTTTTGATCTACACTAAAGTTTGTCAGAAAGCTATGCCAGTGCAATGGCCCACAGAGCTTGTAAGAATAACCAATCAAAATCTGTTTTAATTTAAAGCCACTCTGTGAGATGGAACCCATAGCTGACACTGGGTGACCAATAACCTGTGACCAGACAGCCCAGGTACCTAGGGTAAGACCAAATACTGTTCTAAACAAAACAACCAAACAACAACAAAACACTGGAATAAAATGACTCCTGATGACATCCTGCTATACTCATAGATCAGTGCCTTGCTCGTCCACCATCAGAGAAGCTTCTTCCTGCAGCAAATGGGAGCAAACACAGAGACCCACAGCCAGGCAGTGTTCAGAGAGTGAGAGATCTTGGAACACTCAGCCCTAAGTGGATGTCTCCGTCAAAATCCCCCCCTCCTAGCTCAGGAAACCCTGTGGAAGAGGAAATGGGAAGATTCTAAGAGTCAGAGGCGATAGAGGACACCAAGAAAACAAGGCCCACTAACTCAAGACAATATCACATATGAAAGCACAGGGACTGAGGCAGCATGCACAGGTCTGCACCATGTGGGTCCCTAGAAATGAAAGGACGAGTAGATGCATGCCCCATTCCTAAGCCAGACGCTATCTCCAATGGATGAAGACTTGCAAATGATAACGACCTCCTCTAAGGGAGTATCACTGGGAAGGCTGTGTGCCCAGCAGTAGATGCCAACAGAAAATGAAGTCAATGGCATCTTTGGGGATTCCTGGTCTCACCAGGCTGTGTCAGGGCTTTGAGTTACTAAAAAGAAAAACTTATAAGTTTGAAGTTGCCAAGGCTTCATAGACATGTCACAGAAACAAAAACCAGTCTGAAAATGCAATTGAATAGAAAACTGTGCAGAGGGCATGAAATAGGAAGGAAAATATGACAGCAGTCACTGAATAAGTAATCACAAGATGGCCTGTGAGGAAAATCATAAAGCACCTGAAAGACTTCAGAACAGGAAGAAGTTACACCCTGCTTGTGAATAGAAATGCTCACAGTCATGGATACATCAGCTTTTAGTGAAAATGCCTTACATAACCACTGTGATCTATACAGAATACTTTGCAGCTATTTGTCCTCTTTTTTTTTTTTAAATGGAAAATGAAGAAGAACAGTTTGGTTACTCCCAAACTACAAAAACAACAACAACAGCAAAAACATGTAAAGTTCCAGTAAGCAAAGTGTGGTGCTGGCTCCTGTAGGTGCAGAAAGGAAACAAAACAGAAACACAGAAATTCTAGTGACAGATTCCTGCACACAACATAGGCAACATGGTAAGTAAACAATACCTGGACTCCCAGCATCTGAAGGTGGAGTTCCTAGACAGCAATCTCTACCAAAGGACTACTCCTTATATTGATAACTAGATAAATTAGAAATACATTAGACATTTACGTTTGAAAGTAAGATATCAGTAAGTTCAAGGCAGTGTAGGGAAACTCTCCAAAGCATGACCCAAATTCAGAAAGAGTAAGAGAAAATTTTGATGAATTTTTATATCACGAAGTTAGTTTCATGATAATTGCTTCTTTGTGATGATGATGAATGATAATGATACTACTATTATTACTATTAGTAATGACAATGGGGTAAGGCAGAAACACGAATTCAGAGAAAACGGTTACAAGTATTTTATCATAANCCCCTTTAATTCCCAACTGGTGTGGGATTGTTTATGACTTACGCCTTCAGGGTAAGGCAGAAACACGAATTCAGAGAAAACGGTTACAAGTATTTTATCATAATTGCTGGTGTGGCCTCAGGAATAACTATTTGAAATGTAACAAGACAATAACTTGACTATAGATCTATAGACGAATATGTACAAGTGAGTTTCCCACATAAGAGTTTAGGAGAAACCTGGTATACTGTCTTTAATCCCAGCACTTAGGAAGTAGAGGCAGGCTGATCTCTGTGAGTTCAAGGCCAGCCTGGTCTACATAGGAAATTGCAGGTCAATCAGAGCTAAAAAGTGAGAGCCTGTCAAAACAAAAAAAAAAAGGAAAAAAAATTGGGAAAGTTGGACATGTTGCCCATACCAAAAACTAAGTCTTCATGGTTAATGTCAGAGCCTAGGTCTGGGTAGAAGCTAGCATAAACACTTTAAGTAATAATTTTAAGTGTTATATTCATATACATAAAATGGGGTTGTACAGATTTTTAGCCCAGAGGAAAACTGGGGCCTGGCATCACAATCACACAGCTCATTCTGTTCTAGCTCTAGGCTGGACTCCCTGGCAGAAAACCTATGAAGAAACCACAGCAAAGTGCTTACTCCAGTCGCTTCTGAGTGTGCAGATCCATAGCTGACCACAGTCACCATCCCGCCTACTCCTGTCAACCGGTACAGATAGAGAAACTCCTTTGCCATTAGATTACCACCATGGCTTCCTTTTTTCTTTTATTTATTTTTCTCTTTGTGTTTTCAGGCTAACTTTGAAGTCACAGAGCAGCCAAAGATGACTTTGTCCTCACAATCTTCCTTGCTTCACCTCTAGAGCCCAGTTCTGTTTTGTCTTCTTTTTTTCTTTTAAAGGTTTATTTACTTTTATTTTGCGCTTCTTGGTGGGTTTGCCCGTATTATGTCTGTGCACTATGTGCATGCAGAGGCTGTGGAGGCCAGAAGAGGGCTCCAGATCCTCTGGAACAAAATTTACATAACTGTTGTTAGCCACTGGGAACTGAACTCTCCAGTCCCAGGCTCTTGGTTCTGTAACTTAGAGAAATCAAGGCCATTCAGTCACCTTTGGAAAAAGTCTGAAGTCGTCTTTCTTTAGCTCTTTATCTTCATTTTCTCATTCCTTAGTCTGCATTTTTGTGGAGATCTTCAACACTTGTGCTCAACACAAGGAAACCAACCAAGACCATGCAAAAGGAGTCAACCTAAGAAGGCTGGCATGGAGCCTAGATGGTGGACTTTGAAAGTAAGAATAATATTGTCTATGTTGAAATATGTCATTTACCCAGGAAGTGGTTTCCCTTCCAAATTCATCCAAATGTAAGTATGTCTAATCTAATGACTGATCAAACTATCAGTATCTGATTAATAGGGAAAGATTCAAAGGGAATGCTCACTGACACCTATTATACTGTTAGGTGAAGTACGAACTTTCCAGGCTATCTGGGAGGCCTGTTTCTTCAACAGTGATAGAATCTTCAAGGAAAGATGCTTGGAGATATTTAGAGCAAAAGAGACTTGATGCAAATCACCAGTTCCAGTCAGTGTGCTGACTTGTGCAAATATCAGCATTATAAATTATGAAAACACGAAGGCCACTCAGGGAGCTAGGATGAGGACAAGAATTTTAAGGCTATCAAGGAAATACTATTGTCCATTTTGCCTTTGTTTAAAGGAAAAACTGTTTTCACTTAGGACCATGTACAAACACTATTCTATCACAAATGATACTTCAGGTGGGGTTCCTTCAAAATAATTTAGGGCATCTCAAAATAGCTGTGAGCAAAGAGTTGAGAGATGAAGCTGGCTGATGGCTGTGTTTGTGTTTATCTGCCAATGTTTAGATATGTTTGCATATTATTATGATAAAAGAATCAAAAGAATGAGGCTGGAGAGATGGCTCAGAGGTTAAGAGCATTGTCTGCTCTTCCAAAGGTCCNTGGTGGTGGTGGTGGTGGTGTGTGTGTTAGAAGATCACCCCAGGTGTTATCCTTGCCACCTTGTTTGAAGCAGAGTGTCTGTTTCATTCATGATGCCAGTGACCAAAGGCTGTGCTGGTCCCCTGGTGAGTGGGAGACAGAGAGATAAGCAGAGAGAGCTTGGGTATAGAGTTTATTTAGTGGGGGGAGGAGAGAAGGAAAGAGAGAAAGAAGAAAGAAGGGAAGAAGGGAAAGAGAGAAGGAAGAGAGGCAGTAGCTACATTGTCAGAAGAAGAATGGACAAAGAGAACTTGGGCTGGAGAGGAGACAGAAGATTCACTTGCCTTGCCTAGGAGGGAAGGGGGAGATTGGGAGCGGGTGGGGCTTGTCTCTTAAAGGGACAAGGTACCCAGGTGACAGACCCAGCCAGCAGATTTACTTTTACAAGAGTGTCTGCTGTTGGTTATTGCATATACCTCAGGCTAGCCTCTGTGGACCCTCTGGGGACTCTTGTCTCCTGTCTTGTGGTAGGAGCATTAGATTACAAATGCTGGCTACCTCACCTAGCTTTTCTGTGGGACCAGACCTGGACTTGGGTCTCATCTTTGTAAGACAAGCATGTTACCCACTGAACCATTTTTTTCAGGTCCTCCTTTTTTCCCTAATCCACAACCCATAATATAGGAAAAAGTTCCCCATTATTTACCTTGATTATTTTTTAATTTATTTGTTTGGAACATGGTCTCACTTTGTAGCCCATCGTGGTCTGAAACTTGAACTACTCTTTGAAGGGTTAATGACTGAAAAACCTAGAAAAACCTGGAAAAGCCTGGAAAGCTGACTTGATTGATAACACCCTTGGTTATTAAGATCCAGGAAGCTTCTGATAGGAAGATCATCAGGTCCTGCCTTATGCCTCTGCCTCCTCCCCCCACATTTACCATTTATTTTTTTTGAGATTGCTGGGTACTGACCTTTTTCTACCCCAAAAGCTCTGCCCCATGAGATCGTAAGCTCCCTGCAGCACATGTGCACGGCTTTCCCTCATCTCTTGGAGAGACTTCCGGCCCTTAATTCTTCTGGCAAAGTGGGTCTCTCCTAATTGTCTGTCAGTGTTCCCGAGCTAACACTCGCGCTTTTCCCTTCCACGCTCTAGGGCTGCAGACTTTCTGCCCAATGGCTGTATTATTATCGTTTGCTCTTCACTGAAGAAGTTCTTTAAGCAGTCCTTTGCATAGAACATTGAAAATTATTCACTAGCAATTTTGGTAACTTGGTGTTTTAAAGCCTGATTGGTCTATTTTTCTTAATACATGAAGGAATCTTTGGAAGCTGTTATCATGGTACAAGGTAACTGAAGAGGGAAACTCCGGAGGCTTGAGTAAGTCCAGAGAAGTCTGCACAAACTGCCTGCCAGACTGCCCCAAGCAGATGGGAGGAAACAGCCGCCACCTGCCCAGTTGGTTCCCAATTGTGTTGATTACAGAAACGCAGCTCTGGGGAGCTACAACAAACAGGGTTGTTCACAGACTTGAAGAGATAGCGGTTAAATGATCAGGCAGTTAGAGTGTTTAGCTCAGGGTCACCTTGTATAGGAATTTAGGGAAGGTTCAAAGACCAGTTTACCTTAGGAATTTATGGCTGGTATAAAAGACCAGAGATCAGTTTTACCTAAGATAGTTTTAGCACTTAAATTATTCTTAGGAACGCTCTCATGAGATGGCGTAACTGGAGTTCAATAGCCTGCTTCGACAATTTTAAAATCTGAGCTAAACAGAAATTGCTTTGATCATCTTGTAACATTTCTTTGAATTAACTAAAATTACAAAAACGATGTAAGGCTGTATTTCTGATGTACAACTGACCAGGTCGTATTTGTGAAACAGACAGCTTCAAATTCAGTGGTTTAAATATTGATTGTTGCCCATGCTACCTGCTCATTTGGGTTAGTGAGGCGCTCTGCTCAGCGTGAAAACTTTAGAGCACTGGCTAAAACAGGCACCATGTTGAAACTTGTCTCAATAAGCTCACCAGCCCCAAAGCTTTCTCAGTGTCCTTATCCAGTGGGTTTTGTAGAGTTCAACCAGGTGGGCCTTTGATCTCCACTACTGACTACAGGAAGAGGAAGTGATTGTAGAGCTGACTGAATGCCTTATAGAAGCCATTGAATAAAGAGACTGGGAGCTTTGGGGACGGGGAACTTATTGAGGCACTGGGAGCAGGTGGTCCTACTGAGTGCAGCAAAGCTCTGCACCCCAGCCATAGCCAGCCTGTGCATTTCTCCCATTTCATTGCTCCCTCATTGTCTCCTTTGTGAAAACAAACAGGGTTTATAGTAATATATACCCCAGCACTATCTGAGTTTTTTCAGTCAATTACTGTACTTGAGGAATAGGTCATGGGGAATGTAATTTATAGTTCAAGGATCAGAAACACAACTTCGCTACTGTAATGGTCTGTCCTGTCCCTTTAAGAGACAAGCCCCACCCACTCCTCCCTTCTAGAGAGGGAAGACATTGAGGTCTTAGCTGTTTTTGCTGCTTTCACGTTTTCTGCTATGGGAAACAAACCCTCAGAACTATCAGCCACCTGCCTGTAAATGCTCTGCTGGTGTCCACAGGCTCCACTTTTTTTCCCCTGGGCAGTCCTATTCCCACCTGCCTGTGGGCATCTCAGGCCTGTCTGCTTTTCCCTTCGCTGGGCAGTGCCTTCCCCACCTGTCTGAAAATTCTCTTTTCCTTTCGCTCCCAGTCTTTCTGTTCTATCCCTCCACCACTACCACTGGTCCCACAGAAATTGACAAGATTAGTTGAATTCTCAAGGCAGATGTTTCCAGTTCCAGACTTTGCTTCCCAGTGGCAGATCATGGTGCTGAGTAATTTTCTTCTCTACTTCATGTATGAAAGAATGAGTGAATGATGTAGCCACGTGGATATGATTCTGTTTTAAATATATGTTCTACACAGCCTCTATGTCTCTCTTATTATTATATTTAAAACTCCTGCAGCTCAAAAAACGTGGCTTCTCCATACAACACATGACCTCACTGCCATCTTAACTGAGGGCAAGGTAAGGTGACCAAGTCCCGCCATCTTTATGAGGTATTCCCTGTGTAGTCCCATCCCCCCTCCCCAATTTACTTATGTTTTTGTTTCTAAATTCCTCTTACTAATTCTGTTAAATGTCTGTTTTATGCAGTGGCATACCTTTAGTAGGGCCCACCAAAAGCATCTACTTCACCCAATTCCTGTTTAATTTATGTGTGTGTGTGTATGTGTATACATGTAACTTGAGTTAACTCTAATGTGTCTGTGTGTTAACATGTGACTTAAATCACATATGTTTACTATTAAATGTTATAACTGTCCATTATATCTCATTCCAGACTAAGAAAGCAATAAATCTCATGTTTTCAATTGGTATGGACTTTCAAGTCTCTTACAAAAATACAGTATATCTAATCCAAGCCTGCTTTAAAATATATGAAGCTGTTCTCTACTATTGTCAGATCTACTACTGTTAAGCTTCTATTGCAAGCAGATTTTTCTTCTTTCTGTCTTTTACAAGTATAGGTGTTACCTGCTAACTTGAGAGCCAGCCTTGGACCCAGCTCTCCAGGCAGATTGGTGTGGGATAATTGTATTCAATCATGTTTTAAATAAATGCTGATTGGCCAGGCAGGAAGTATAGGTGGGA
>LOEQ01000481.1:172346-189001 GCA_001685075.1 Bramus lutescens | reverse complement strand
CATTTTAGGGCTGGCTAGAGTCTTGGCTCTAGAGGGGTTCCCAGGTGTCCAAGGCCATTTCCCCAACTAGTTCCGTGGGCAGCAGAGGAGAGGTGCATGAACTGGCCTTATCCCATAGCCACACTGATAAATATCTTGCAATGAGTAATTGTTTCTCCATGTGCTTTCTGTCTAGTGAAGCCATCAGGGCCCTGGGCTCTATGCCCATTGCGAGCCATGAGAGGTACGGTGTCCCTTGTCTGGTAGCTGCTATCTCAGGAACTTGCAGGGTTTATGGTTCTGGTGGTGGTATTTACCATTTTACAATGAGAAATATAAGATATTTAGTATAAAAAGAATATGTAAAGTGATTGTTTTCAGACAAGGTTTCACTTAAAATAGCCTGGGCTGATTCTCTATGGAGGGATAGCTTGCCCAGCCTAGATACAGGAGGGAGGACCTTAGTGCTGCCTCAATGTGATGTGACAGACTTTGTTGACTCCCCGTGGGAGACCTTACCCTCTCTGAGGAGTTGATGGGGGATGTGGTGGGGAGAAGGGAGGGGGAGCAGGAGGAAGAGAGGGAGGGGAATGGATTGGTATGTAAAGTAAAAAAAAAAGATTGTTTTTAAAAAATAGCTTGAGATGATTTGAAACTTGGTATGTAGACCAAGCTAGCCTGAAACTCTCAGAGATTTGCCTGTCCCTGCCTCTGCCTCTTAGGTCCTGGGTTAAGAACATAGGTACAACACTCTGCCTTAAAAAATTCTTTCTTAGGTCTAGTACTGGAATTTAAGATGACTGGGAGCATTTTCTCATTGAGATACATATTGTTTACTCATCGTAATTTAGAAACCTGAGGCTTAGAGACATGAAACACATGAACTCAAGGAACCTTATTTGATAAATGTCCAGGAAGTGGTCTGAAGGGTTAGTCTCCTAGACTATTGCTTTCTCTGCTAGACCAGGCTCTCCCAGCTGATGCTGGTGCATAAGGTCATTGCCTCTGCCTTCACTGTCACACTGATGTGTTACGTGGACACTCGAGAGTCTGTTAAAGGGTCTCAATAATTTATTTAGGTGTAAGATAGGGGTAGACACTCAATGATGCATAACAGGTTAGACACCACCGTGAATCCAGCTGCTGTGTCCTGCCCTTCAGCTTAGGGACCAAGCACTCTTTGATCAAGGATTAATCACTCCTTGATCTGGCTCCAACCACGAGAGAGAGGGAGAGAGAGAGAGAGAGAACACACTTGTCTCCTTCAGCTCTTAAGTGATCACACTCGCAGACAAGATCATGCCCCAGGGCTTGCTGCCCCCAATCATTGGTTAAACAGATGGAAATCCCACAACACTGCCAGCTTTCTGTACTTCTTTGATCATTCTCTCTACTTAGAGTCTAGCCCTGGGAATTTCTCCCTTGATGACTAGTCACTGTATGTGAACATGCTCCACAAGTTCAGGAAGAAGGAAGCCCACATATGCCCTTACTGTTATTGTATCATGTGTACAGTTGAAGACAACAGCAGATAGGATGGTAAGCTCCATTTTTCCTTCTCACCAGGGGCCCAGGGGACTCGGATCACAGTCAGGACAGAAACAGAACTAGAATGCTTGCCTTGGGAGCTCGCAGGGGTAATTGGAGCTAAAGATGTTATTGCAAATTTGGCAGGAAATAGAGTCCAATAAGCATGACCAAGTCAGTAAAAGACACAAAATCTATGAAAGTCAGAGCCTCTGACTCAATAAAGAGAAAATGGACAAATCTTTTAACCACAAAAATGCCACCTGATAAGTCGGTATTGTTTACACATTCATTTCTTTTCCCATTACATTGTTCTAGACTATGAGAAGCTCAGACCAGTTCTCAAGGTCCTCTGGTCATATCCCAGAGAGGTGCCACCCTGTTGGGGAATATTATTTTACCGTGTGTCAATTTTGTTTATATTGCATTTGTTTAACTCCATGAAGCTGTGTTACTGTGCCTGTCTAGAACACCTGCTGGTCTAATAAAGATCTGAACAGCCNAATAGCAAGGCAGGAGAGAGAAGCAGGTGAGGCTGGCAGGCAGAGAGGATAAAATATGAGGAAAAAAAACCTGGGAGAAAAAGGATCTGGGAATGAGAGGGAGAGAGGAGGATTTTAGGGGCCAGCCACCCAGTCACCCAGCTAGACAGGCGGACACGGAGTAAGAAGGAAAGAAAAGGTACATAGGAATAGAGAAACATTAAAGCCCTGAGGCCAAAGATGGGATAATTTAGGTTGAGAAAAGCTGTCAAGAAACCAGCCAGGCTAAGGCCAGGCATTCCCAACTAAGAACAGGCCTCTGTGTGTGATTTATTTGGGAACTGGATGGTGAACCCCCTACAAAGGCAAAAGAGTAAAAAGAACCAACGGCACCTCCCTGTTTTGCTTCCCCTTTAAGAGGTCTGCTCCCACAGATGCTGCATAGGAAGTCGGAGCCTTTGCATTTCTGTCATCTCTAAACTTTCCCTCAGCACTTCCGAAGACTTAAGGAACTTCGCTCTGGTTCTTTGTGAAATACTTCCAAATCTAAAGTATTTCCTAGAATGGACTTTGATCTAACTTACCTGCTGGCTTGTGCTGAAGACGTGCAAACTTCAGCCATCTCTCCAGAGTAGCTGTCAGCGTGAGAGAAAAATCCCTGTCCTTTGGCAGTTTTGAGATGTGAACTACGGAAGCAGTAAAAGCAGCCCCTTGCGGTTTCCTCTTTCCCTGATACTCTTGAAGACAGAGGCAGTAGGAAAACTCCAGGCACAGTGGGGCTGTGTGGCAGAGTATGCCACACAAATAGAAGATGGGAGGCCAGCATGGGCTCAGAGCTAGGGGCACAACACCCACTATAGGCTGGTCGTAGTGAATCACTCGGCCTCACTGTCTTGTTTCAGGTTTGAGTATTCATAACATGGGAAGTCGTTTCTACAATCCTCTTTTCTGTTGCTTTAGAAAGAAAAAGCCTAAAAACATAGAGCATAGAGAGTTAAGAAGAGCACATGAGTCCTATGAATCTTTAAAGATGAGTTCACCACAGGAAACAAGTGTGTGAATCTACTGAAACCATGTCCAGGCGTTGTTCTCTTTTTACAGTGACCTTGAAATTCCAAGTGACAAGATCATACTGCTTCTCTATCCTAATAGAACGTTTGACATATGCTTCATTTTATAAGATTATAAAATAATGGTCATTTTAATATGTAGTTGGCAATACTAAATAGATTAAATCTTTGAGAAAAAAATTAGAACTATTGCTTTTCAGCACTCTTTTTCTGCTAAAGGAGAGAAAACACCAGACCTCTCTTGTGTATTGTGTTTGTGGATATTTTAAGTGTACAGTTTTGATTTCGCATTCATAGCCATGCCTATAAATCTCAGAAATGAATCTGTTTTCCTCATATTTTGTTCTATAAAATCAGAGGACATGCATTGTGATTAAAATTTATAAATTATTGACTGCGGTGGTCTGAATGAAGTGGCATCCAAGACCTTGGGCATTCGAATGTTTGGTCCCCAGTTGATTGTTCTGTTTGGGCTGATGTGGAAGGCACGGCACAAAGCCTAGTAGAAATTTCTCCATGAGAAGTAGCTCAGTGCACTTCAAGATGAAGAAAGGCTCCTCCCTGAAGTCCCGGGCTGACTGGTGCAGATAAGAGTCAGCACTGACCAGAGGATTTTACTAACTTACATAGACCTTGGTCACTCCACATACACTGTCATTCTTCATGCTCCTTCAGGCCCTGCCCCAGGTGACGCTTTGAACAGTTTTAAGAAGGACCAGAGATGGCAAGTCTGGCTGCTTAGGCCAATTGGAGATTTACAACGCAAAGATATTATATATTGCCAAAATGGTTTTAAGTGTGCTAGTGTGCTTTTTTTGAACTGTTGTTACTCAGGAAGGTCATCTTATCTACATGGTAGAATTATGATTTTCTTGATAAGAACATAGGGGACTTAATGGCAGACTTGGACTTAATAAGATGGTTGCACTTCTATGCATCCTCTCCATTAGAGGTATGTCATGGTGTCTTGGGGGATGGTCCTAATGGCTGGTCTGGTCAATCCTGGTGAGTAAATATTTACATCCTAGCATACTAAATTTCCCTTATCTGGTACAGGTCTGGTTAGCATACTACTTATCTTGGGGTTATTTTAGAGGCCACACTTCCTCAGCTAAATTCCATTTGTGTGACTTAATGTCTCCTAAGCAAATCTACTGAGTCTTTCCTAATATCCTTTCTATCATTTGGAATTCCTTCTACATCAGGAAAAAGCATGTCACTGGGGACAAGATTTCAGAACCTTAAAACCTGAGCCATTTTGGGTTTCTTCTCCTTCCTGCCTTCTTGCAGAGCTGTGAGTTTGAGATGTGAGCCTACAGCTGTTCTTGGCTGCCATTCCCCACTACCTTGCTGCCAGCCTTCCCCACTGTGATGGTGGTAGGGTCTTATCTCTCTGGAACCCCAAACTCCAAATAAACCCTTCTATAAGCTGTCTTGGTCAGTGTCAAATCGTAACTAAGTAGTAGTAACCTTTCCTGTTTAGATCATCAACGTATTTCCTGCCAGTTATCAGTCAAGTGGCTAAAACATTTCCTATTCTTAATTGTATGATCCAGGGTTCACTGCTACAGAGACCTTGTTCATCCAGAACTTGGACTTGTCTGCTGTTTCATTTGAATCCCTGGCAAAGTTTTACTGATGTTCCAAGACCATGAATAAAGGGACATTTGTCTGCACAGACAGCTTTACCGTCATGACTCTTCATTCGCCGATTGCCATTGTTTCTAATCTAGTGTATTTCATGCCTTTTAAGACATCTCAGTGTGATATTTAAGATCTAGAGCCACGGTCCTGCATCGGCTGTGACTGCGGTGTCAGTTTGAACTCTCCTGTTCTGCGTTCTCATGTCCTAGCCAGTTACTTGCCAGCTTAAAAGTTCTTAAATGTTCTGGGGAAAACAATGTTTGTTTTGTTCCTCTTGTGGGAGGGTGATGGTGGCAGGGGAAGGTAATGGCAGATGGGTGTGATCAGAATACTTTGTGTAAATGTATGAACATTTCAAGCAATGAATGGAATTATTATTAAAAGCAAGTTTAAGCTCATAACAAAAATGGTGATTTAGGAGACAGAGCCACTGATGCGGTCCCTCTCAATTTCAGTGAATACAAGTAATTTAACACCTGCAAATCTCTGTTTTATTTCCTTAAAATGGAGATTGCCTGCCAATGACCCTCTACCTAGTATATAAAGTAAGAATGTCTGATCAGTCTACAGTTTCTCAATTCTCTTCCATCTCCCAGCTCCTATGACCCTCCTTCTTTCCTGGCATTGGAGTTCAGATCTCACAGATGTATAACCCAGCACTACAGAAGTGAATAGATAACCTGTGTGCACAAAGTAATAGGTAACTTAGAACACAGTATAACAAGAGAACCACCGCCAAATATGTCTCAGTGGCTGCCCGTGGGCTGAGAAGAATGAGATCAATGATGCCAAAACCAACCAGGCAAGTCCACTGGCCGTATGTATGCAGACCCCGCCCCCCACCGTGACCTAAGAAACTGCCCATAGGGTGTCAATGAATTTGTTCCTGGTGAGACCTGTAGTATATATGCTTGACTTAAAAAACAAAAACAAACAAACAAACAAAAAACCCGGTAGAGGAAAAGCATAGGGAACCAACCAGACCAGATCTGGTGGTGTAAGACTGTAACCCATTACACAAGGGGTTGAGACAGGAAGATGGTAAGTTCAAGGCCTCCCTGGGCAACCTGGTGAGAGTCTGCGTCAAAATAAACAGTAAAAAGAAAGTTAGGGATATACCTCAGTGGTGGAGAGCTTTGCCTAGTGTGTGTTCAATTCTCAGAACCACAAAACAAGTAGAGGAGAAAATGTTCTCCCCAAATCTTCACCACCACCCCTTTCCCTTAGCGCTTCGAAGACCAGCATAGCAACCTGACGTGGATCTACAATTCTACATATGAGTAATTTGCATGCATTGTATTATATGGATAATACAAAAATTAGGATGTTTTGTAATTTTAGAAATCAAAAAATTGGAGATAATAATACTGTTTACTTCATATGGCTGCAGAGAATAGAAGTACAACTCTCTATAACTGACAGACACATAGAAGTCCCCTGTCTTTTCTAAAACAATGCCTGTGATGTTCTGGCAGAAATTCTTGCTCAATTGATTTAACAACGGTGTTTGGAAGAAACCTCAAATTCCTCTAATTGCTCCCTCCCTAGCACCCTGTCATGACTAAGGCTATTAGCATCATACAGTTCCCCTGTGCATTTAAGCTTCAAAGCTATCTCCATGAGTTAACATATGCTGTGCTCACTAGCTGTGAGACATTCATTGTATCAGTGAGTCTGTGTCTGTATTCTGATCTGTAAATGGACATGCTAACATGTTGAGGGAACCAAATGAGTTAAGACTCGTAGGGTGTTTAAAACACTGTTTAGCAAATATAGTCATCTCCCATTGTCTACAGGAGGTATTTCTAAGACTGGTCAGATAATCTCTTTATATGAAAGATGTAATATTATATAAAAATTATTTGTCCATATACTTTTATTATCTGTAGGTTACGTATTATGTTCACAATAATACAAGCATCACATAAATAGTTGTTAAAGGGTATTATTTTGTAATAAGTATATATTCAATATAATACTATCATCTGTTATCAAAATTTTAAGATATATTATTGCTTCATGTGTGTTTTGCCTATATGCATGTCTGTGCATCACATGCATTCCTGGTATATGCAGAAGCTGGAAGAGGGTGCCAGATTCCCTGGTTGTGGGCTTCTACTTGGGTCCTGGACATCAAACCCCTGTCCTCTGGAAGGGCAGCCAGTGTTCCTAAGGCTGAGTCATCTCTCTAGCTCATGTTTTCAGATATTTTTGATACATAACTCTCTGAACATGTGGATGAGGAACCCATAGAAACGTAAGAGGAAAGAATGTGAGTTGCTATTAATCTAATGAATTTAAGGTTTGGAATTTCCAATTATTACAGGAATCACACTGGAAACTTATATATTGTTTATGTGTATGGTGGATGAGTATGTAAATATGCACCCCCAGACTCTGAAATCATTACTATTATAATCTATTTATAGATCTGGAAATTAAAATTAAGAAATGTTATGCTCTGTCATATAGCCAAGACAAACAAAATAGTAAAATTACAGGTATCTACAAAATTTCCTAACCCCAACATCAAACCCCAGGTAGCCTCTTCTGTACTTCAGATGTAATAAAAACATTGCCTTATGTTGGCTTGTTTGTTTAAGACAGTAGATTATGTGGCAAAAAAATCTTAAAACACTGAGAAGGACTGGCATTTCAAAAGAGAGTATTAGGTATTCTTAAGACAGGACAGAAGGAAGGAGGGACCTAGGGACAGAAGGAAGGGAGGGAGGGAAGGAGAGGGGGGAGGGAGGGAGGACTAGATAGCTACATCATTGCTGCTGGGTAGTGCAGTAGCTCCCCTTCTGTCTAGTGGTAATAAGACAATTAGTTTGAGCTACAGCATAAGTAAAAGGCTCAGGAGTAAGACTCAGTACTAGACCAGGAGATTTTTAATACATTTTACAAAGTTAGGCTGTCAAACTCATGCCGTTGAAGACCAAAGAAGAAGGAAAACTTGAATTCAGCATATCACCACAGGTAACAATAGCTTCTAAATGAGATTAAAATCAACAACAAAAATAAAAGCATAGCCTGAAATCCTAGTTTCTGGCTAGGTTATTGTGTTACTTTGTTTCCTCTTGCTAGTACAAAGTACCTGAGTGTCAGAACACAGTCCAGGAATGGAGTCCTGCAAGGTGAATTCTGAGTCCTTGTAAGAAAATAAGACAAGATTCTTGTGACTTCAGTTTCTTCAAAACACAGAATTGTTTTTGGAATGTGTTCTCGTGCCCCTCCCCCGATGTAGCAAATAGGAGTGAGCTTATTCAGCTGCTGTTGTCCATGTGTCTCTCTGTTTATGCCACATGCAAGTCATCCTTGTGAGTGCACACTCTCTTCCAGTGATGCTTCTTAACCCTTAAAATATAAACTGTCCGATGCCCTGAATAATGTTGGCTACTGCATGCAACTTCGGTCCTCCTCCCTTTTAGGCCTTGCTATCACAGGTTCAGGCTGCCAACTAGAGGGTAAACATCAGAGGCTCTGTACTTTAAAAACAAACCAACAACCAACAACATCAACTGAAACAACAGATTTATTTTGTTCTCACTTCTAAAGGTTAAGCACATGGTAGCAGCATCTGTTTGATCTGTTCAGCTCAGTGGGAGCTGCAGGGCACAGGAGAGATCCTACACTGAGGTGGAAGCCAGGGACGAATCTGAGGTTTGGTTTGCTATTTTGTAACCATTCACTCTTGCAGGGGCTGATTCACCTTCCTAGCAGCCATGCCTCACCTGACCTAATCACCTTTCACTGGGCTCCACATCCTTAAGGTTCTACCAGGTCTCACATCGCCACACACTGGGGACCAAGACTCCAGAACCTGTGTTTGTGGGGAGCAGTCCACATACAAAGCGCGCCAGGTATAAAAAACTGGATTCTTTAAAAGACTCAAGAGAGGTTAACTAGAAAGTTTCTAATTGTGCTGAAATTTAGAATTCCCATGTATAAAAATAACATTACTAAAAGTGTGCAAACAGAACATATGACATAGGGGGAGGTATTTTGTGGTTTGAAAATAAAGGATATATTCTAATCTCTTGTTTCTTACTACAAAGAGAAAGATAAAAAATTCAGTGAACCCAAAAGGAAAATGAGTCAAAGAATTGAATTATTTCATACTTAACCAAATAGAACCTTTGAAATTCCAATAACGATGCTTAATTATATTAGTCACCAGGGAAATGCAAACTATAATGTAATTCTAGTAAACACTATGAAGATGGATATAACAACATCATGTGACCTAAGCAATTTTACTTCTGTTGGCTAGCTACTGTACTGATCTATGACTCCAGAACCATGAGCAAGAATGCCCATGGGACCACTGCTTCTAATACGCCCAGGCCTTCTGTATGCAGCAGCTCACAGCAGCTGTGGTCGCCTGCACACAACTAAAGCTGGTCAACATTGTGGTGTGAAGTGGGAAGGAGTTCATTGTTCCCCAGCACTGGTGGAGACGCTAGAGACAGTTTGTAGTTTCTGGGGAAGGAGAGTCAGCTTTCCTTAGGTGCTGCGCCTGCATGGCCTGGAACTGAAACTGAGCAAAGGACGTCAGGATTGAACACGCATACACCTCTCAAGCTGCTGGTAGAAGAAGCCCTTTACTGAACAGCACCATGGAGGTTTTACACTTAACACAGCCAGGTGGGTCAACAGGTGAAGACCTCATCGCCTGATCCTTGGTCAAGGCCAGGGCAATGTGTGCTCAGAAAGCAGGGTTGGTAAACAGCTTATTAGCGGGGAAGAGCAGCTGGAGGCCAGGACTCCAAACGGTCCCAACACTTAGGGATGGCTGACCACACTCAAGCAGATGGCCCTGTGCCTAGGAGTACATGGCCTGAGGATATAACGAGTTGCTTTATAAGGTAAACGAAGTTGGGGAGCAGAGAGGGAGGTGGTGGTAGATCTGGGAGGAATGAGGGGAGACTATGATCAACACACATTGCCTGAAATTCTCCAAGAATTGATAGAAACTTGTGTCCTAGTTGCCCATTCATAACCCACTGCAAGCCCTGCATCTATTTTTATAAAGCAAACTATACAGCACTGAGACCTCCTGACCACTCACAGGAGAATGAACAATTCCTAAATCCAGAACTGCATGCTTAAAGAGCCAGACCTATAAGGACACACATGGTAAAATTGGGTGAAGTCCGGCATGGGCATCAGACATCTTGATGAAAGAGTGAGGACAACCCCTCTTTGTTCCTACAGGGACCATAATTAGAAGGAAGCCAAAGCTTTGCCGGCATGTCACTATTGTTCTTTGTGATTTGACACTGGTGACAATGCTCTTCACTCTGACGTTTATCAGGCTGCTCTCCTGGTCCTTGTGCATGAGTTCTGTCTTATGTTGTACCTTGCAGTGCACCACGCCCGTCCGTGCTCTGAGCGCCACCATGCAGTTCGTGAACAGGGCAAGGGACTGGAGATTAAAACATACAAAGACACACAGACAGAGACACGGGCTATCCTTGAAACAGGAATGCCCCCAAGAATGCCTCCTTTATTGTGTCCAGGGCAGCTTATATAGGGACGGCCATGCCCCAGCCAAACGCACCAGAAACAATTCCCCTGCCATCAGACCTCCTGAGGATCTCGTGCTCAGAGCAGCTGTGGGCTGCTCTGATCGGGGAAAACAAGTTGTTTACAAGNTTCACAGCTCCCAACAGTACCTCGGCACAAGATTTAAAACGAACTGGCTCCCCCACCATCTCATTTCTCAAAGACTCACATACCCCTAAACAGCGCATGGACCTACTCTGCTTTACCTCATGACTTCTGAAAGAAGCCAACACTCCACTCACATCTCATTTTGAAAAGAGAAGGGAGGGAGGCCTTGACAGTAGCACTTCTGTGGAGCCGAAAGGGCAGTGGTCAATTTGCATGGGTCCCTGAAGCAGTCTGGGTTTGTGGAAACACTAACATTTTCACCCCTCAGAGCCAACTAAACGGATGGGCAAAATGGCCTCTGGCAGCCTTAGCCATTTCTCAGTTCATTGGTCAACAATTGGCACATTGCCTCCAACCAGGAATGATCTAACCAGACACATGCCACTTCCAGACAGATGGACAGTTGTTCCAAGTCACAGTGGATGACCTAAGAGACGCTGTTAGGTTAGGTTCTGATGGCTGGTCCAGGTAGCCATAGTTGTGTGGTGCTGCCATGGACTGCACAAGACCATGGAGGAAATCAGTGTGAGCATTTGGGACAGGACGTCTGTGACACAAGAGTCATGTGTCCAGCTATGCCCTGGGCCTACACCTTCTGTTTCATCATCATTTTACTGTTTCTTAAATGGATCGAGAAGTCACTCTGGTAAAATGATGATTTCGATCAGGCCAAAGGTATTTCTGGGCTTAACATCTGGGGCCCTGCACAGGGTCAGCTTTGTACAGACTGTGTCACCTTCACCCATGACCATGATATAGTAAAGGTGATAGACACAGGCAGGGCCCCCCCTCAAGTGTGGGACACCCACAGTAAAGACTTAATTATTCTTTGGTAATAAATTGACTTTAAGTAATAATATTGAAAAGACACAGTAATAGCAGTCACAAAAGAAATGCAGGCATTAGAAACTTTGTTGAGTCTGCCAATTATGCCAAAAGGATCAATAAAATTTAGCAAATTCTGATTCTGAACATCCAAATCTCACACAGGCGATGATTCATAATATTAAAGTTTATTTTGACTCACCGTTATGAATTGAAAACAAATAAAATTAAAATTTAAGGATGCTATTCAAATTCAATAAAATAATGCATAAACTGAAATTTGCATTTGCTAAATTAAAAACATTGCACTCAACATACTATTTTGCTGTCTTTTAAACAAAACTACAAGTGGTCACAAAAATGACAGAATTGAAGATCCATTTCCTTAATTTTGTAAGCAATGTGCTGTCTCTAATTAGAATACATTAATTAGATACAGGAATACACTGTTCCCTAATAGTTAAAGAAAATGCACAGGAAATAATCCAGTCTTCTAAATTTTATGTTTGTTCTCTGAATTTACTTCGTTATCTGGGTCTGGAGGTTATACACAGGAGTTCTCTATATTAACTGCTTTGATATGCAATATTTATTAAAAAAATAAGTAATCAAAACAGGCTAAGTTGAAACATGCATAGATACTGTTAAAACCTGAAACAACAAACAATATGATAAAATTGGAATAATTCTTCAGCGAGGAGATGCAAATGGCCAATGAATACACGGAAAGATGCTCGATACTATTAATGCTAGGTGAACTATATATCAAAGCCTTAAGGAGAGATCATCAAATAGCTATGACTCAACAGAAAACCGTAAGTGTTGGCAAGGATTTGGAGAAACTGGAACCTCACATATTGCAGCCACGGCGGAGAACAGTAGGAAATCATGATGGTTATTCCTCCACAAACTGGAAATAGAATTATCTTATCATCCAGGACTCTGTTCCTAGGCGTATATTCAGAAGAATTCAACAGAACCTTGAATACACACACACGTGCAACCATCTTCACAGCAGTACCAATCACCCTCAGCAGACAGACAAGAAGAAGAAGCAAGATGCTGCGTATGCATCCGAAGGCACACTATCTGACATGCAGCACTATGGGGACATCTGAAAAATGTGATGGCGGAAAGAGCCGGTCACGGAAAGACAAACGCTGAATGATTTCCCTTCCGTGGGGTCCACAGAGTCATTGAATTCAGAGACAGAAAGAGAAATAAACTGTCGGGTCACGACTCCACTCTGGAGAAGGGGTCTCGGCAACAGTTGCCTGACAATTTGAAAACACTGTTAAAGTTAACACAGACCCTTATGTCTGTTTCAGCTTCTTCACTAAGTCCCAGAGGGTCAATCAGATAGGTAGATCCACTCCGGTTGGGTGCTAAGGAGTCAAATTCTACCACAGGCCAGTTTTCTGTCGCACGAGACAAGGTCAACCTGACATAGCCCAGACTGCAGTTTCCCCACCTTTGACCCCTAAGAGGAACACCACCACTCCCAGCGGCTGGTTATTCATCCTCTGCTGCTTGTGTTATGTGGTTTCCTGGTTCCTGCTTTGGCTACCTGTGTTTGCCATCCCTGGTGGAGCTTGGCTTTACTTTGTAAACTGAATGTTGCCCAGTTCATGAATCATTAACACAGCAAGTTAGATCTTAACACCTAATTTATAGACATTCTGTCCTTTGGTGGTTTTTCATTTCACTAAACACTTAAAAATGGTCAGTATCATGTTAGGCATATTTTGCCAATTAGAAGGAAAAAATAAAATTCATAAAGAAGCACGTCTGGGGCTGGAGATATGGTTCAGTGGTTAAGAGCACTGGCTGCTCTTCCAGGGGTCCTGAGTTCAATTCCCAGCAACCACATGGTGGCTCACAACCATCAGTAATGATATCTGGTTCCCTCTTCTGGCATGTGGGCATACATGGAGGCAGAATGTATATATACATAATAAATAAATAAATCTTAAAAAAAACACAAAAGAAGCATGTCTGCAACTTAGAACCTGTGTCTTAGTCAGGGTTTCTATTGCTGCGATGGAAGACCGTGATTGAAACACAAGCTGGGAAAGAAAGGGTTTATTTCGCTTACACTTCCACAGTGCAGTTTATCACTGAAGGGAGTTAAGACAGGAACTCAAACAGGGCAGGAACCTGGAGGCAGGAGCTGGTGCGGAGGCCATGGAGGGTGCTGCTTACTGTCTTGATCCCTATGGCTTGCTCAGTCTGCTTTCTTACAGAATCTAAAACGAGCAGCCCTGGGATGGCACTACCCGCCATGATCTGGCCCCTCGTCCATTGATCAAAATGCCTTACAACTGGAGCTCAAGAAGGCCTTTCCTCAGCTAAGGCTCCTTCCTCTGGTGACTCTAGTTTGTGTCAAGTGGACACACAAAACCAGCCAGTGTAAGCTGAGGAAGAAATTGTGTAGTGTAGCATTTTATCACCAATGGCTTTTAGAATTGCTGGGGCTGGTGATTAGGATTCATAGACTCTGGGCTGTTTTTTTTTTTCTTTAATGTCTTTTTAAAATTCCCCAGACAGGATGTAGCTCAATGGTAGATTTCTTGCCCAGCACGCATGATGTTCTGGGTTTGACAAACAAGATTTGTCTTTGTTTGTTTTTGTCTTTTGTCATTGCTATATAAACACCATAACCAACACACCTCAGAGAAGAAATGGTTTATTTCATCTCATAGTTTACAGCCCATCATAAAGAGAGGTCGGGGCAGAATCTAAAGTAGGAACCAGGGACCAGTAGGCTCACTGGCTTGCTCCCAGATTCACATGTTCAGCTCTCTTCCGCCATCCAGGGCTGGCTGCCTAGGAGTGGCCCTACCCACAGCTTGGGCTTTCCAACATTAATCAGTAGTCGAGAATCTGCCCACAGATTTGCCTACAGGCGATCTGATTGAGGCAATTATCAACTGAAGTTCCCTCTTCCTGCAGACTTTAGCTTTTGACAACCTGACAAAAATCTACATAGCACAAGTACTGAAGAAAAAGAAGGGAGAGAGGTGTGGGGGGAGATGGAGGAAAGCCATTTACTAAAACATCACCTTCTACGCTGTGGGTCTAAATTTCTCAGTCTAGGGAAAGTCTTAGAGGACGGGGAGAACACATTACTGGGAAGAAAATCATTCTGCTGTCTGGGATCATGAATTCAGATATGTCTGGGAGATACCCTGACATTTTTATTCCATGCTGTCTGTGTGCAGACATGTCTTGAGTCCCACTTTCTTGATCACCAACTCTGGGACCTTTCTCTATTGTCATCTGCTTCCATATAGCAGCTGTGCCCACTGTGATCCATGGATAAACAGAACAGAGTAGATGAAAGCAGCCGTATTTACTTGTCCTTTATTGTCCCAATCTTATATTTGTGAAAAGGCTCCAAATGTGTTAGGTGAAAATACACCGCTTTGACATATTGGTTGTTTGCATGTGTATAAAATGGACAACTAGCTAAGGCAGGAAGATCTCTGAATATGTTTTAAATTCTTGCCTTTATAAAGAAAATTTTCATATCTATAAAGTTTTCATTATTAATATTATCTGTGCCAGGTCAAGAGGTATTCTAAGATAGCATTTATGATCTGAGGTCCTCAGCAGCAGAACCCAGCAGTATTTATTCATCGTATGTTTTCCGTTCTCCTTCCTTCATCTCTAGCTCCTCCATAACAACCTCATGCCCTACCCCCACCCTTCTATAGCTAGGAAAAAGTACATAAATTCTAACCACCTGACTCCTTTTGTTACTGAGATTTGAGGACAAGAGTGCCAGTAGATTCAGCTTGGTCACCAGTGCCAACATGCCAGTTTGAGAGAGGGGCTGGCAAAGGCAAAGGGAGAAGATGCAATCAATATTGCCATCTCCAGGGTGTTCACACGCGCTTTGCTCTAAAGGGAGGAAAGACTGGGGTAGAATCCAGTTCTGTATGATGAAGCAGTCTTGGTCAGGGTGTGGTCTGGCTGATCCTTATTCCAATTCTGGGTCTGTGAGTTCAGAAGAAGACCTTATTTCTTGAGAAGAGCAGTCTGTTTCTCATACCCGCTCTAGGGTATGGATTTTCCAACTAGATAATTGCTCTCACTTGGGGCGTGGTCTTCTGGCTCAGAGTAATTTCAGTCTCTTACCAGAAAGATGTTTGGTGATGATAATTCCTGTTTTCTTAGAACCCAAGGGGAATGCAGCTTCAGGATCCTTGGGTGGGCAGATCTGAGACGGAACACTGTAAAAGTTAATAGATGCTCAGATACATAAAGATGATAGCTCCAGACTGAAGACAGAGATGGCAGAATTCCAGCCTGCGCTTGTTACCCTGTGGGCTCAAGAGAGGAGTCAGTGGTTTTTTTTTGCCTGTTTATTTTTGTGTGTTTTTAAAAATAAAGATAGTTCCTAAATTTCTGTTACATTTGTGTCTCACATTTTTGTTTGTATGTTCATAATTAAAATTATTTTCTTCAGTTAACTTATGTTTGTCAATTTAATTTGAAGACTAGTCATACAACCAGAAACATGGTGTATGGAAACATTATCCTCCCTGTGTGTCTCTCTGCCTGTGCATTTGTGCTACAAAGTTGCCTTTGACTCTGTATTCTGATGAAAATGCCATTTTCCTGCATGGGGTCAGGATGTAGGGAATGGGCAGGAGTTAGCAGACTGGGAGGAGAAGCCTGCATTTACAACTAGGCTTGGGCCACCCCTCTGGTTTGCAGGTGGGAAGCCTTGTTGACTGGATTTCTTATGTGGGATAATGGATATGCTGATTTATTCCACTGTGGTGACCCTGTCACCGAAGTCTTGTGTCACTTGAGGGTAGGGACATATTCTGAGAACTGCGTTATAAGGCAATTTCATCTTCCGTGACTATTATAGCACAGCATGCGTGTATGACAGTCACATCACTGTGATATCATCTCAGCAGCTGCCATGATATATGTTACCAATCATTAGCGAAAACGTCTTTGTATAGCACAGGGTTCTATCTGTGTTTTATAACATTGTGTTACATACTTTATGTATATGCAATGCAGTTTGTTAAGGACCAGAGTGTTGGATTAAATGGCAAACCATATAGGCAGGTCAGGGTTTGCATTGCCTTGTAGGAGGTAGAAGGGCCTGGTCTAGCTTCTCTGCTCAGGGCTGCTTAGCATTCTGGCAAATTTCTGCTTCTTTTTTGGATAGGATCAAAAGGGATGACAGCCAATAAATAGATGCCATCTGGGATTTTGCTTAGAAACTCTAAGCTAAAGGAAAAAAATAGTTTCAAAGATTAAGAGGTTTAAACTAGGTAGCCTCATAAAATGTCTTGCTGCTCCCAACATCCCTGTAAAGACCAGGGAGCCTGGCATTCCAGCAGGCACTCTGTGTGTACCTTTGTACTGTACACATCTTGGTTCTCAGTATCCTCAGCGTCATACTGGTTCCCTGGTTCCTGACAATGGC
>LOEQ01000481.1:149229-160269 GCA_001685075.1 Bramus lutescens | reverse complement strand
GTATGTGGCAGCCGGAGTGGGGTGGGCAGTTGGAATAGTTTTAAAAATAGATTATCTACCCTTCTTATCTTTTGTAATTGCCAAATAATTTTTTAAGAAAGTCTTATAAAGGACTTAAAGGACTGTCAGTCATTTTTCTCCCACTGATGGTACGTCTTTTACTGCTCAGTGATTCTACCTACTTGCTTTCTCTATTAATGAGTGGTGTTTTGCTTTAGTCAACTGACTTTGATTAGCTAAATATACCTCTACCCATAGCAGATGTCTTTATTTTCACGTGCACATATTTTATTTCATAGGAGAAGTGAGTCAACTCATTGAACATAAAACCCCTGAGAGTCTGAAAGAGTCATCACTTTGGATATGAATACTTCATTTCTTGATAATAGCAATAAGGTCTCTCTAGTATCCTGACTTGGCAGAGCACAGAAGTGAGCACACTGCTGGCTTAACGAACATGAACTATGTACGGTCTATAACCTTCAAATTCCTGCTTCAGCTAGGATGAGGCTTGGGTCTTCCTGATGTTTCCGTCTGTCCAGCTTCTCATTTTGTTCCTTAAACTTTGTCATTGTAACTGGTAAGATTTTGGTCAGTGTTATTACTACAGTTACCAGATATTAAAACAAGAACTCGCGGAGATGGTGTAATTTGCCTTTGGAGAAGCCTAGGGATCCCACTCCCAACTCTTGTGCTGCTGAATTGTTCCAATTTGGAAAAGTATTGAATCTTGTCATTCCCAGAAACGTTATTTGCAAACCCAAAATAACAGGCTAACAATACCAGCTCCAATTAGTTATGGTTAGTTAATCCAATTAGTTATGGTTATTCAATGAGGTTGTATTTAACTTTAGCAGTAGAAAAACTGTCCTAAGGTGCCACACACAACAGTTTTCTTGACTAGAAATAGCTCAACACCACTTTTCCAGGTGTGATCAACTGACTAAGATGGCACCACTTCACTGTAGAGTCTTAAATTTTTTTGAGATTTTGCCTATTTTTTATATGGATGAGGGATGTGACCGGATATATATCTGTGCATCTTATGCATGCCTGGTTTCCATTCAGACCACAAAAGAGTATTGGATTCCCTGGAATTAGAATTAGAGATATAAGCCTCCATGCTAGTGCTGGGGATCAAACCTGGGTTCTCTGGAAGAGCAGCCAGTGCGCCTAAGCACTGAGCCATCTCTCCAGCCCTCGATATGCTTTTTATCCACCTGTAACCACCCTGATCCGGCTTCCAAGCAGTTTGCAGAAGATAGTGAGACAAAACCAGGCAGGGCACATGCTTTGTTCCAGTCCCTCCTTTCCTCTGTCACCATTTAAATTGCCTTAGTTTTATTTCCATCAGATTCTTCTGTGTCCATCTGAGCAGCTTTACACATAGATATCATCTTCAAATGAATGAACCCTTTTTAATAACGACCCAACTCTACTCTTGAGAAAAAGGCAAGAGCAAATGGTGTAAGATGAACTCATTTTGTAAAACTGCTACAGAAGTTACTGCCTTAACTCTAGAAATTCATAGAGGCAATTTATGAACACAAGGAAACCAGTCCGAAGGCAGAAATCCTCATGTAACCTCAATAAACAGCAAATTAGCACAGGAATTCCTGGACAGAAAGCCCTGTAAGGCCCAGGTGTTTGTTATAGCAGGTGACGTCACATCTTCAATGTGCTTTATGGAGAAGGAGATTAGATGAAAGCTTTTCAGTTTAATTCAGGATATAAAATCTACCTCAATAGAAAAGCCTGGTGTTGATCCTGGCAGGACATTGAAACTTCAAACATTCATGTTTTCATTAGTCACCATCACCATTAAAACTCTTTCCAGAAAAGTAGGTTTTATTTTCAGATGCCAAGATGAAAAGCAAGAGCTGTTGAAGATCCTAAATGCAATAAAACAGCAAGCAGAAATATGAGACTAAGGAAATGTTCACATGCAGAGGACCTGGGGAGAGTCTATCCCATGCATGGGGGTGATCTCGCTTATTAATACTCATATGATTCTGGAACATTTCTGAGACAGTTTTGCTTATTCCTACATTTCATGCTGGGACGCTGTATAGATGCAACATGATCCAGCAAATGACTTCAAATCTTCTTACGTTTCTAAAACTTTTGACCTCGGGGGCTCCCTCAATGACTCGGAAAACTCCAAACACCAGTGGTGACAGGATTTGGGAGATGGGAATTGTGATAATGCCAGCTGCTTCTGGCAAGCAGTGTGATGTTTCTCTAATGTACTTTGGGCTGGCTGGAATGAGATCATATTGCAGACAAACCTGCACCAAGCATGGGACTATTTGGGTAAAGAAATCTTTAGAGGAAATCTCAGTCCTGAAAGGGCAGAAGCAGGCATTGAAACTTGGTTTCTTTCAACTGATGCCTACATTTTATTTCAGAGGAGAAATGCCTAGAGCACACCTTGAGATATTAGATGTCAGCTGTTTACCTGTATGGATGGCTCAAGGGGAAATTCCCCATTGTCATCTTTCTGTTTTTATGGCAGAATCCCTATGCTTCTAGTTGTGAATGGTGTAAGCCAGGCTGATGCTTATTTGAAAAGCCTCCTGCATTGCAGCCTCTGAGTGTTTCACAAAACACTAAAAGTAACATGACATTTAGAATCCTGCCAAAATTGAAGACAGAAAGACCATTATTTCCACAAGTTTTCAGCTGTGAGACTAGTAGAGAGGCCATGGTAGATACTTAGTCCCATAAAGCAGAAGCACTTCATCTACCATAAACATGAGTCATCTTTTGACACATGAGTTTTTAGGATCCTAGCAGGCTCTGGCATGTCCAAAGCAGCAAACAACATCATCATCACCAACAAAGAAAACAAGATGCACAGGGGCTCCTTCCCATTGACCACTTGCTTTCTCAACCCCTCCATTCCTACACTAGAGAGTAGGCTGGGGAAGAGGCAGTTATGGTTTCTTCGTCTGACTAGTGTCTTACCTGTAAAGGATTGGGGGAGGACTGATTCATGATAAATATTGATGGAAGGGGATACATGCAGGGGTGCTAATGTTTTCACATATTAGTTACAGTAGAGGCAAACCTATGTGTTAGAATAAGCAAGGGGTTCCTAGAAGAGGGGAGCAAAGATGGATTGCTTTCCAGGGGACTTTTCCCATGAGCGATATACCACCATAGCCTGTAGTGGAGAAGCAAACCTTCAGGTCTGAGGCAAAGCTCTATTAGAAGAGGTATAACAACTATGTATAAATGATGAGGGTTCTGCATCCTTTGGTTCCTGGAATATTGGCAGAGTGAGAGAATAGAGAGAAGAGAGGAGAGAGAACTATAGTCTAGGTAACCATGAGGGGCATCAAACAGAAAGATGGACATGCCAGCATCGCCAGCTAGTCTATGTTCCAAGAGTCATGAGACAGAAAGGCACTAGATGAAAGTAAATTTATAATTCAGAGTCTTGATGAAGTATCCTAGTTAGGGTTTCTATTGTTGTGAAGAGACACCATTATAGTGATATTTTATTTGTGTTTTAATAAATAAAGCTTGCCTGAAGATCACAGTGCAATGCCAGACATACTAGTCAGCCATATAGGCCAGGCAATGGTGACATACACCTTTATTCCCAGCAGCCACATTAGTTAGCCATAGAGACTGGGCAGTGGTGGTGCACATGTTTAATCCCAGGCTAGAGAGGAATATAAGGCTGGATGAGATAGGAATTCCCTCTCTTTTCAGTCTGAAGATTTCATAGAGGTACAAGCTCTCTAGTGGCTTGGCTGCTTTGATCTCTAATCTTTCAGTTAATCTGTGTCTTGGTTCTTATTAGTCATGCTACATCTGGTGCCCAATGTTTGGGGTATTAATTTATGAAAAAATCATTTGCCTGTGATGTTGCAGCCATTGGCATAGGTTGGAGCAACAAGTGACTGGAGTCAGCACCTTACTGGCTAGGTTTTTTTTTTCTTCTCTCCTGATGGACTTTCCCTGAACCCACTTCTCAGGCTGATGCCAATCTAGGTAGCTGCCTTGAAATCCAGTCAGGCTTTTTACTGTTCTACGCAATAGCAATAAGCCTCACATCATCGTCATTGGCAGCACATGAGGTGAGAAAATTAGGAGTTTTCAAGGGAGGGATTAGTTAAAAGGGAGAGTTTTCACAAATTAAAAAATGGGAAATACAATTATGATAGTTTCTATATGATTATATAATGCATGGCTTAAAAATAGAACAACTAAATGAAGGTATTAACATACTTTTAATTATCATTTTTATAATTTTTCTTGTCATTTTGATAATTCTTGGTTTATCTCTTAAAATGTTGTTTGGATTGACTGACAAAATACAGGTCTTAAGAAAAACTTAATAAAACAGATCATAAACATATTCAGATCCAGATAGAAGAATTTAATAGAGAACCAATTCCGGGCATTGCCTTATAAGGCTATAGAGGAGAACCAATCTTTTTCAAACAACCAACCTTAATATATCCAGTAACTTTACAGGAACTGCCAAATGATAGAGGCTCTGGAAGAGCTAATTTGACTCCTCTGCCAATGATAGATTTAAGGAGATTGAAGAAAACAATAGTCTAATGTGGCACGCTTTTACCTTTTGTGAAGCAAATGTTAAAATCATGGTCAGATTGTAATAAAATTATTCCCAAAGACTGGATAAACTTGGTTAAAGCTGTCTTAGAGCTGGTTCACAAATACAATGGAGTACCTAGTTCAGAGAAGAGGTTAAGACTATTGAACAACAGAGCAAAGCTAGGGCAATGGAAATCTTCCAAGATCAACTACTTGGAGAAGGAGATTATGCTACAATAAAAAGGCAATCCCTATATGATGGCCACATCCTGACTTTATGCCGTGCATCAGTTTTGAATGTGTAAGACAGAACTGAAGAAGTAGGAAATAAAATTTAGTCATGTACTATAGTCATTCAGGGCCCAAAGGAAACCTACATAGGTTCCTTACAAAGATCAACTTCATCAGTAAATAAAATGATACCAAATTCAGAAGCTAGACAAATGATATTTGAGTCTTTGGCTTTGAAAATGCTAATTCTCAATGCAAAAGGATAATTGGGCCTTTAAAAGGCAAGGTCAGCACCCTTGGAAGAATGAATCTGAGATACAATTAATATTGGATCTCATGACCATGATGATGCTTGGATAGGAGAGGTGATTTTCAGAGACTGAGGAAAAACTGAGTTGTCAAGTGTTATAATTGTGGTAAACAAAGTTACTTTAAAAGGGACTATAAACAGGGCATTAGTAGAAGCAATGCTTTTTTTTTTAAACATAATCCAAACAGAATGCATCTCCCTTCTGGATCATGTAGAAGGTGTGGCAAAGGCAGGAATTGGACTAATGAATGTAGGTAAACATGAGATAGTCAAGGCAATTTTTTTGCCATTGAGAAACTCTTTGAGGGCCCTCTCGCAGATTCCTATGCCAAATCTGGTTTAGTCCGTTCCTGTCATCATAGAGGAAACTCCTTCCCAGAGCAATTAAAGAACCTAATGCCTATTGTAAGAAACTATACTGTTCTGGATATTGGAACAGCTATAGAAGAAAGAACAAAAAATTCAGGAGAAACAATAAAGCTAGTATTTTGTCACACTTCTATAAATGAACCAAGACCAACAATAATAATATGTATAAATGATGTTGTCATTGAAGGTCTATTAGACACAGGTGTGGATGTGACAATAATTTCACTAGACTCTTGGCATCCAAATGGACCTCTTCAGGAGGTAAATATTCAGCTTTTAGGGATTGGAATTTTATCTCCAGTAAAATAGAGCATGAGATGAGTCAAATGTATAGGGCCAGAAGGTTAAAGAGGAAAATTAAAGCTGTATGTTGCTAACATAGCAACGAATTTGTGGGGACATGATTTGTTACAGCAATGGAATATTCAGATAACCACTCCCCCAATCTTAGAAACAAACTGTTTCTGGGAAAAATATTAGAAGGTAATATAAAGAACAGTCACTGACCATTCAGGTTGTACAAGAACAGGGCACAACAACTGCTGATCCTTTAAAGACACCAACAGCCCTACCTTTAAAATGGCTGACAGACAAACCTGTATGGATTGTGCAATGATCTTTAACCACAGAAAAACAACAGGGTTTAGAACAGCTGGTACAGGAGCAACTAAATACTCAGCACACTGACAAACCAACCTGTTCTCAGAATTCTTCTGTATTAATTATTAAAAAGAAATCTTGAAAATGGAGATTGATAACAGATTTAAGAGTTGTTAATAAGGTGATTCAACCAATGGGATCTCTAACAGTCTGGAATTCCTCTGTCTTCTCTATTACCTAAAGGATGGCCTCATAGCTTTTGATTTAAAATATTGTTTCTTTATTATACCTTTACAGAAAAAAAACAGAGAAAAAATGCCTTTATAGTGCCTACTTACAATAATTTTCAGCCCTTTAAGAGATATCAGTGGAAGATTCTCCCATAGGAAATGTTAAATAGTCCCTCCCTGTGCCAATATTTTGTAAGTCAACTATTAGAAATAATACAAGCAGTTTCCTCAATCTGTAGTTTGCCATTACATGGATGACATTTTACTATCTGATTCAAATGTAGATACTATAGAAAGAATGTTTGAAGAAGTACAGAAAATTTTGCCTTGTTGGGGACTACAAATTGCTCATGAACAAATAAAAAAAGGATATTCTACTAATTATTTAGGCTATGAAACAGGTTTACAAAAGAATTAGACCCTAAAAGCTGCAAATTAGGAGAGACTGATTTCAAACTCTTAATGTTTTCCAAAGATTGCTAGGAGACATTTTCAATCTATGGCCCACTATTGGGATAAAACCTGATGAATTAGTTAAATTGAACAAAACCTTAGATGGTGACAAGAACTTAGATAGTCTCAGGAAATGATCAGCTGAAGCTTTGATAGAAGAGAAATTACAGAATGCACATGGGTATCATGGGGATCTGAATCTTAACTGCATTCTGGTTATACTACCCTCCAAACATTCCCATACAGGAATTTTAATGCAGATGGAAGATATTATCTTAGAATGGATCTTTTTTACCACATTGACCAAGTAAAAAATTTAAAACTTATGTGGAAGAAGTCTCTGATTTAATTGTAAAAGGAAAGTTGACACTTTGTAAATTTTAGCAGAAATTGTAGTACCTTTTAATAATAATGGAATTGACCAATTATGGGCAAAAAAATGAACCCTGGTAAAGATCTTGCAGTTATTTTTTGGGAGAGATTAACAATAGCTATCCCAAAAGGGAATTCAACTTACAGAGTGAACTAGCTGGATCCTTCCTCACATTGTATGGGAAATAACAATAACTATAGCCATACATTATATACTGATGCAAATAAATTAGGAAAGGCAGGCTATAAATTGGAAAATTTAAAGTAAAGAGTACCAAAGCCCTTATGATTTTGTTCAAAAGTCAAATTACATGTGAGTCTCATGGTACTAAGGGCTTCTAAAGAACTTCTCAACCTAGTTACTGATTTGAAATATGCAGAAAGAGTTGTTTTGTATATTGAAACCTCTGAATGTATACCAGATATTACAAATTGACTTTATTATTTATTCAGTTACAAGATACAATCAATAATAGGAATCATTTTATCTACATAATACACTTCTTATCCCACATGGGTCTGCCATGTTCTCTATAACAAGGCAATGCAGAAATCAATCAATTATTGATTGGAAATTGCTGGAGGCTTTAGAATTTACTAAAAAACATCATGTCAATAGTAAATGTTAAAAAAGACTTTTACATCATGCAGCAACAAGCTAAGGAAATTATAAGGAAATGTCCTACTTGTATTTTATACAGACAAACATTATTACTTTCAGGAAGTAACCCAAAGGGTAATCAAAGGAAAAAACATTGCAAATAATGTGTTCCATTTATAGAATCTGGAAAATTAAAGTATGTACATGTCACCATTGGTACCTATTCAGGATTTTAGTGGGCAACTGCTTTGAGTTCAGAAAAGACTGACTTAATAATCATACATTTGCTAGAAAATATGGTCATCATGGGCATACATGTACAAATAAAGACAGACAAATCTCCATCATGTGTCTCTAAGAAAATAAAATAGTTTTTTGCTTATTATATTATAAAGCATATTACAGGTATACCTCAGTTATAGAAAGCTCAAATGGAACTCTAAAGGATATGTTAAATAAACAGAAATGGATGATAAAGATCCCCCAGAAATGATTGCATAACACTTTATTAACTTTAAATTTTATAAATGGTAATGAGAAAGGAACAACATTAGCAGGTAGACAATGGACATAAGAAAAAGCTGTGGAAATTAAATCAGCGGGTATTCCTGAAAGATGTCTGATCTCAGAATGGAAACCAGGACACATCTTACATTAGGAAAGGGGTTTTTCTTTTGTTTATACAGGAGTATAATTGCTATGGATACCATCAAATTTGATAAAGATTTTATTTGAACAAGAGACTCCCCTTACTTAGAAGAGATGATAGTTCATCAAAAAGCATGGCTGTTTAATCTAAACTAACCTATAACTTGCCAAAAGAGAACCTCTCCAAAACTAATGTTGTGGTAGAGTTTTTTTTGTCTTTTCAGGGGAATAAAGGTAACCAACTAAGGAATTCAAAGAGCATTGGACAAACTAGACATCTGAATAAAAAGGACAAGTCATCCAGAAAAAAATAGAGTAAATTGGCCTATTGGTATATCACATTTCTAATAGGATAAAATTTCATAAATCACCAAAATATTTGTTTCTGCTATTCTCTACAGACATATAATGCAAATGATCTTTTCATAGTTCCAGTCCAGTTAAAGATTAAAGCTGGCTTTAGAGTTGGAGTGTGGCTCTCTCCTTCTCTAAATGCAAACATGCTTATTAAAATGAAATCCAAAATCTGTCTCATGTTACAAGAGCCACTTGACATGGGACAGAAGAAAAACAAATATTCAAGGACTATTTTATAGCCACTAATCTCATACCTTTTTGTTTTATATTGACTCTTTAATACTTTTCTTAAGGAATAAATATCATCTCAGAGTTTATAAGTTTATATGTATTAATATATATTAAACTTTTTGTCATGATATTAATGGTCATATCAAGTAGTAACTAATACTAGAAAAAGGTTCCATCTACCTTCCTGTACATGGTTTTGGGTTTGAGTCTCTATCAGTTTTCTATAGTGAACCATGAGCATGCCTAGCAGCAACATTTGAAGTATCAAAAGGAGGATAGGGCCCCACCTTGCCATTGCTCTGCCATTGTGGACTGTACCTCTCTGAAATCATAAATCCAGTCAAGCGCCTTCTTTGTAAGTTGCCTTGTTCATAGTGTTTTATCACAGTAATAAAAAAGTTACTAGAACAGGTGACAAGGAGGCTTCTATAGTCTTTACAAATCTTGAAGCCTCTGTACTTGGAGTGTGTGGGCACTGGGAAAAAATGAGGAATGGGAGAACTCTGAAAGCATCCTGAAATTTACCCCAGAGGTAACTAAAGTTTATTGAACATGTATCAGTTTTCTTACCAGCATTGGAGACAAAATATGACAAAGAATGCCGTCCAGGATCTTTTTCTATTTTATTTAAAAATCTCACACACTCCTGGGAAGAAGGTTCAGTGCACCTGGTTCCTTGTGCTGTGGCAGCAAAAGCGTAGGAACTTTCTTCTAGTCTACCCTGGCAGGTTACATGGAAGCCCTTTGTTTCCACAACAGGATTCTTACCAGAGGTCCCATCATCCCTGAAGGATCAAGAAAGCATAAGCTATCCCCACACCAAGTATAGGGAAGCTCTCAGGAAACAATGTTGAGGTTCTACAGATAAAACCATGGGTACCTGTTGTAAATGGGACTCAGGTAGGAATTGCATTAATTAGGCCTGTGAGGAGTGGCCAAAGGGGATCCAGGGGCACCCACACATTGACCAGCTCCCCTTAGAAAGAAAAGAAGAACAGAGCTTAACCTATTTTAAATGTCTAAGGAATAGAAACTATTGTCCCTAAAGCCTAGTTTAGTGGCAAACTTTATGCAAATTTTATTGTTTGAACAATATAAATACTTAGAATTCTTATTTTAAATAAATAACTATCAGTAGAATAAAGGGAAATATCTCTAGGAAATATATTGAGAAAAGAGTTAGCAAACAGTGGGTTACGTGTAAAAATACTTTCTGCTGTCAGCAAATCCCCTATGTGAAAAGCTTAGTATGCTCTCCAGCTGCTGAGGGGCCAAAGAGTGTTCTCATAGATAAGTTCCTGCTGTCTACTTTATTTAGATGACTGCCAGCATCCTCTCTGTGAGTTTTGTCCTCAGCTCTCTACCTTACCCTGCCTCAAGGAGCCAGCTGGCTACAGATCCAGACATAAGAATGTCTTTCAGGGTTCTGGTTGGCTGGAGCAGTGGCCTCCCTTCACCCAGAACGTTCTATTTCAGCCTCAGTTCATGGTCAGGTTAGACATTTAGCCCAAGGTCAGTTCCTGAGACTGGAGACGATCCGCCTGTATGACTTCAGATGACACATTAGTCTTCCTCTGATATTTGCCAGGTCACAAGACTATAGTGAATTTGCCAGATACGCCAGAAAGTATGGTTTAAAAAAATCAAAATAAAAAATCAAAGATGCAGGGCAAGGACTTATTATTTGGAGAGAGGTTAAAGGAAGATAACACTTTAATAAATAGATTAAAAAGTAAACTTAAAGCAGAAGAGAGTGTGATATATGAGAATTTAAGGGAATTCTAGAATGTGATATATGAGAACTTAAGGGAATTCTAGAATGTGATATATGAGAACTTAAGGGAATTCTAGAATGTGATATATGAGAATTTAAGGGAATTTGAGAATGTGATATATGCGAATTTAAGGGAATTCTAGAATGTGATATATGAGAACTTAAGGGAATTCCAGAATGTGATATATGAGAATTTAAGGGAATTCTAGAATGTGATATATGAGAACTTAAGGGAATTCTAGAATGTGATATATGAGAACTTATGGGAATTCTAGAATGTGATATATGAGAA
>LOEQ01000481.1:133825-147476 GCA_001685075.1 Bramus lutescens | reverse complement strand
ATATATATATATATATATATATATGTATCAGGTGTAATTCTGTTTTCCCTTCATAAACAGATAAAAGGTTACTTTTGAAAATTAAGAATCAACACTGAGAGGAAGACCTACAAAATAGTGACTCAAAACTGACACAGCAGACTCTTAGAAACAGGAACGAGGAAAAGATATTTTAAACATGACAGAATGAAGAGAGCACATTGTTCGTGGCACTATATTCATTGTGGCTACTAATGAAGTATTAGTTTACTCATACTGTATTCCAAACAAAACCAAAGTAAACCCTAGCAGCACAAACAGTAGGGCTGATGTCAGGAAAATTGCAAAGTCGGTAATTCTGAGCTCTCCTTCACCCACTGAAATATTGAAAGCCAAGCAGAGACTGTCAGAACCAATTTCCTCAGAAAATGGGAAGAGAGCCAAGCATCTTTAGTGCCAAGGAACGGCAAAACATTAAAAAGACAACTTCAAAATGGCAGGGCATCTTCCTAACAGTTTTATTTACCTCATTTTTGTTCTGCTTGGGTACCACCAAGGTCCCCAAAACAGAACGAGGCTTTCAGGGAATGTGATCTGGCTCCTTGATTGTGCATGAGTCAGAGGTGACCATACAGCAAATCACCATATCTCTCTCTTCTATTGGGTCTGGTACTGCTGAGGGGGTTCTGAACTCTGGCACTGGTGTTGAAACTCTTAGCAAAGCAAGTATAGCTCCAAAACCTTGAAGGTCAACTAATAGAAAGGATTATAGTCAAAACACAATTGTTAAATGATGCTTAAAGGGTAAGAACTGTTAAAAATCTCTGCAGGAAATGGGGATGTGAAAATGTTTCACGAAAACACATGGTCAGGTCTGTCACTGTAATACTCCACTGTCTTGGTACCAATGGTCTGGGTACCAATGATGATCCATCAATCACTAGGAAAATATCCTACAGCTGGATCTCATGGAGACATTTCTCAACTGAGGTTCCCTCATTAAGATAATTCCAGCTGTGTCAAGTTGACAGAAAATTATTCTGCAGAACTGACCCCTTGTCAACTTGACACACAGACACATCACTGTTAAACCACAACCTTTTCTTTCTTCTCTGTGCCCAAGATCACATATTAATAGCAACACCATGATATAAAATATTTCGCAAACCTAAAATGTCCCATAGTCTTCACAAATTCAAATATCTTAAAATTCAGGCCCTTTAAAAGTACAGTCTCTTTCAAAACCTAAGTTTGTTTAAACATTAAATTTCTCAACTGTGGGCCCTTGTAAAATAAAATAAAAAAAATAAGTTAACCACTTTCTTCAAGAGGAAACACTCTCTTCTCGAGCAGACTCACAATCAGATCAAGGCAAAATCAAAGTCTAACAGTATAAATCACTCAGTGTTCAATATTTGGGATTCACCCATGATCTTCTGGGCTCCTCCAAAGGCTTGGGTCACATTTTTGGCTTTCCCTTTGCAGCACACACAGCTTGTCTTCCAGGTCTGGGCTGGCTTCACTTCACTTCTGCTGCTGCTGTTCTTGATGATCAATCGGCCCACAGTACCGACATCTCTGAAATGCTGGAGTCTCTTGCTGCAACTGTGCTGCAACCTTTCCTGGACTCTCTTCAGGGACTTTAGCCCTGCCACACAGTCAATGCCAAGCATCAGTTACTCTTCTGACCCCTTCATGCCTTCAAAGCCAGTATCATCTGAGTGAATCTTACACATACCAAATTCAGCTGCCAGTGGGTGGTACGTTTTGGCTACCTTTGGAACACAGCTTCTCTGTACTGAACCTGAGGAAACGCTTCCCAGAAAATTTGACCTCAGTGATGCTGGATCTTAACTATCACTAATTTCTTAGCTGCAACTGACCAGCATCAATCTTCCCAGTAAAGCAAAGATTTAACTTCAGTGTTCCTGACCTTGTTAACCAAAGCTGATTCTTTAGCTCTGCTAACCAGAACCACAGAGTCTTAACTCAAAACAGCAAAGGCCCCAATTGAATCTTTCAAGTGACGCTCAAACTTCCTTCTAGAAGTTTACAGCCCAGGCCTCCATCATCTGCATTGCTCTCCACATTCTTATCCTCCAAGCTCCTACAGAACAGCCCACAGACCTATCCACATGGAAGACATCTCTAGCTCAAAGACCCCAAATCCTTCCACAATCTTCTCAAAAACACACGGTCAGGTGTCTCACAGCAATGCCCCATTCCTGGTACCAATTTCTGCCTTATTCAGGTTTTCTATTGCTTTGATGAAACCCCATCATCGAAAGAAAGTTTGTGGGGCCAGGGTTTATATGATTTATATTTCTACATTGCTGTTCATCACAGAAGGAGGTCTGGGCAGCAACTCAAGCTGCTTTACTGGCTTGCTCCCTATGGCTTGCTCATCCTGTTTATTTTTTTTTATAGAACCCAGGACTACCAGCTCAGGGATAGCACCATTCACAATTGGCTGGGCCCTCCCGCATCAGTTGCTAATTAGAAAGAAAGAAAGAAAGAAAGGAAGTCTTTCTTTCTTTCTTTCTTTCTTTCTTTCTTTCTTTCTTTCATCCTTTTCAACTGACACTTCACATCTTGCAAAACTGGTTTCACAGATAAAATGGGAACTCTCTGATATTAGAGGAGAAGGAAAATGCTTCTGAGCACATTGATTTAAGCCTCAGATCAAACAGGAAAGGGACAGAAAAGAAAATGATCTACCAAGATCTCTTATGCTTGTGGATTGAAACCTCTCGACACCCCTATCAACTGTATCTCTTGTGTGTCTGTATATGCAAAATGAATAATCTAGAAACAAAAGAATTCTTTTTAAAGTATCTAAAAGAATAAAATGTCTAGGAATACATTTAAATAAGCAGGTAAAACCTTTTGACACTACAAGTTCGAGAATTTCAATGAGACCTGAGTAAATGGGGAGAGTCACTGTGCACAAGCAGAAAGACTTCATGCGGTTAAGATGGCAAAGTCTACAAACCTGCAAACTAAAAGCAAGTTTTGCACTTTGACAGCCTCTGCTGCACAAATGGGACAAGCTCTAGGGAAGACAAAGGTACTTAGCCTCTCTGAAGATTTCTTCATTCGAGACCTTTGTGATTTCTCTTTGTGCTTGGCAATTATTAAATATAAAGAAGTAACAAATTCAGAAAGCATATTATATAACCCCAACTGACCACTTTAAGGCATTTTTAAATGCTTTATGGGAAAGTCTGTTTGGTCATGGTGCACTTTTGTTTTTCAAAATATTTTCAAATTGAATTAAGCAAAGTAAATTTCCAAGCAGATTTTTTTTTTAGCTAACAATAATGATTTTAAAATATTTGAGGGAAAGCAAACATTTTGAATCAGTTAAAGTAGAAAAAAAAAGTTAAATTTCTCTACCAGGTAATAAACACAATAGTCCTGAAAATAAAAATAATACAGAAGCCCAACAAAGCAGGAATGAAGAAAGCCATTTCTCTTTCTAGAATGCACCCATATTTCTATCTTTATGCAATCAACTGACATTAATTTCGTATAGAAAGAAAAAAAAGAAATGCTAAATATTCAGACAATGGTACTATCTTAAAAATACTCACACTGATTGACCCTGTAACAGGCAAAGGTGTTAAGTAGTACTTCATACAGCAAGTAAAGTACCTTAAAGATTGTTGGCAAGTCTGAAGTTAGAGAAAGAGTTGACATCTAAATTTAAAATGAGTGGAAAGGATGATGAAAAAGGTCTAATGCAAAGCCTAATGTTTTTGACACACCAAACCCACACAAATAGCGAAGAAAGAGTGAGAAAATATCTTTGCGGCAAGGTGCTTATTGCCCCAAGGTAGGAAATGCTTGCACGGAGTGGAAGCAATGAGGCTGAATCTCCAGCAGAAAACTGACGCCAGTGTTGGCAAAAAGAAGAGTAAACATGTTGGAAATTTTCATGGCTGAGCAGCGTGTTGACTTATGATAGAAAAAAGTTAATTAAAATGACACTGTCGCACTATGTTTTAAGGAATTAGTTTCCTACTACATAGTTGAAGGAAGATGGAAGCTTTTTTGTTTGTTTGTTTTGTTTTGTTTTGTTTTGTTTTTTTTTAGAGACAGAGCTTCTCTATGTAGCCCCTTACTGTCCTGGAACTAGCTCTGTAGACCAGGTTGGCCTCAAACTCGGGGAGATCTGCTTGCCTCTGCCTCCTGAGAGCTGGGATTCTAGCACCAGCAGGCTATTAAGCACATATTCTTTATCATGCATATGTTTAAAAAAATCACTATATGCATTACATGCTGAAAAAAGCAGTTAATAAAATATAGAATTTTTTTTCCTAGATAAAATAGAAGAGAACACACCTAAAGAAATAGATGGGTCATGGATATACTCTAAGAAATTATTTTGGCAAAGATTTGGAGATGAGGTTCTAATCTGTGATGATCTCTTGAAGACCATGGCATGCAGAGGACATTGAAAATGCCCCAACCCTGAGTCTACCACTGAGACAGGAGATAGAGGGTGAGGGAGAAGGGAAAGAGGACAAGGGAGAGGAGAAGGGATATTTGTCCCAGAGGGACCAAGGTCTACCTCTGAAGAGGAGACAGATTCGGCCGTGGGCACACTGCAGTTTATTAAGGGAACAAGAAAAACGCTGTGTTAAAATAAGTTAGTTCATCTTGACTGGACATGTTAATTAGGGTAGCTAAAAGGGTCCTTTTGATTGCTGGACTTTGATTCTTTTGGTAGGCAGCCTCAAGAGGAGGTAATGGTCAAATAAGGCAGTAAACCTTGGTAAATAGCTTTAGGGGTGTAATTTTGGCACTTTTTAGCTAGGCAGAGGTGATGGGGAAGAAGAGCAAAGGCTGCCAGGTCGGCTGGAGTCACTTTACAAATGGAGTCCTACTCAGGAAGTCCATTCCTACACTATGTCATGTAGAAAACTGCCTGTGTTGTGCTCTAGGAGTTTCAGTGTCTCCGTTCTCATGTTTAGGTCTTTGATTCACTTTGAGTTAGTTTTTGTGTAAGGTACCAGGCACAGATTATATTCCATTCTCCTGTATGGGGACATCCCATGTTTCCCTGCACTGTTTGTTGGAGATGCTTTTTTCCCCTTCACAATATGTTTATTTTTTGTGTGTGTCTTTGTCAAATAAAGGCTGAGGTTATATATGCTCCTGTTTGTGTCTTCTATTGGTTCCATTGATCTACACGTTCAGTTTTGAGCTAGTATTCTGTTTGTAAGGACTTTGTTGAATGTTTTAGAGTCTATGTTTCTCAGTGATGCTGGACTGTAGTTTTCTTTGTGTTTTTGTTGTGTCTGGCTCATTTGGGTAGGAGAGTCATACTGGCTTCATGGGAGGAGCCTGGGACTACACCTTCAGTTCCTCTTATTCTTTCTCTTTTGAATGGTTTAAGAAGGATTAGCTTGTAGGTCTCCTTTGAGTACCTGGGAGAATTCTGTAGAGAATCCTTCTGTTCCTGGACAGTTTTTAGCAGAAAGTCTTTTTATTACTATTTCTTTCTCTTCATTTGTTATGTTTCTGTTTAAGTTGTTGACTTCCTCTTTGTTTAATGTTGGTAGTTTGACTGAATCTAGAAATTCATCCACTTCTTTTAGGTTTTCCAGCTTAATAGAGTGCAGGAGTTAAAGCCTCCCCCCACAGTATCCTGAATTAATTTGGTGTCTGTTGTAATGTTTCTGTGTTTACTTTTGATTTGCTAGTGTGGGTCCTCTCTTTCTTCTGGTTAGTTGGGAAAAGGGGTTGTCAGTTTTACATCTTCCCAGAGAACAGGGCTCTTAGGGTTGTTGATTTCTTGTATTGTTTTCAGTGTTGGTGAACTGCTCTTGTGCCTGGTTTTGGTAGTTGTATCATTAAGCCATTTATTTATGCTTTTCCTGATTTTTTTTAAATGCAGGCACTTAAAGCAATAGATTTTTCATAGGACTATTTTCAATGTGCATCCCAGAGTTGTTTTTGTTGTTGTTGTTGTTGTTGTATTGTTTTCATTTTCATTTAGTTCCAGGAAGGTTTGTATTTCCTTCTTAATTTCATTTTTGATTCATTTATCATTTGGAAATGAGTTGTTGAATCTCCACAAGTTTGTATATTTACTAAAGGGTTGTTGTTGCTGTTATTATTATAATTATTACTGTTAATTTAAGCTTTATTGCATTGTGGTGAGGCAGGATATAAGGGGTGATTTCCATCTCTTTGAATTTGTAGAGATTTGTTTTGCATCCCAGGATGTGGTCTGTTTTAGAAAACCTTCCATGTGCTGCTGAGTAGAAAGTGAAGCTTTGATATTTTGGTAGAATATTCTGTAAATGTTTTTTAAGTTCACTTGATGTATTCTGTCAATTGATTTTTATGTTTTTCTGTTAATATCTTGTCCACATTACCTGTCTATCAGAGAAAGTGAGGTGCTGAAATCACCTACTTTAATGGGTTGAAGTTAATTTGTGTCTTTAAGTCTAGTACTAGGTATTTTATGAAATTAGGTGTCAGAGAGTTTGGTGTATACATGTTAATGATAATAATGTTCTTTTAGCTGACTGTTTCTTTGATTAGAATGAAGGATCCCTCTATTTCTTAGTTTCAAGGCTTTTAAATAAGCTACTATGATACTGATGTCTGCTTGCTTTCTGGTTCCTTTTGATCCTTCCTTTTCCTCTAAGGCAGTACCTATCTTTACAACTAAGGTATGTTTCTTGGAATAACAGATAGATGGATTTTTTTAATCCATTCAGTTAGTTTATGTCTTTTGATAGGATAATTGAGGCTGTTTATACTTAAAATTATTGTTGAAATGAGTATGTTAATTGTGGTAACTGTGCCATTGATTTTTGGCACTGTATTTTTTGTGTGTTCTAATAACTAAGTTGTGTTTTAATAATTCTGTCTTCATACTTCTTGTTACTGTCTCTCTGCTCTGTTCCTTCATCTCTTCAGCTCCAAATAATGTTTCTTATATTGTTTAGGTTTGGATTGTTGGATATAAATTATTTTAGGCCATTTATATTTTAGAAAATTTTTTTCTCCTTCAATTTTGGCAGATAATTTTGTGGGGAATATTTATACAGGATGGCTATCATTGTATTGTAGGATTTGCAATGCATTGCTTCTTCAGTCCCTTCTCCCTTTCAAAGTTTTGAGAAATCCTTTGTTACTCTGATGGGTTTCCTTTATATGTGTTTTTCTTTCCTTTTCTTCATTTATCTTCTCTCTCTTTTTCTTTCTCTTTTTCATTCTTTTCTTCTTTTTTGCAGATTTCAGTATATGTTCTTTGTTATGTATATTTAATGTTTTAACTGTGATAAACTGTGGGGATTTTTTTTCTTGCCTATTTGATAAAATCTCTTTGGAAATTGAAAACATGAAAGAAATTCTTTGATGTAATAGTGTCTATAAAAATATGCAGCTAGTACAATTTTGAATGGTGAAAATCCAAATAGATCCCTTTACAAAACCAGAAAATGAAGGGTATTTTGCATTGTCTCAAGCAGTGAGAGGTTGCAGTAATAAAGTTAGCAGTAAATAAAAATGTGATACTGATGTGTGTGTATATGTCTCTATACACTTACATGTGTTCATGTGTATGCATACATATGGCAGTTCCTGATGAACTTACATGTGCGCATGGGCATGCATATATACAGCAGTTCCTAAAGAACTTATATGTGTATGTGTGTTTATGTATACATATGGCAGTTCCTGATGAGTTTACATGTGTGTGTGTGCATATATTTATATGTATGATGGTTCCTGATAAACTTACATGTATTCATGTGTATGCATACTTATGGAAGTTCTTGATGAACTTGCATGTGTATGTATACATACAACAGATTCCTGATAAACTTACATGTGTTCATGTGTATGCATACATACAGCAGTTCCTGATGAACTTTCATGTGTATGTCTACATACGGCAGTTCCTGATGAACTTGCATGTGTGCATGTGTATGCCTACATATGGCAGTTCCTGACGAACATACATGTGTGCATGTGTATGCATATGTTTGGCAGTTCCCAAGCTCCCGTTACTAGAGGACAGAATGAAGAGGACAGATGGAATTTTACAATGCATTGTATTGGTTGTTTTGCAGGAGAGGAAACTTGAGTTTTATGCAGTCTGGGTTTTTGGTGGTGGTTAGTAAATATGATTCAATTTTTAGAAGCAGATATTCTCTGACTTCCAATGCTGTTTGGTATACAAATATCTTTCAATAATTGGTCTGAAAAAAATAGGCAGTATTTCTTTTCATCTTCATATATTTTTATTTGTCCTTTAAGAATTTAATACATGCATAGACTACATTTTCATTATATTCATGCCTCTCCAACTCTTTTCAGATCCCCCTCATGTCTCTTTCCACCTTCATATCCCCCATCTCTTTCATTCTCTCTCAGTAGCTCATTGAGTCTAGTTAGTGCTGTCCATATGTACATACATGTGTGTGGGGCCACCAACTGTGGGATGCTCAACCTATCTAGGGCCACACCCTTGAAAATCAATTCCACCCTAGCCCCTAGAATCTAGAAGGAGCTGTAAGTAACTCCTCAGCTAAAGAAGGGGGCTGCTCTGTTCTTCCCTATGCAGTCAAATCTCCAACTTCATAAAGATGAAAAGGGACTATATATTACATATTATATATATTATATATTACGCATATATACATATACTAAAATCTAGAATAGTAAACAATTGGGAATTTAGAATTTGTCCACATTTTAAGACTTACTATAAAGCTGATAATGATCAAAACAGACTTCTATTAACATGGGAATATTAAAATATATTAAGGTAGAAAAAAGTTCAGAAATAGACTCATTTACCCAGCTAACTTTGACAAATCATTAAAGTAGCTTTATGTGGTAAGAAATTTGTTCCATTATGTAAAATAAACAGACATATATGGCTAAATAAATCACAAATATTACCTTGAATTACAAATGAGGACTGATTCAAGGTAGATTATGGATCTTAGCATAAAATTATTATGTAGGCTATGCACTCCTTGCTACAATAATACGATGGAAAAAATAGGTTTACAAGGAAATTAGTAAAGGTTGTACTACCTCCTTTTGTAGTGAACAAGGACTGGGAAAGAAACTAAATATCCAGCAACAGAATATTGAATTATAAAGCATTCATGCAATAAAATTCCATTTGACAATTAAAAGAAACAATATAATGCATTTAAGTACATGGATGAATCACAGATTGTTATTCAAAGCCAGAGAGCCCAAAATCAAAGACAGTCGTATCTAAATCAATCCTAATAAGTAAAAAATAGCCTGCCATGGAAACGATCAGAACATTAATTGCCTAGAATGCTGGAATGACTGGCAAGGGGCCACTTGAACTTCTATGGTCAGTGGAAATCTTTGATATTTTGTTAAGATTATGGCTTACAAGATTGTATTCATCTGGCAAAACTAGGGATTTGTACTTTGTGTCTGTTACACTTTATAAAATCTTACTTATGAATAACCACAAACAAAGCACAATCATCCATTGATATCAGGAACTGCTTATTATAAAAAGCCAGTGGCAAGCAACACCTCTTATAAACTGATAACATGCTTGCTTAAACCAATAATAACAAGCTAATCTTCAAGAGAATGCAGAAAGAATCCTCTAGATGTGAAAGCAAATTATTCATCTTGAAAGCAGAAGATAGGAGAGAGGGTTAAGGACTCAGGCTGAAGAAATACTCAGCAGTAAAGTATGGCATTTATTGCAGAGAACCCTGGTTTAGTTTGTAACACACATTCAGTGCTTCATAGACGTCTATAACTTCAGTTCCAGGAACTGTGACTTACTCTTGGCCTCTGTGGGCACTGCATTCATGTGGCATACCTACAGACAAGTAGGTGCACACACATAAATAAAAAATAAATAATTTTTAAAAATTCAAATGTTGGTAGAATTACACAGTTCCTTCTTAATGTTTTCAGAGGTAGTTAACCTAGAAAAATATAAAAAGAAAATGCATCAAAGAGAGAGCAGGCTGTTTCTCAAAGGCGCAACAAAGTAAGTCACTATTTCTTTCAGAGTATGATGTTTGCAGGTATAGATGTGGTTTCAAAAATAAATACTTCCAAAGATTCTGGATGTTAAGATTCGCTTTGCTTGATCAGAAGTGATGCTCTTGTGCAGCAGGGCTGCTGCTATTTAATGCAAGCATTCTAGTACGAGTGTGTGCTCTTTAGTGCTTTAGTGCATGCATTAAACCCTAATAGATGTAAAATTTTGAGTGCTGAGAATCCAAGTGGCCTAGCTAATGTTTTTTTCATTTTTAAGTTTATTTTCATTGGCCATACTTTTGTTTATTAAAGCAGATGTTATACATGAAATGAAACTGTGACATTGCTGTCTTGTTTGTAAGATAGAAGTTTGTTTCTGCCAAAGCGCCTTTCCATGGCTTATGATTGGCACTGTTGCCTATGTTTTCATGTGCTGCTCACACTGGGCCCCTGTCTCCTATATACTTTTCCATAAGGACATCAGTTGTATTAGGTTAGACCCACAGACTTGAGCTCATTTCCACTTAATCACCTTTAAAGTCTCTGTCTCCAAATATTATCCCAGTCCAAGGTAGCAATTACAAACTGAACATATGAATTTTGTGGGGGACACAATTCCATTCATAAGACTCTGATGCTCCAGACACAAGCCCTTTTTATAGACAAATATATTTACCTTACACCAACAGTTCAGAAATAGCTAACCAATTCCATTATCAAGACCAACTTCAAACTGGCATCTAAACAGGTGTGTGTGCTGCTGGAGGTCTGACTCATCGGGAGGAAAAGCACTTCCCCAGCTATGAACCTGTGAAACCAGACAATTGTGCTTCCAAAATGCAAGGAGGCATCAGGAATAAGATAAACATTTTTATACCAAAAGAAAAGACAGAGATATAAGAATTAGATGATGCTGCCAAGAAGTTTGAATGTAAGCAAGGAAAAGTCCATTGTGTTTGGAAACTGAAGTAATTCTGGTTGCTTCCCTGCTGCGTCCCTTAGACTCACTGCAGAGGTACTCAAGGTGCTCGGTCAGGCTCCCCAGGGTTGAGTCTTTGCCTGCTGGTTTGGTCGTGACTTTAACGATTCTGGAAACTAACTCATGCTGTGCCTGCAAAGCCATCTTTCGAAATAGATGGGAAAATAAAGCTGTTTCAGACCAACACAAACTAAGGGAAACTAGCGATAATGAAGGCCATCGTGCCGAAAGTTCTTTTCCTGAGAGGAAGGGATAAGACAACCTAATTACAGATCAACAAGTTAGACTTGGGGGAGCAACCACCCAGTCCAGCACAACTCAGCCAGCCCACAGAGGTCAGTAAATGAAGCAAGTTGTTTTCCCCTTCTATTTCTGTCATGGACTTCAGGGTTTGGGGATGGAAATGTGCAGAAAATATATTCAACAATAACAGTGTAAAATTGCTGCACAGCTTTAGTTTTGAAAGCCATTTCTAGTTGTGTATTTATTAAGTTGTGTAGACTTTGGCTCTGGTTCCTTTGGCATGTCAATTTCTTATTTACATGTATGGGTTATTTTTATAATAAAGTTTTAAAATTAAAAAGCAAACAGGAAAAAAAAACAGATAAAGCAACAACAGCGGAAACAATTCTAGAAGCCAGGCAGAGAAGCCTGGGCCAGGCCATGTGTGGGGTGCCAGTGGTGGCCTGCCACCCTCTATGTCATCATCCAGGTCATCCTCCCCACTTCTCACAGGGCAGCACATGCTCTAGGAACGAGTCTCCCTCCACTTTGTCTCCCTTCCATTCTCCTCAGCCACACTTGCATCTCAGCTGCTACAACTGTGTCTTATATGTAGCAGTATTTCTATGGATTCATGGACCACATACCTAAGGTCTCAAGTGGTTGTTCAGCAACATCCTTCCTCTGGAGACCATGATTTTTCATCTCTTCCAACAGAGAGAGACTAAGAATGTTATCTTCAAGGTGAAGGGTTTAATGACTCAGTGTTTTTCTGCTTACAGACTACAACAGAAAACTAGGGTATTCCTCCATTTCCTTTCTTAGCAGCCTCCTTGACTAAGCATCCTCACTGCCTTAGATGCTAGAATGCAGGATGCTAATTCCTTGACATCTTTATAACAAGGATCACCATTCATCCTGTTTCCAGCAAATGTGTTCTTCATTTCCATCAAGATCCCACCAGAGGCACCTCTAGCTTCATGTTTCTACTGATAGTTTCTTCAAGACAACCTAGATTTTCTTTTAAAGTTGGGACTTTTTTCCTTTTATTGAAAGTAGAGCCTTTTGTCATACAATATATCCCGACTGCAGTGTTCACTCCCTTTACATCAGTTTCTCATATCCCCTCTCATCTGGATACAATTTCTTTCTGTCTTTAATTAGAAAGGAACAGGTTTCCAGTAGATAACAAGCAAACATGACAAAATAAAATACAGTAAGATAAAATAAAAACCGTCACATTTATGCTTAACAAAGTAAGCCAACAGAAGTAAAAGAGTTCCAAAGGGGACATAAGAATCAGAAATCCACTCATTCACAAACCAGGAGTCCCATAAAAGTACTAAGCAGAGAGCTATACTCATATGCAGAAGGCCTCACACACACCATTCATACCTTCAGTCTCTGTGACTTCATACGAGCCTATCATGAAGCTTAAAGGCAAATGGATAAAAAAAAAAAACAATCTTGAGTGAGGTAACCCAGACCCAGAAGGATAAATATGGTATATATTCACTTGTATCTAGGTCTATGGATTATAGGTAAGTTATCATTAGCTTAATAGTAGACCCAGAAAGGTTAGGCATAGAGGAATGGGTTAGGGGGAAACACGTGGATTTTGGTGGGCAGGCAAAGAGAATAGATTTTATGGGTGGACTGGGAGCAGGTGAGGACAGGAAGGGAGGATCAGGTAAGGAGGGAGAGGGAAGAAAGGGTTGATGGAGGAAATGGGGGGAACATCAGGAATTGGTGATCATTTGAAGAATGGTATTGAAAACTAGTGTAGTGGAAACTCCATAAAATATATGAGGACAATCTGAGTGAAGTATCCTAATAATGGAGGATAAAGAGTCCCAACTGGCCATCTCTTGTCACCAAATGAGGCTTCCAGTACTGGAACAGCATTGCATTCAATTGAGCTGTTGGCCAAAGGGGTTCCATGGAACTCCCCCCCAAACCCAAGCTGTCACTAAGACAATGGGTTGCTCTCTGCAAGCTGACAGTGTGGGCGAAGGGGAGAATTGCCCTTCACAACCCATTGAAAATGGAGAAGTCAAGCAATTTGTCCTGCCTGCAAGATGTGCTGAAACAACGGTAGCACAGAGGTTGTGGGAGTTAGCAACAAACATCTGACTCGACTGTAGGTCCACTCCACGAGATGGAACCTGTATCTGACACTGCTTGAGAGTACAAGAACCAGATGCTAGACAGCCCAGAGACCTAGGGTAAAAAAAAAAGCATTACTGGCCTTAATGTATTAATAAAATGATTTCTAGTGATATACTCTACATTCATAGGTCAGTACTGTATTCAGTCATCATCAGAGAGGCTTTCTCTTGCAACAGATGGGTAGAGAGATGAAGTAACCCAGAGTTAAGCATTACTCACTCAGAGACAGAGAAAAGGAAAGATAGGAACACAGAAAGAGAGAGAGAGAGAGAGAGAGAGAGAGAG
>LOEQ01000481.1:113890-128326 GCA_001685075.1 Bramus lutescens | reverse complement strand
TTGGAAGAGCAAGCAATGCTCTTAACCACTGAGCCATCTCTCCAGCCCCAGGAATGAGAATTTAAAAAACTTAATACAACATAAAACTAACAATGAAATAAATATGTTTTGCCGAGGAGAAATTTGAAAATTTCTCTCTGGCCATCCCATGTGGCACTGATACTCAGGTATGCTCCCCAAATTCCCCTTCCTGCCTGCTCCATTCAGCTCACCCCGACCCTTTTGTCTGCCTGCCAGGAATGCAATTCGTTCCTAGCATGGCTCCTCTTCTTTGAGACTTCTCAAATCCCAGCCCCAATCCCCCATCAAAGTCTTTCCAGTCATCACATGTGACGTGGAGACCTTGATAAGCTATCTGTTCATTCCTTCCTGGACCCCTCCATCTGGGTAACTCATAGCTCTATGGTTGCTTGCTAAGGAACTCTAGCTCCTCTTAGCCTTCCTTCCTTTAGGATCTGCAAAACTCCTGCCTACTTATCACCACCTAACCATGATCCTCTAGCTTTCATAGGGTATGGAGACCCAGAAAGACTACTAACCAGCTCCCCTCTATTTAGGATGCCTCAACGTTTCTTGGCTGCCACGGCCTCCTCTCACATGGCCAGGAAACCCAGGCTTCTCCTACCCTTTTGTATTCAACAGCATCTGCCTAATGAGAACCTCTTGATATCCTACCCAGCCTTGAGATTCAAGGCAAGTCTGTATTGCCAAAGAAAACGAGTTCTAAGTTTTTTGACCAAGCAAGTACCACCATGTAGCTGACAAGCAGAAGGCCTTGGATAGAGGCTGTAGCCCTGAACACCAGACAGAGGAAATAAACATCCCAATCCTGCTATAAATTAGCCCCCTCGTGAATACTGTGAACTTCTGCTGAAAGAAGAGAGGTGACTGGAAAAAAGGAAAAAGAAAAACTCAGCCAACAAACTAACTCCAGATGTGCAAATTCCAGCGCAGAAATGAAAATGACGTCAAAACACAAAGCATAATGTCTTTCTTTCCAAAACACAAATCACACAGCAATGGTCCTTAGTAAAAATGATCTGGAAAAACTTCTAGACAAAGAATTTGAAAGAATGATAAAGACCATCATCAAATAACTCACAGAAGAAAAAGGCAAAGAGATTAATAAAATAAGGAAGTCAGTCCTGGACATAAAGATAGAGTTCACATTACTGAAGAAACCCAAGCTGAAACAGTGCTAGAAATGAAAAGCTCAGTCAGCTCATCCCAACCTCAGTGGATAACTTTAACAACAGAATGAGACAGAGTTAGCATGGGAGACAAAGCGAAAGGATTGCATCACTCAAGAAAGGTAAATAAGAAATTTAAAAAATAAAACCCAAAAGGACAGAATGCCTTAGTTAGGGTTTCTATTGCTGAGATGAAACACCATGACCAAAAATCAGTTGGGGAGAAAAGGATTGATTTGGCTTCTACATCTATGTTGTTGTTCGTTATTAAAGGAAGTCAGGACAGGAACTCCAGCAGGGCAAGGTCCAGGAGGCAGGAGCTGATGCAGAGACCATAGAGGGGAGCTGCTTACTGGCTTTCTTCCCATGGCTTACTCAGACTGCTTTTTTTTTTTATAGAACCCAGGGCAAACAACACAGTGATGGCCCCACCCACCACAGGCTGGGCCCTTCCATTGATCAATAGATGAGAAAATGCCTTGCAGATGGACCTCACAGAGGTATTCCCTTAACTGATTATCCTTCCTCTGGTGACTCTAGTTTGTGTCAAGCTGACAAACAGAACTAACCAGTACATGGACAGTTGTGGGGAGACTGTGACAAGAAAAGCCTTGGAATTGTAGCATAAAGGAAGAACACCATAGCAAAGGCATGGCGAATACCTTCAACAAACCAGAACATTTCTCAAAGCTAGAGACAGAAATTTTTATTCAGGTACAATAGGCAAACAGAATATTAAGTAGACAGGACTATATGAGAAATTCTTTATCATAATTAAAGGTAAAACATTAAAACTACAGAATAAATAAAGGACATTGAAAGCTTCAAGAGACAAAGGTCAGTGACTACAGAAGACAGGCCCATCAAAATAACACCAATCATTTGCCAGAAATCATTAAGGCTAAAAGGGCCTGGAATGGTGTATTCTAATTTCTGAAAGACCATGTTGTCAATCCAGATTATTGTACTCATCAAAACTGTCCATTAAAACTGAAGGAACAATGGAAAATTTCCATGCTAAAACAGATAAATGGAATTTTTGAACACCAAGCCAGTTCTACAGACACTAGAAGGCATGTTTCAAGCTGAATAGAAAGATAAACACACCCAAGAGATCATAAGGAACAAAATAAATATTGCCATGAGATGTAATTAAGAGATATCTGAAAAAAACCACAAAATCAAAAAATGATAGAATTAGTACATATCTTTAAATAATAATTGAACATCAATTATTTAAAATACTAAATAAAAAGACAGACTAATAGATTGGATTAGAAGGTAAGATCTGTAGGTGGAGACTGCTTGTTCATTTCCTGGCTGCCCAGAACCAAATAATAGCACAGAAACTATATTAATTACAACACTGCTTGGCTTAGACTTCTTATTAAGTAACTCTTACCTCTTAAATTAGCTCATTCTTATTATTTTATATTTTATCACGAGGCTTATGGTTGACCAGTAAGGTTCCAGGATGCCTTTCTCCTTGGGTAGCTACACGGTGTTTCCCTGACTCTGCCTTCTTTTCTTCTCTATCTCTACTTGGAATTCCCACCTTGCTCTATTCTGTGCTGCCATAGGCCCAAAGAAGATTCTTTATTAACCAATGGTAATAAAACATATTCACAGAATACAGAGGGGAACTCCATATCAAGGATCTAACATTTAACTGTCTCCTAGAGACAGAGCTCACCATCAATGATGGACTCCATTTTAGAGTAAAAGGATAGAAAATGCCATTCCAAGTGAAGAATTGAGAAACAAACTGGTACACACTTCAATGCAGACTAGTTAGAAAAGACAAGGGGGAACACCCATGTTCATTAAACAGAATTCTACCAATAGGATACTAGGATCCTAAAAATAGGTGCACCAAACACAAGAACACTTACTTTAATAAATGAAATACCTCTAAGCCCACAGATTAATTAAGATACAGTGATAATGGGTAACTTCAATTTGCTATTTTTGCCCATAGACAAGTCATCTGAAAAAAAAATAAACAGAAAAACTCAGCAGTTAAATAACATCAAAAATAAATGGACATAATAGGTATCTGCAGATCACTCTACCCAAATGCCAAAGAATACACATTCTTCTCAGAAATCCATGGAACTTTATCCCAAATCTATTGTACCTTAGGACAAAAATGAAACTCAGAAAATATAGGATTATTGAAATTACAATCTACATTGTATAAGACCACAATTGACTAATGATGGATTTCAAAAGCATTAGAAATAACAGAAAGTACTCAAAACTCAGAAAATACACAATTAATGATAATCTGGTCATGGAAGAGGTCAAGGAAACAAAGATAAGTCTAGAATTAGATGCAAATGAAACATCAAAGCTATGGGACACAACGAAGGAATTCTTCAGAGCAAAGTTCGTAGCATTGACTACCCATATAAAAATTCTTTAAGACATCTGTAAATAATTTTATGGTATACCCGAAAGCTTTGGAAAAATGAAAATAAAAAACATACAAAGAAAGTAGATGGAATTGATTATGAAACTCTATGTAAAATTAACAAAGGTGCTAATAATTTAAATACAAAGAATCAATAAAATGAGGATTTGATCCTTAAAAAAGCTTAATAATTTGATAAAATTTTAGCCAAATTAACCAAAAGAAAAAGAAACTGAATCCAAATTAATAGAGAGGAAAAAGGAGATATTATAACAGATACTAAGGAATTTCAGAGAGTTCATAAGGACATACTTTATAAATATTTAGATAGATTTATAACATTCAATGAGCTAGAAGCAGTGAGTAAAAATCTCTCAACTGAAAAACACCTCAAGGCCAGATGCTTTCTGCACAGAATTCTACCTGGCCTTTGAAAGGCTAAGACCAATACATACCAACATTCCTCAATGCATCCTCTAAATTTAAACACCACACACACACATACACACACACACACACACACACACACACACACACACACAGTGTTACCCTGCTACCAAAAGCAGACAAGAACTCAATAAACAGAGCAAATTATAGACCAATAAATCTGATGAACATGGACATAAAACTTGTCAATACAGGTGAGGAGGACAGAGGTGTTCAGGCACCATTATGGTAAGTGAATACAGGCTGGGAAAATGAGAGAGTGGGGTAGAATCGTTCATGTATTGGGGAGACAGGTATATCTGAAGTGGGAGAAGTGAGTAATGAGCTGACATAGATGGCCTGCTTGTCACTCAGGACCATGGTAGTATTCAAGACCCGACTGCTGCCAAGGGCTGCATTTTGATCCATGGCCCTGATGGTCTATGTTAATGTCCATGACTCCTGTTACCACCAAGGGCTCTGTAGATGCTAGGAGTCTGGACCACCACCTGTGACCATGATGGTGTCTGAGGGATGTGCTCTCACAGGATCCATGCTGATATAAGGGGGGTACACTGTAGATTGCTGCTGACCATGTCTGGTTCGGTGGCCTTCCTGCAGCCTGGCAGCTCTGTGTTGACATTCCTGGCTCCTGTTACCACCAAGGGCCATGCAGAGGTCTGTAGTCAAGGCTGACACTTGCACCCATATTGGTCTGTGAGGATCAAGTTGCTCCCTGAGCCATACATATATGGGTGGCTTGTGCTGCCATTGGGGCTATTGTGTTTTCCAGACCTAAACAGCAGTGAAGGGCCTTGTTTGGGTCTGTGGCCTCACCATAGTGTTGAAAGGGGAGGGCCTGCTTGTTTGTCCCGGCCCCCTAGCTAGCTTACAACTGAAATAATCACACAGAAACTGTATTAATTAAATTACTGCTTGGCCCATTAGCTCTAGCCTCTTATTGGCTAACTCTCACGTCTTAATTTAACCCATTCCTATTAATCTGTATATCACCACGAGGTCATGGCTTACTGGGAAAGATTCAGCATGGTGGCTCCATGGCAGCTCTCTCTTTCTCTGTCCTTCCTCCCAGCATTCACTTCTGTCTTCTCCGCCTACCTAAGTTCTACCCTATCAGGCCCAAAGCAGTTTCTTTATTCATTAACCAATGAAAGAAACACATGAACAGAAGAACCTCCTACACCACCATAGCCAGGATCTCAGTTGATGTCCATGGCTCCTATTACCATAGAAGGCCAAATGGATGCCTGAGGTTTGGGCTGCCACCTGGGGATGTATTGACATTGGAGGGCCATGCTATCACTGAGTCCATGATGATCTGTGGAACATGCAATGCCAACTAGAGCCATGATGACATCAGGACCCAGATTGCTGTCAAGGACCTTGACTGGTTCCATGTCCTATTGTGGCCTGGGGTCTGTGTTGATGTCCACAGCCCATGGTGTCACCAAAGGCCACATGGATGTTCAAGGTCTGGGCTGCCACTTGTGGCCATATTGGTGTACATGGGCTATGCTGTTGACCAGAACATACAGACCTGAGTGACCTGTGATGCTACTAGGGGTTATGGTGGTGTCTGGGCCTAGGCTGTTGCCAAGGCCCATGTCTTGGTCCATGGCCTTGCTGCCCCTGAAGTCTCTGCTGATGCTTGTGATTCTTGTTACCATCAAAGGCAGTGAGGATAGGACTCAACAGAGTTGGCCCCACCCTCACTGGCTTTAGCACCAGGGAGAAAAGGTCCTGCCCCTTACCAACTGCAGCACTCTAGAGAACAGCCCTATACCTCACCTGGGCAGCACAGTAGAGCTCATCCGATTGGTGGGGTAGTGAGTGAGCTGTCCCTGAATATGTGAGATCTATCCCCACTGTCTGTTACATGGTGGCGTGGGCAAGGGAAGGATTTGTCCCTTGCCCCTCACCACCTACTGCAGGTGGGAAAGCTGGTCCTGAGGTCATGAGAGTAGGAGAGTTGATCTTGTCCCTTAACTGCTGTAGCACTTGGGAGAGAGGGACTTGCACCTCACCTGACAGCCCAGTAGAGACGACCTGTTGACAGGGGCACAGGTGAGTGGTCCCCATGAACATACGTGGGAGATCTTGTCCCATCCTCCTGTCATATGGTAGAGAGGGTAGAGGACAGATTCCTTCTGCCTCCACTCCTAATTGTCTATAACAAGTGGGAGAGTTGTCCCTGAAATCAGGAGTGTGGGAGAGCTGGTCCTGGGCCTCACCACTTGCAGCACTTGGGAGGACAGGCCCTGCACTTGCCTGGGCTAACCAGGAGAGCTGGCCCTGGTAGGGTGAGTATGAGTGAGCCAGACCTGAGGGTGTGAGACCAGGAGAACTGACCCCACCTCTTACTGCCTGCCTGGATGAACTCACCAGGGAAGGGTTGGAGAGCTCACCCTGGTGGTGATGATGAGGGAAAGCAGGTGAATTGACCAACTCAGCTCCCACCTAGGCCCAGAACCAGAGCTATGAGTTGGCCCACCTCAATATCTACCCACCTATGATCTTCTGGAGCACATGAAGAAGCTGGATCTGAAGAGCCAAAGCTGCGTAGCTCTCCATGACAGGTGGCAACAACAGGATATCCAACAGGAGTCCCAGGGAGGGCCCAGTATCAATAGTGTAGCAGAGGCCTCTAAGCAGACCTGTGGCTCACTGCAATGATCACTTGCAAGTAAACATATATGGACAAAGGTTATACCATGTGACTCACTGTGATACACTACAGCTTTCATACTGAGAATTTCTTTTTGCTTTTGTTTGTTTGTTTTTCTGGACTTTTAAACTTTGTTTTGTTCAGAGGAGAGGTTGCAAGGGGAGAGAGGGTGGATGAGAGAGGACAGAGAGATGAGTGGATCAGGATCCACAAAGAATCAACAAAAAGTTTTTTTAAAAAGAATAAATATTTTTAAAAAACAAGTAAAAGAACTTGAAAATTTTTTCAATATAATACTTATGAACTAAATTCAAGAAGAATACATAAAAAAACATCATTTGCCATAATCAAGTTAGCTTCAATCTAGAGATTCATGGAGGTTCAACCTACATGAATCAATCATATAATCTAATGCATAAATAAAAACCAGAAACCATATGGTCATTTCAGTAGATATGGAAACAACCTCTAATAAAATACAACTTCCTTCATGATAAAAGTCCTGGAGAGTCTAGGCATTCAAAAGTCATATCTCGATATACTAAAGGCAATATATACCAAGTCAACCATCAATACCTTGTTAAATTGAAAAATAAAAACTCAAAGAATTTCCATGAAAGTCAGGAACAGGGCAAGGATGTCCACTTTCCCTGCTATTGTTCAATGTAGAACTTGAAATCTTATCAATAAAACAAGTGAAGGAGATAAGGGGAAGAAAAATAGAAAAAGTCACATTATTTACAGACTATCTGGTTCTATACAGAAAGACCAGATTAAAAACTCCAACAACTGATAAACACATTTGTCATTGTAGCAGGATACCAATTAACATGCAAAAAATCAGTAGCTTTCCTATACACCGCTGGCAAACTTATGAAGAAAGAAATCAAGAATGCAATACCATTCTCCATAGCATCAAAAATATCTTGGAATAAATATAACCAAGGAAGTAAAAGACTTGTTCAATGAAAATTTCATGACTCTGGAAAAAGAAACTGAAAAAAGTACCCTGGTGTGTCCTCAGGGACATTCGCTCCTTTCAAGAAGAAAAATAAATTGACTAGGAACTGAAAAATCCTCAAACTCATATCAAACCTAGCCACTAATTCTGTATCAATGTGCCACAGGAATGATACATGGAAGCTAATTTATCAACTTGTATAGTGATCAATAAGATCACAATTGAGAAAGGAGAATGTAGTTTCCATGTAAAAATCCAGAAGAAAGAATCACTGAAAATAACATCCTGATGAATCCTTCACAGAGGATGGGGAGGCGGGGAAGCCCATTTTTCTTTTTTGAATGTTGTCCTGCCAGGATTGCTGTTCTGAGAACCCTTGAAGCACATAGGCTTCTCAGTAGCCATATCTCTGAATAGTCCCTTGATGTAAGGAGCTCAGGCCTGGTGCAGGTGGATTGAAGGTTCAAGGACAATGTGGAGCACCTACTGAGGCCCTTGCCATTGTCTGAAAAATGAAAATAAAAAAAATAAAACAGGCAGGAGTGCAGCTGTCTCCTCCAGTGTTTGTGAGGTGCAAGTTCAAGTCTCATTACTACCAAAGCACCTCAAAATATTGGTACCATGCACAGCTGCCTGTGTTTCCAAGGTGTTCCCAACGTCTTGAGCGCATCTTGGTTTCTTTTCAGCAGCTACATCCAAGAGCATTACTTCCTCCAGGTAATTTGCAGAAGCCTGTTTGCAGTGCCTTGTCTCTGAAGAGGGACAGGATTTTTCTGTCCCCTCAGTGTTGTGGCTAGAGCAAAAGTTACATGATTTTTCCTCTCACTAGGCTTTAAGGTTTGGTGTAAAAACGTTTATTGTTGGCTGCTGCTACATTCTATTCTTGACTTCGTTATCACACTTTTATGGTGATATAATTCCAAATAGTTGGCTACCTATTTAACAATAGATGTTATTATGTTTTTCACAATTAGCTGCAACTTCCAATTCTCCTTACTGAATATTTTGCAATTTCTCCATTTATTTGGAGGACATGTGTTGTAAGGAGGCTGCTTTCTGGTTCCTGGATGCTCAGCCCCAAAATAATCACACAGAAACTATATTATTTAAATTACTGCTTGGTCCATTAGCTCTAGCTTCTATTGGCTATGCCTTAGATCTTAATTTGACTCATCTTTATTAATCTGTACCAGCAAAGTTTCAGCACATCTGTCTCTGGCAGCAGCTCCACGGCTTCTCTCTGACTCTGCCTCCTTTCTCTCAGCATTCAGTTTAGCTCTCTCTGCCTAGCTCTTTCTGCCCTGCTCTGCTATAGGCTCAAACAGTCCTTTATTAACCAATGGTATTCACAGCATACAGCAGGGAATCCCATATCATCTCCCCTTTCCTGTTTAATTAAAAGAGGAAGGCTTTAACATCTTTTATCATAACTAAGGAAAACTATAACTATACTGCTAGAAAATCTAACTAACATGACTACAAGCTTGACTATTATAGATGACTATCTATTAACCTATATTTCTTAATTATACATTATATTTTAAATGAGCTACACAAACACAATACCTTAATTAAGATCAGAAATATATAACAAAATTGACCCTAAATTTGTATCAACAAACCAAGATCCATGGAAATGCAAATCTCTATGGTATATCCCCCTTTAAATGTAAAGAAACATTTATAAAAAATATTTGGGAATTTTGACATAATTCTCTACACTACTTCCTGTGGATTGGGGGTGCTGTTAATCAGGTCTTTCATGGTGTATCCTGTGTGCTAGGTTCATCTTCGTCAGCAGTTAGGTGAAGTAATTTTTGGGGGGTGGTCATGGCAACCTTTCAGGGAGTTTTGGTGCATTAAACCATTATTAGTCTGGAAGCAATCCACAGGTTCTCATCCTCTGTGGAAACAAAAGAAGAACCTCTTTNTAGATGACTATCTATTAACCTATATTTCTTAATTATACATTATATTTTAAATGAGCTACACAAACACAATACCTTAATTAAGATCAGAAATATATAACAAAATTGACCCTAAATTTGTATCAACAAACCAAGATCCATGGAAATGCAAATCTCTATGGTATATCCCCCTTTAAATGTAAAGAAACATTTATAAAAAATATTTGGGAATTTTGACATAATTCTCTACACTACTTCCTGTGGATTGGGGGTGCTGTTAATCAGGTCTTTCATGGTGTATCCTGTGTGCTAGGTTCATCTTCGTCAGCAGTTAGGTGAAGTAATTTTTGGGGGGTGGTCATGGCAACCTTTCAGGGAGTTTTGGTGCATTAAACCATTATTAGTCTGGAAGCAATCCACAGGTTCTCATCCTCTGTGGAAACAAAAGAAGAACCTCTTTTCCAAAACATCATATTCATAGACTCAAATTTGGAAGTCATGATACCTTTAGAACATATATGCTGGTTTAGTTTAGCAGTCCAAACAATGAAATGTCTCTCTGTATTTAGTTCCTTCACAGTAAAAACTCAAACAAAACATAATAATCCAGATTCTCTGTGTATATTTCATGTTTATGTTGCTTATTCTTACTTTGTTACTTTTAATATTTATTTTATTATCTTTATTCCTTTAATCTCTGACTATCTGTATTCTGTCTATTTAAAGACTTTGTTTTATTTTTTTATAAACCATTTACTTCCTTTTATCTCTGTCCCAAGCATACATACATTTTTTAAACACACTGTGACCCATTTAGAGGTCTTTTCTATCTGGATCTGTCTTTATTGCATATATTTAATCCTTTTTTTTGAATGCTTCTTAAAATGCTAAGCACTTCTTTAAAATTAAGCAGCATCATTGCTAGGGGTAATATGGCCATGCCTGCTTGCCACACCCAGTCCAACATGTCAGGGCAGAGGTCTGTTGAGCATGAATCATACTTCTAGCCCCATTTTCAGGCACACAGCAGGTTTATGTTTCCATTAAGCAAGTTGCAACACTCAGGTCACAAAACCCATTTAAATGCTCCATTGCTGGATCTTGTCAGAGTTTACACTGGCAGCATGACCCAGGAAGCCACAATTTCAAAGCAATGAAGTTTCAAAGCAGCACTGCTTTTTTTTCTGCTATTGCTGAGTCTGGAACCCCTCTCTTAAAGGAGCTGTGGTACTCTGCCAGCAAACAGCAAACCCATTTGAGAAAATAGATGCAGTTAAACTTTTTTTAGTGTCTAGAATTCCTTTCCAAACTTTCCCAGGTTTTAAGTGGATTTTAGTTGGCCATGTGGGCAACAGTTTGTTGGAGGAGGCCCCTTGTTTGTTTCCTGGCTGCAAAGATTCTCTAAATAATCACACAGAATCTGTATTCATTAAATCACTGCTTGTCCCATTAGCTCTGGCTTCTTACTGGCTAACTCTTACATCTTAATTTAACTCATCTTCATTAATCTCTGTACCGCCATGAGTTCATGGCCTTCCAGCAAAATTTTAGTGTGTCTGTCTCCAGTGGCAACTCCATGGCTTCTCTCTGACTCTGCCTCCTTTCTCCCAGCATTCAGTTTAGTTTTCTCTGCCTAGCTCTTTGTGCCTGCTCTGCTACAGGCTCAAGCAGTCCTTTATTAACCAATGGTATTCACAGTACGTGAATTTTAGTTGGCCACGTGGGTGCCATTTGTTGGAGGAGGCTGCTGTTCATTTCCCAGCTGCCCAGACGCCTGAAATAATCACACAGAAACTGTATTAATTAAATCATTGCTTGGCCCATTAGGTCTAGCTTCTTTCTGGCTAACTATTACATATTAATTTAACCAATTTCTATTAATCTATTATCACCACGTGGCAGTGGCTTACAGGGTAAAGTTCTGGCATCTGTCTCCAACAGGGCTACATGGCTTCTCTCCCACTCTATGCTTCTTTCTCTTAGCATTCAGTTTAGTTTTCCTTGCCTACCTAAGTTTTGCCCTATTACAGGACAAAGCAGTTTCTTTATTCACCAATGGTATGCACAGCATACAGAGGGAATCCCACATCAGACATGATTTTTAATTTATAAAACATATACATATACTTGTATGCCCTGGGTATGTGTGCCCCCATTTCTGGAAGCTTTAACTGTCCCTGAAGTGCCAGTATTTTTTTGTTACAATCGCTTCATAAAGAGAATGAATAAAGAATCAGAAACCTGGGTTTTATTTTCTGAAACTATGTAATCTACTCCTCAATGCTTAATCCTTTATCCCCAATTTTAAATCTTTTGGTTACTTATTTTCTTTCTCTCACATACAAGCTGTATTTTGAGTATAAAGGTGTTAATTATATTAGTTTAGAGAAAGTGAGAAAATTATATCTTTACATTATCTCCTCCCCATGAGACAGGATGAGTTTCTCAAATCATTCAAGTCTTTTATTTTATTCTTTTATGGAAGTGAGGGAGATATAAGTCTACCTAGCCAAGGTTTTTGAAACCTAAACTCCTACTTCTCAGGAAAAAAATACATATCTACACCATATTTTGTAAAATGTTTGTGCATAGTAACAAACATTTTAAAGGTACCCACGGACCTACATATTAAAAACAGTGGGACTTGAGAAATTTAATTTCATTTTGACTTTTTTTTAGTTTTTGAGATAATATATCTTTTCCTCACCATCCTATGAACCCTCTTTTCTCCTTTTAAAAATCATATTGAAAACTGTGTGACTTTAAAGAACAGTTTACTGAAATCTTAGTTGTTCTAACATCTGCCTGTCTCATATTACATTTTTTCCTGCATGCTAAGCATTTAGATGATGCAGGTGTAACGGAGAGGTGTCATTGTGACATGGTGGTGAGTGTGTGGCCCTGGAGTCTGTACCTGGGCTCCATGTCTGATACTTCTATTTGCAAATTGTCTGAAGTAACTCTTACCCTTGTTCATTTCCCTTCACTATTCTTGATTGAGGATATAAAGGCAATGCTTTTAGGATAAGCCTTTTAGATATTTGTGCGAAATGACTCAATTATCCTTAATGATTTTACCCATTATTTGAGTGTTATATGTTAGCTATTTGAAGCAGAATATGGTTTAGCAAATAATTTACATCCCTATATATGTATATAAAGAATACATATATAATATATTTATGTAAAGAATGTATTAAGTCTCATTAATATGAATGGTTTTCAAGTTTAATTTTCCTTGATTTTTCTAAGTGATGCTGATAACCTGAAAACTACAAGTTGTTTTTCATTTCAACATTTAAAACTTCTATATATTCAAAATGATTTCCACTGGATAAATTTTGTATAAAATATCAATGATGTATTATTTTATGGGAAGAACCTACTTCTATTAAATGTGTCTGCAGCCAATGATTTTAGTGTGATTATGATTATCCTATCACTACTAACAATAATAAAATCTCATTTTTTAACAAAAAGTAAATTTAAATTTTATAAATTGCTTTATTGGCACTTCTTGGATAATCAGTTCAGCTCCCTTAAAAGAAAGAATGTGTGTTAATTGACTCATAAGTACGTACCAACCATATCATAAAACTTGTATTCATATACATATTCAAGTTTCAAGGTAGCTAGGCTTATATAACTAGTGCAACACATATAACTTCTATTTATAAGCTCAGGTCTTCTCGTCTGTCTCTTTTCCAGTGTCAGCTTTGTCTTCTGTCCCCACCCTGACAGATATTTGACCACGTGGAAGACTCACAGCTTCTCCCTGCCATAACTGCCAAGGACCCAGGTTCTCAGCAAGGGCTGCAGGGATGGCCCACACTACACATCTGTGGACAAGGCAAGATTCCTAACCATGATCTATTTGCATCTGTTGCTCCCATATCTCTGCATCTCACAGAATTTGCGAGATGAGAACACCAAGTCTTTTCTGTCTGTTTGCACTTTGAATCTGCCTCTCTGTGTGGCTTTGACAGTTGGTAGGGATTTCTGATCCACAAATTGCACTGCCAAAGTTTTGAGCCACCCAGAGGTGTCTTCCTGCCTCAGGCAAAGCAGCAAAGTTTCCTCTTCATTTCCTTTTGATCAGCCCTGTAACATAGTTACAACCAGCTGTCACAGAAGGGAGCAGAAAGTGTAAAGACGCATTCTTGTCCCTATTCAGCATATGTTGCTCTTTTACTTAGAGTTTCTACATCTATTTACATAAGCAAAAGGGCCAGATTCTAATGCCAATGACCCACACCAAGTTGGAAGCTCTGAAACATGGCCTGCCTGCATTGGGCAGCACCTGGTCATCAGAATTAATGTTCCTAGAGTTCGGATGATGCTCACCATCTGGACCTGGAAAATATGTCAGAAGAATTCCTTGACAGGTTTAGAGCCTTTTTGTAGTTATTAGTCTCTAGGTTTTCATTTTGCTGTGCTCTTCTTAGTGAAATGTGTAGCCATGTGTGGGAGCTGTTGGTCACCTATGGCCTCCAGACCTGTCCTTCCTTTCGTAGCAAATTGTTTCTACCCCTCTGACCAGCTGGCTTATGCTACAGTCTAAAGCTAATTAAATCCTTCCATGGTTTGCATATGTTCAGACAAATTAGGTTTACTGTTTCCTTTAATTATCTCCAAAGCTTCTCCAAATACAATTTGCTGACTATTTATTGTTAAAAGAGAAAATGGTGGGACGTGATTTTGAGCTGAGGGACTATGTTCACAGCTCGCCTTGTAGAGGGACTGTGTTCACAGCTCGCCTTGTAGAGGGACTATGTTCACAGCTCGCCTTGTAGAGGGACTGTGTTCACAGCTCGCCTTGTAGAGGGACTGTGTTCACAGCTCGCCTTGTAGAG
>LOEQ01000481.1:83595-103506 GCA_001685075.1 Bramus lutescens | reverse complement strand
TTGGGAGGAGGGAAGGAAGTGTAAATATTTGAATGGAAAAAGAAAAAAGAAAAAGAAAAAATTGAGATGACACATATTGGAGCTAAATGCCCTCTGTAGGAAAAACTCAAGAGAAAGGGAGAGAAGGGACATGTCAGGACACTGTGTGACCTCAGGGGACTTATTTCCACTTCACTTCTCAAATTCCTCACAGAGTCGTTCATTGTGAGACAATAATATTTATAGTGAGTTGGTAGGATTTTATCTGCACTAAGGAACATGAAATAGGCTACTGTGAAAAACGGCTGCTGCGTTAAAAGCCTGCAGGCTTTCCCACATAGAGGATGGCTTCACTGTATGCTATGTGCTGTACCTTTCTAGCTCTGGTCACTTCCAAGCCATTTCCCTAGCTGGATAGTCAAACTCCTTACTGATCCACTCTTTTAACTGTACTGCGCTAATGCCTCAGACTTGTTTTGGCTACTCTTCTTCATATCTCTGTTTCTTTCCCTCCAATTGATTTCTTATTGCCATCTTTTTAGCTTACTCTAAAATACTTGAATTTTCTCTCACAACGAAGCTAGTGGGACTGTGACAGGGGTGAGTGACCTTGTAAAACAAGATCTCCTGAGGGCCATGATGTTTGAATGCATCCCCTCCATCTGTTCTGTGCAGCCAGCATTCATCCATATGGACCACACCAGCCAGGGGTTTGGATGAACCAATTCTTCCTTGGTTGTGAGAACTAGGTCAAATTTTAAAAAATGGCTATTATTTCCACTTCCTTAAAGCAGTATCATTTCTAACTGTATTCCAAGTGCTTATCCTTATATCAACAGATAAATGTAGCTCTCACTCCTCAAAACAGCTTCTTTTTCAGCAGGTAGAGTCCTTTACGGACAGCCTGAATTAGTCATAATGCAAGGAAGTACATGGTTTTCCCGAACACAGCTAGAATATCTATAACACAGCTCTACACCTACGGCTCAGGGAACGTCTCAGAAGAGAGCATGGAAAGAGTGTCACCAGGATCTCTACTATAAGATAGTGGCTTCTATGTGCACCAGGAAGCTGCCCATGGGACATCCCCACAATATGGTTACTTAACAATGACAAAAACAAAATGCCATCATGTATAGGAGAATTCTGGAAAGGTAACACTGAGATGAAGAGGTAGAAGCCCTTAGCAGTTGCTCAGAGGGATAATTTGTCTTTATCAGGGAAAACCCCTGGTAAGGTACCCAATCCCAAAAAGTCAGCCCTAAACACATGTATGAGAAACACTAAATTAACTCAATAGATTGTTTTTTTTCCTTTCTATGGTGTGTGTGTGCGCACACGTGCGCATGTGTGCATGAGAGAGAGAGAGAGAGAGAGACAGACAGACAGACAGACAGACAGACAGACAGACAGAGAATAGAAATTAAAGAATAAGAAGCCATGAATTTGAGGAGTTAGGAGAAGACAGAGTGGAGGATTCATGATGTGTATGTACCCCTTTAAGAAATTCTCAAAAAAAAAGGAAAGGAAAGGAAGGAAGGAAGGAAGGAAGGAAGGAAGGAAGGAAGGAAGGAAGGAAGGAAAAGCAATATAAATTATACTGTGAAAAGCTGAATGTCAGAATCCTGTTTGAAATGTCTGATTCTGATTCTATGGAATGCGCTTTGTCTGGTCGCTTCCTTTCTAACTAAGGTTCTGGTTCCTGTAAGCACTGGTGTGTCTTCCAAATGCGACAACCGTGGAAAAACGTTGAGGAGAATCTGAAAAGGCTGAGTTTGTCACAGCACTAACAAAACTGTCTTGCTGAATGGATTTGCAATGTTGCACAAACAGAGAAAAGAAACGGTAATGATTTGGTAGGAAAAGTTACATTTCAAGCATGGCTGCAGTTAATGATGATATAGTAGAACTATTTTTCCTAATTCCAAAATTCTTAGCATTTTAGGGCTCAGCAATCTGGAACAGAGGGCCAGTTGTACAGCGCACGGCTATTGCTTGCATGCTCAACTGTTCTCTTCAGCATGTCTCTTCTCCCCTCCCTTTCCTTCCCTTTTCTTCTCTTCTCTTCTCTACTTCTTCTTATCCTTTTCTCCCCTCTTTCTTTCACTTAATTTCACGGAGTTCTGAAGTCACGGTTGTATGCCAAAATAGGAATATTCAAATAATCTTGTCCATTTAATATCCTTTATACCAAATGAAGAAATATATTTAAGGGCAAAACTTAAAAATAAAATCCTACCATATCAAATCCCGCACATCAGCTTCAATTATTTTTCATATAATCCATATTTAATGTTAAAACAAGTCTGTATTTGTCAATATTTATGGTTTAGTCATGTTCTCCCTCCATGGACTGCAAAAGTATCAGGGCATCATCGTTCACTGCCAGTCCGTTTTTCTCCCGCAGACTGCATTCCAGATATCATGATGGGTCTGGGGGTCCTGTGAAGTCCTCACAGCCGCCCTCTCAGCGAAGTTCAGGCTCGGCCTTTCCACCCACTGATGTTTTTCTTTCACTGCGCTGTGGGGTTGCTTATCAGTCTGTTGACTCGAGTTGGATCGTTTGGTTTGATACATGTATTTCTTTGAGCTGAACTTTGGACCTGAACAATGACTGTCTTGTCAATGTGGAGGTTACAGCCATTAGAAATGCCAAGTGTGTTGGTTTAGCTGATCTTGTAGCTTGAAAAAAGCCAGACACCCAACACAGCAGAACACTGAAAGCATTGGCTTTCTCTGTGGAGCACTGCCAAATCTGGAACGGGGTTTCTTGGCGTAAATCTTTGACAAAACTGTTCTGATGTGGTCTATAGCCAAGTCCTTATCCTCTCTCTCAGCAATTCACTTTCTAATAGCACAGAGCCCTTGCTAATGTTAATAGGGCAATGCCTATGCACAGATTTTCTTCTCAAATTCCGTGTTCAGAGCAAGCATGTATCCAGAATATATGAGCATGAATAATCACTAAAAATATTTGATTTGTTAATAATTTCAAAAATCTCTCATTTGAGTCATTCTCAGTCTTTTATTTCTGAATTTATTGTTATTATTTCTCACTATGTATACCAGGATTTCTGTGTTGTTAGGAAAAAAAAAATACTTGAAAGCTTGCTGGGAAACATTGTCCAGTTTTTCAATGCCTATGGAGAGATACAAAGGAAGGCACAAAAAATTGTTTTCTAGTACTTCTTAATCTCAAGAAATAGTGGCACAGGCCATTAATCCAATACTTGGGAGGCAGAGGCCAGCCTAGGATAGCAATTTAATTCCAGGATAGCCAGGTCTGTTATACAGAGGAATCCTGTCTTGGCAAAAAACCAACAAAAAACCCCCACAGTTCTCAGTTGTTTTTAGCTAAATTGTGTTGATATAAAATAATTTATTTCTGATAACTATGAAAGTACAAAAGTTATATTGTCTCTTGGTTTTCATTTGTTTGGCGCCATGTATGACTTGGTGTGCTATCAGGCCCATGTGTTAAAACCTTGGCCCCACCAGTAGCTGGGGAGGCAGAGCCTAGGGAAGGTCAGGCCAAGGGAAACAGCATGCCAGGGACATCCAGGGACATGCGCCCCCATCTCTGCTTTCTTTCTCTCTGCTTCATGGAGTGCATGTGATGGACAGCTCTGCTCATCATGTCCTCACACCACAGTGCGCTGTGGCATCATGGATGAAGTACAGCAGGCCCAAGCAATCAAGGACCCAAACCTCTGAAATAAATAATTCTTTCTTTCTTTAGTTTGTTGCACGCATGTGTCTTAGCAACAAGAAGATGACAAATGCATCCAGGTATTTAATAGAATGTGGGTTTTTGTTTCATAAAGTGATGTTTATTAATAATGAAATGGAGATACTGAAATTTTAATAACAGTTTAAGAATAAACAATGTATTCAGCATGAGAAGGGCATAAATGTCTCATGGCTCAAACTTTTAGTACTTATGAACTCTGGCAGGATTTTAGCCCAGTTAAACCTGAAGCACATTAACAATTACAAGCAAAAAGCATTGGCCTGGAAAATATGCCAGAGTTCCTTAGTCACAGTACTTTCTTATAAAGTCCTATAAACTGTATTCCTCTCAGTCACTATAAAGGCTTCATCTTTATAGCTGGGCTTTTACGGATATTTCCAGGATGTATGTGGGGTCGGGACTTTTTACAAAGACCAGCATCTTGGTGTTGAGGGTCCTGTGCTGACTTAATGACCAAGATTCTTCCACAGAAACTGTTGATGGGAACAGTGGCTGATGTGGGGACACAGAACGCCTTTTTATCTGCAACAAGTGATGTAACTGTGGCTACAGAAGCATATGAGGAGGTATCACACGCTATGGAAAGCAGAGATAACGCCATAGTTTATCACTGTTTTAGCTAATATGACACTCATGGGAAACCGATCTACACCACTCAGCATTTGGGATTCCTTCACATCATGCATCTCAGGAGTAAAACGAACTTGGTTCCCTTCTCATACTGCAGCCACATGAGACAACTCCTATCTGTCTTGGCTAACTGTGGTTGAGTTCTGGTTCTTACCCTCTGGAAGGCAGAGTCCTCACACAGGCTGATTATGCTGCTCTAGGGTTAGGTGAAGGTCGCCTGAGGTGGGCTTTGATCATTCAAGGAGGTTACAGAGTGCCCTGCTGTCTCCGACGACGTCATTATACATTTAAATGGCGAAGTACAGGCCACCAGCACAGTAGGTTCTGGTTCCCATATTAGGTGTAAGGAGAAAACTCAAGTTTAAACATAAATGAATTAGTTTCATTACAACTTGGCATGATCCATCAGAAGTCACAGCAGGAACAGAACCCACACTCTCCAAGGGCTCCTGAAAATGATGGACTCAAAGGCACTACTTAATACCATTTGCCATCTGATATGTTAAACATGGCCCAAATCCTCAGCAAGTGAGCAAGCTTACTTCTGGGTAAAAATTCAAATTTGACTAAACATTCTTGATGCTGATGTACATATTCCAAATGAATACTTCACCTTGAGGGTGGGGCAGTGAACGTCTGAAATGTTTTAGAGCATTTTTATGGGGGAAATTATTCGGCCATTTGTACACATATACACCTTTCCTGCCTAACCTTGGAACAAAATGGACATGACCATAGCTCTGGAGAAATAAGTGCAAAGGTAATTGTTCTTGTCAAATCTAGTCTGGGCAAATTAGACATTCTTGTCTCTATTAGATAGTACTTTGCACACCTTGATTTCCAAGGTTGTCGTGGATGCCCTCTAGAGAATGCAGAGCTTACTGTAACATACAGAGAGGATTGCATGGCTAATTTACTACTGTGTTGGGTTGCCCTGTGATCTCTACCAGTCTCTTAGCTATGGGATGAATCTGAAACTCCTGTCAGCTCTTGTAGAGCTGATAGACCTTTGATATTTGCCAACTAACCCAGATGAATATCTGAAGAAACTATGTTGAAATCACTTGTTCATATACACCATGCCAAAAGTGATTTTTCAAGACCATTTCTTACACCAAAATACACACACAGCCAATGTGTTTGAGTAATCAGAAAAAACTCGACAACATTCTTTTTCTCTTAAAAAATAAAAAGTCCTATCTACCAAGGCATGCAGAGCCTAGTCAAGAGCTCTCTGCCAATTTTCAAGTGGAACTGCATTCAGTTCATAATGTTTAATTGTATACTTGAAGAACAAACTAAAGAGAGTCAAGAATCCAGGATGAAGCACGGCTGTAGAAGTGCTGACATTTGGTGTTCTATCTCATCAAGCCCAAAGGTTGAAAATACTGTTGGACCTGCACAACAGAGCAGCAACCAAAGTATCATTTTGCTTAAAATTCTCAAAAGAAAAAACAAACAAACAAAAAAAAGAAAATGTGCTAAAAGGGCCATTGAATGTACAGCCTAAATTTGAGGTTTTCTGGATCTTGTTGCTTTAACAATTTATCACTACTTTTGAAAAATCGAAAACAATGATAGTCTTCCAAACTAAATTGTAAACATTTGTAGATAACTATAGATAACAGCTGATAAGGAAACAAAAATCTGAAATAGTATGGTTGTGTCAGTTAGGATACTCAGGCTCAAGTATCAGCATGAAAAAGAAGGATGAAAGAGAGGGCAATATATTACCATGGAAGCCAACTGGACATGCAGAGAACACACATTTTATAGACCATTATGGAAGATGCATATCTGGTATCATATCCAGTGGAAATTAACAAAGGAAAGACTGGAGAAGGGAGCAACTGAGTTTCAAGGGCATCTCTTGAGCCCAGAAATTAAATTATCATTCATAAGAAAAATTCCAGGAAGAGTGCCAAAGAACATGGATTTGGAAACCTAATATTTATTTTAACTTAGATTATCTTGATGTAGTATCTTTCCAAGGACATGGCTGTTTACAGAGAAAATACATAACATCCTACCACTGCAATGGCCATAAAACTTAAGATATGAGTGATTGCAAACACAGCTAATGACTTCATGAGTGTTGTGTCTAATGTAAAATGCTGGGACAAATGCTGGCTTTCTTTACGGAGCATTCTTGCTTTATAATGTTCAGCATAAAGATGAATCTGCCTTGGGCAAAGAGGTCTTTCTCCCTTGAGCCCCTGTGACTGGTCACAGAAATAGAGTTAATCCTTAGGTGAGACATTCTTTTATTGATCTAAAGCCTACCTTGTATTTTCAACAGTGTTTCCAGGAAGTGTTCATGCCCAACAAGCCAAGATGAAACCTATTGTTCGTCTAGGTACAATTCCCCTACCCTAAGGCAAATGAATTAAAAGCTGTACATCTTTAGTTATGCTAAATAAATCACTCAGGAATACTTGCCAAAGCACAGTAAGGACCACTCACAATGAGTATAGGAACCAGCCTTTCTGTTGTTGGAGGGACACTAAACACCTTAATTCTTGGGATTGAATTAAGGGCATTTATTGAAACACCATGGTTTAGAGAATGTTCCAGTAGTTAAAAAAAAAAAAGAGTTGCCTGGTTTACTTCTAAAATTGAATCTGTTTTTGAAGATGAACACATCTATGCAAGACAATCCAAGAAGGAAAAAAAGTTTCTCACTGGAGAGGTGCCAGGTTAAACCCAGAATACAGCACGGGGAAGGAAGATAGAGCTTACAGTTGGAGAGCAGGACAAGGTCAGTGGATACAGCGTCACTAAGAGCTGGTGCCGGTACAAAGGTGCACGGGGTTGGGGGTATTGGTTAAATGGGCCTAGCAGGATTTTCAGTGGAGTGATCAGACATCGCCTGGGGAAGAGTGGAGGATGAGGGACCTGGTCAAATACCAGGGTCAAGGATTCTTGTGACTCAGGGGTGTTCTTTGCTTGTGTTTTACACAAGATACACAGATGGACCTTGAAAGGGTCTGTATACCTCACTGATGTCTTTGCTAGCTCCTCTAGTTAGGGGGCACAGCTGGAGCACAGCCTTTCATTGTGAAATTTGGAGAACATCATGTATTCCTTAAGAGTCATCATGAGATAGTCACACTAAGGAGCACAAGGCCTGCCGTTCTTATTCCATTCTCTAGTGACCCTCTGGTTGCCTGTTCATTGTGTTTCCTAAGTCAATTAAAGTAAGAAGTTACTTCAAGTCTATTCCCAAGAGTTAATTATGCTTACAAGCCTAGTTTCTTTTAATCTGAAATAAATTATCCAGTTAACAGAACCAAGCTAACATCCTACTGAAGATCAGCTCTTCCTGGTATCCTCCATTTTCTGTCATGAGTTTGGGGTACTGTTTCAAACCGTTTTATATTGCAAGACAAAGGGCACAGGATGTGCCTTTATTATATCTCAAAGAACACATTGCAGAAGCTGCTTCTGCAGGCAGTGCAAGCCCAGCTCAACCCTCCAGCACATCCATCAACTTGCAAGGCCTGGAAAATCACCTGTGCTCTTTGTCGTCCCTGATAAAGACACTCACACACTACTTTTCCACATCCCCTCTTCATACTTCCCATCTCTGTATCCCCTTTCATTCTTTTGTCACTGTGCTTTCTCAAGCGCAGTTTCTTGACCTTTAACCCTCGCAATTTTGCATCACTCCTCTTATGTGTCTTGCCATGATATTTACTCTTCTAGACCCCTTTTCTACTTTGTTGTAGCAATGCACCTGAGGACTTTTTTTTCCTCAAATATTCTGGGTAATTATATATGAAACCAATTAAAGAAGACGAAAACATTAATTTTAAAGGAGAAACATACTAAGGTGTTGCTACTAAGAGAAGAAAGCCTTTTCTCTAGCAAGAATAAAATGCTGCAGATAAGGGACAATGCATTTCAAGAAATCTTTTGAAGTACTGTGGTAGATAAGCCACAATAGAATTTCTTTGAGTCAGGAGCAGCCCTTCCAGGAAGAAACACAGGCAAATGCCTGTGCAGTATTTTTGCAGGAACCCTGAAAGCTTTGCTACTATAGAACACAGCTCTTCTAGGCCCAGGAGCACTCACTGAAACAACATGAAGCGACAGCGGTCCTGGCTCAGGGCGAACATCTTATCTGCTTCTTTGAATAGGAACACATACGCATGGCCCCCAAAGCACAAAATAACAGACTCACACAAACTGACCTTTGACAGGAGTAGAGATAGGGATGAAGGATCTACATTCTGACAGGACATGCATCATCCGCCAGTACACAGCTGTAGAAATCTCCAGCACGGAAAGCAAAGGCAAGGGAACTAAAGAGGTTCCAAAGAAGACAAATTTTCTGAGCCAGGACTCAACCACTCAATGGCAGCACCTGTTCAGCTCGCCAGACTCCAGGCGCTCCATGTCACGTGGCTTCAGCCAGTGCCCTTAATTTAAGGCTATGGGAGATGTTTTACACATAAAGGCTGTTAGGGATTCATGTACTGCTCTCCTCTCTTTCCTTCTAGTAGGCCTCTGGTGGGCAAAACCAGGCTCACGCTGGTGAAAGGGGTGAGTGACCGGGAAGTGGAGAAGATCCCAGAAGAGGCCTCTAAGACAGCTCTGGATCTGGTACACAGTTCTGGGCAACTCCAGTGCTGAGATGTGCCCAGCAAGTCATTTATAAATCAGAATGCATGTGATATCACACTCAGAAATGAGCTTCAGGGAGCTGGCTCCAGGCTAGTAGTGTTGCACTGGACAGAGAAGAGGCTGAACGAGATTGCCTAGGGGACAATACATTCTATTCAGAGGGAGGAGCTAAATAGCCCCAATGTTCAGCTTTAATCCCTGCAAGAGCAATTCACTTTTGCCTTGGGAAACAGGCCTTCCTTCAGTCTGGAATCTCATGAGGCTTTCTCTTTAAGACACCTTTCATACTGCCCTAGTTGCTGTCTGTGTTGTGATTTAGGCATGGAGACATTTCTAATTAATAATTAATTCAATAATTAATTGATAATCAGTAATCTCATACAACTTTCTCTTTAAGACACCTTTCCTATTGCTCTTGTGATTTAGGCATGGAGACATTTCTAATTAATATTTTTCAAGATAGTAGAATAAGCAACTCATCTAAGCTCAATGGATTTTTTTTCCATTATAGATGAATGGAACTCAAAAAACAGATGAAATTTGTTGCTCCTCTGTTTTCCATGTACATATTGCTTAGTCAATTTTTGGATATAGAATGAATTTGAACTGTTTACTGTTTTGAATATTTCTTTCTCTTTCCCTCAATAGGTCTGGTCATCTAAGCTGTTCTTTCATGTATTCAGCCACTTCTCAAATATTTGCTATCACCTAAAATATGTCAAGGACTCTGGTAGTAAATGGATATCAAGGAGAATACATGTTTCTAAATTAAAGCTGACATACTGAAGTAGTGATAGAAGGCAGTGTGGACACAGCAGCTTCCCAGAGCTGGGATGGTGAGGAGTGGCTCCCACCACTGCCTGCGGACCAGAAGGGAGCTGAGTCAGCAGTCAGCATCGTGTGCTAAGCAGAGACACATGGCAGGGAGCCAGGCTGCTTAAGGTTCGGCTCACCAGGTCAGAGAAGGCTGCAGCTGTGTAGTAAAGCCAGCTCTAGACCAAGGAAAGCTCTAAACAGGTGTGGGTTAGCAGGCTACAGAAAGACCAGTGAGTCAGATATGGGTAAGATAGGAGTCTGTCACAGTCAACCTAAAAGAGGCCTTGCATGCTCAGGCAAGTGTTCTTTATGATGGTTAAGATGTGAATATGTCCTTCTGCAACCCAAGACAGGCCTGGTATAATTATATAGAAAAGAGGGAGCTGTTGGGAACTGCAGACCCCTGGCCCCTTGACTCTCTTTGCCTGCCTCTGACCCTTTGCCTGCTGGAGTGAACTGAGCAAAACAACTTGTTTACCTGTGCCTGCAGCTGCTCTGAGCCTGAGACCCTGATGGCTGGGGAGTGGGTTCTGGTGAGGCCTGCAGCTGAAAGATCCCGAGAGCTGGGGCATGGCTATCAGTCAAGGATCCCTACATAAGCTTCCCTGGAGCAAAATGAACTTGGCATTCTTGCATCAAGGATGAGCAGTGTCCCCATTTCTTTGTCTGTCTGTGTGTATGTGCTTTTAAGTCTCCAGCCTGGTTCCTGGCTCATGTACCATCCCTTAGTGCAGGTGCTATGGGGCTGGAGGAGGGGGGAGGATGAATTTAGTTTTTTCTGTAAATATGCCATGCCACATATTTATACCGTGGAAAAATTTAAATTCACACCGGTTTTCATAGTGAGAGCTTCTTCAGTTTGACCTCAGTGATTCTCCTGAGGCCTTTCACTCCAATCTCATTTGTCTTAGATACACAGATGGTGAACCTTCCTCTGTGCTCTCAGGCCGTAACTTCTGCTGCCCACCCACATCTCATTGTCAGTTGTAATTAGTCTGTGCTTTTTTCTGTCCTAAGGATTCTTCCGGTGGAAGGGAGCGGTGGAAGCTCCCTTTCATAGCAAGCGTCTGTTCTTGCTGCATAGCAGCACATCATTTCTGGCTGTGTTCAGTTGGCGTCCTTTGCTCTCCTTTGTGCAGATTTGTTTTCTCACATGTTAGATTATACAGAACTATGATGTGTTAATGAGATAAAGTTATCCTTTAGAAATTGTTTCCAGCAGTCTTATTAGGACATTACACCCTGACATCATGAGGTTTTTTTTATTTCTTTTCTGACCATAACACATATCCCCTCTGAGTAAAGTCCTTTAGATTTCTTTCCATATTTTTATATAGATGTATAGATAAATGGCCACATATCCAAATATAAAAAAGGACAAGAAGGAGCACAGTAAAGTGTCTCCTTTCTATTTTTAATTTCTAACAATACAGACTTTGTTTTTCTTCCCATTGGTTTTTCTCATCGTCTCTTCTGATACATTTAATTCATACGAAAGTTATCATCCATAGAGGGCAGGAACATAGGCAACAGGAGAGAAACCAGAGTTCTTAAACACACAGGTCTTTTCTTTCAGTAGAAGAAATTGATACCTGCTTTTTATCCAAAGGCCTGGGAAAGGAGGTGTTAAAACCTGCTAATCTGTGTTACTCTGTAAAGGCAGCCTTCCTTAAATCCTCCAAATTCATCAAATCCCCAGTCATTCGAAGACACTCTTGGGGATAAGGTCATAGGTGCCCTAATAAAAAGATGCCCTTTGAAAAGGAATTTTGATGTAGCCATGCCTTAAGCTTTGCTCTGATGACTATTTCCTAGAGTTTAACCGTGTTTAAATGTGCTTGGCATCAGAATGCAGAAGGTTTGGCCTAGCACCAGCTAACTAAGTTGAGCTGGGTGGAGTTTCATTCTTACTTCCCTCAGATTATTCCCCTCCTACCTGTGTGACTTCCAAGGATCCCCAGGGTCATCAACATTCCATGTTCCCTTCTCATGTTTTGTGTAAACAGACCACAATGTTTACTATTGAGAAATAGTAGTTTTTTAACTGAGCCATGTGTCCTAAGGCTCCTTCCCCGGTGAGACAGGAGGTACTCTCATCCCTTCATTTTTTTATTAATCCTTTTTTTAATGCTAAATTAAATATTTATTAAAATTTTCATTATTCCATGCCATTGCACACCAGTACTATAGGCCAACAGACTTGATGATATCAGGAGGCATTCTGTTCTCTCAAATTTTTGTGTATTGGTAAAAATTATTTCTTTTTACCTTTCATTTTATACATAAAACATTTTATTTATTTCCTCCTAATCTCAAGAGAAGTATATAAATAGAAAATTCCCAGTTCTTTAACAACAGATCACATGAAAGTATCCAGAACATTTTTCTTTTTCAGGTATGAAGCTCTTTATGACAGGTTGCTTTAAGTGTCAATGTATAGAGACAGAATTACTATTTGTCTGTTAGGTATTCACTTATGTACACAAATAAGCATCTGAACACTCTAAAATGGATATTATATTAAAGATGATAGATTTGGAAAAATACTATTTATCATAGGTTTTCAATGAAAATCTCTAATACCCTTAATGGAGGCAGTTAGTTAGAAATTCCAACTGCCTATTCTTTAGATTTTTCTTTTTTTATTAATTCTTTGAGAATTTTAGAGAATGTATTTTGACCATATCTATTCTAGCTTCTCTCCCTCTTTCATATCCTACCCTACCTTCTCCTTCTTTTCCTCCCGTGTATTTTTCTTTTTTTAAGCCATTTTCTCCAATTTCTAATGACCACAAACTCCCAAACTCCTGCTACTGGGTGTGGGGAAATCCAATGGAGTGTGGTTGACTTATTAAGTGCTCCACCCTTATCACAAACCGACTCTCTTTCCTCAAGAATCCATTGCATTTCCATAGCTCCTCAATTACAGGTATGGGTTCAGGAATGCCTTCCCATTCCATGCCAAAATGTTTAACAGCTTGATCTTGTGCTGGTCTTGTGTAAGCAACCACAGCTGCTGTGAGTGAGCTCCTGGTACACTGGTCTCGTACTCCCCAGAAGACACTGTTTCACCCTGGTCCTCCCTGATCTGGCTCTTACAATTGTCTTCCCCCCTGTGTGTGACAGTCTCTGCATTTTGCAGAGGAAGTGTGATATAGATGTCCGTTTTGTAGCTGAGCACTCTGATGGCAATTATTTACCATACTTTGTCCAGTTGTGAGTTTGTACATCAATCACCATCCACTTCATAAAGAACATTCTCTGATGGGAAACGAGAGTTGCACTAATCTATGGGTAGAGAGATATTATAAGTTTAGAGGGTTGTTTGATACTATGTCCTATTAGGCAGAATAATAATACATAGACTTGTTTCCACTATTTGGGTTTTGCAAATATGTTTACATGAATCATCTTTTCTTAGTATTATGTTCATATGTTGAAGTAATTGTGCAGAATGGATTCTACAAAGAAAACCACTAATACTGAAGTTAAACGTTTTTTGTAACTTGAGAGAATATGCTCACTTGCACTGCACAAATCCCATATAATAGAAACAGCATCTCAAAGGTGTGGGAACACTTGTTTCCCGTTAGCTCTAGGAATTTTGCTGTGTTCAGATGTGTGACATTGTTACCAGGATCTCATTCTCCTTTTAACTCCTGTCTTTGCGTTCTTCAGTGAAAGAATTCAGACAAGACACCCAAAGTGTAGCATAAAAGATAACATTTTTCTTATTCTTCCTTTTTCTTTGTTACTCTATGAACTACCCGGTGCTTCTGCCTTGTCTTCAGCTCCTGGTCTTCTGTCCTCCTCTTGGTCTATTCTGTCGCTTTCCTTGGAGCTGTTTATTTGACTTATTTTTCATTTTCAATATTTTAGTTCAGTTTCCTCCTCTCTTTATTTTCACCTTTTTATCGGATTACATTGTCATTTCCTATTTTATTTTGTTGCTCGTTTGGAATTCATTCAGGAGTTTATTTGTATCCTCTTTTATTTCCGTGAACGTACTTATTCTGCATTCTTGGCAGAGATTTATACAATTTACTTTTATTGGCGGTATAACTGGGATTAATAAATTTTGAGGGTTGTATTTCTCAAGTTGTGTAAGTTTTTGTGTTGGGACCTGTGTATCTTGAGTTAGATGGTTAGCTGGATGTTGACTGTGTACATGTGGAGGGTGTGTGAGTATGAATGGCGTCCAAGTGCAGCATGTGAAGCCCAGAGGGTGACATTGGGCATCTTCCTCTTTCACTCTAGTGTGTTTTCTCAGAGAGGGTCCCTCACTGAAGTTGGAATTCATTGATTCAGAAAGATTGGCTGGCCAGCAACCCCAGGTATCCTTTTCTTTCTTCCTCTCTGCCTCTCAGAGACCCTGTCCTACCTATTAGGATGCTGAGATTCCACAAACCAAATCAGCCAACATTCTCTTTCTGGAAAAGTCTGCAAAAAGAAAACAAAAAGGAAAAGGAAAGAGAAGAAAGAAGACATAGAAAGAGAGAGTAGGGAAAGAGCGCAGAGCAGAGCAGGGCAGCAGGATGATGCTTGCCTGTTAACTGACATGGAGGACAAAACAAAGTGGAGATCTTCCCAGATGTCTGGCTCCCTTGCTGGGAAGCTCTGTCCGTGATCCCTTACTGTCTTGTTATGACTAGGTTTCCCCGTCTGAATAATGCTTATGATTTTGATACAATCTTTCTTCTCTTCAGTCTACCATTGTTTGGCTGCCTAGGTTTCAGCATATAATCCCTGAGAGTTGGCCGGAGTTCCCTAAGGCTGTGATTCATGGGAGATCTGGACCACCAAGCTCATGGCACAACAGGTTTTCTTTAGAGTGCTGCCCACTGCTGTTTGGGCTGAACACAGACAGAGGGTTTCCTTATAGCTCTTCTCCCCCAGTCGCAGCATACAGTTTTGCTTTAACCGTCTCTATTTTGGTCTTTAAAACAGCATTTTCTGACAGCGCAGAGACAGTTTTCTGAGGATGTCTGTCTAACCCTTGGCTTCAGTCAATACTCTTTCCTGGGAGAGAAGAGTTCCAGAGACCAAGAGTTCCACACAGCATGGTCTGTGGAACTCTTTGGGGCGGACTGGTTTTCTCCCTTGTTTTCAGTTGTTAAGTTTCCGATCTTACTTTGCTATCAAACCAGAGATTTTCAGTCAGCATCCACCTCTGAAAGCTGAAATCCAACTCCTTCCAGATTGCTTTATTTTGCTTTTGCTTTTTGGAGACAGAGTCTTACTGTGTAGCTCAGACTAAGCTTGAACTCCTGGGCTCATGGTGATCCTCCTGCCTCAGCTTCTCAAGTACTCGCATTGCAAGTATGTAGCAACATACCCGGTGACAGTCATCTTAAAAGTGTTCAAAGCTTGTGTGTGCATGTGTGTGTATATGTATACATGTGCATTCATATGTATATGTGTTTATATACATACATGTATATGTAATTGGCAATTGTCATTCATAGAACAAATATTAACAAGTGTCAGAATACTGGAATCACATGGACTTTGTTTTACTGCATAGCCATGGATGCGTGTACAGGAACACAGGACACATGAAAACTGAATATGAGCATCCATTTCAGGACATCAGCCAAAGTACAGCTTTAACCATTGTCAGGAGAGCATGAAAGAACAATAAATAATGCAAACAAATAAAGTAGTCAGGCACATGAGTCCTACTCATATTTTATGTTTTCAAAGCTTTATATATCATAAAGCTTCACAGATTTGAAGCATTTTTGAAAGTCTGGCAAGATGACTCAGAGGACTGAGGTCCTTGCTGGCAAGGTGAGTTCAATCACTGGGCAAAACCAGCCCCTAAAGTTCTCTTGTTTATGCACATGCTGTGTCATGCCTCCCCTAAATAGACAAAAGCACTGTAATAAATGTTAAACCCATGCCTAACCCCAGCCATGAGGAAGAGGCGGAGGACATGTATTTTTAATGTCGTGAATAGGAAGATGCATTGCCACAGGATGTAAAGATGTTTAAACGTTTCAAAGAATGCATTGTATTATTAAATGTGCACACAAAATGTGCGCAAAAATTAGATGGAAGAAAGAGAATGAAGACGCTAGAGGCCACAGGTGGTGAGATCACTAAAACCTATCCTTTGCGAAGGTCAGAGGCAGCACTGAGGTGGTGGTGACACCCTGCATCACCTGCGGCTTCACTTGTAAAACAAGAAAGTCCCCAGGGGTTATGTACACGTAAGTTGCAGCATTTTTCTGTGTGCAAATTTCATCTTGAGGGGATAAAGGTAAAATGAAAGAAAAAAAACCTTAAAACTGCAAACAAAACCTCAAACACTGAATCTATTTTCTAAAACGTTGGATAGAAATGGACAGATGTTTATAATTTATCTTGAAATTCAACCAGCAAAAGAAGAATGGAAAAAGGATAAATGGGCGGAGAAGTTCTCAAGTCCGGAAATGCTAACTGTAGACTGAACCTGTTACGTAAATGAGGGTTTACTGTAAAAATTCTGTCTGCTTTGAATGTGCCTGAAGTGGGTGGGGTAGGAGGTCCAGCTGAGGCAACTAGAGGAAAGGGATTTCCTCCTGGGAAAGCCTGAGATTTTTCCTTTTACTTTCTCTTTTTTTTGGGGGGGGGGAGTGCGAGGAGATGGCAGAAGATGTATTTTTTCCCCTTAATTCTTTGAATCTGATCTGATTCCATGATTTCTTTGGTCAAAACAGTGAATATGAGCTATGTCTCTGGCCAGGATACAACCTTCTACGATGTCAGGAACTTGATCAGGTCCCTGGTTAGCACAGGCCTTTCTAGAGGTGAGCACACACTGCTCCCTCCCTTAAGAATAAATCCAAATGAGCCTGTCAATCACCCGGGAAAGTGGTGGGTTCCAAACCCTCAGAGAGCAGTACACAGCCTAAGGCACCACCCACACACCCAGCCTGTGCCCCCTACAATGTTCCCTCTGCCACTGACCCTCTTGTTCCATGGTGACATTGACTTTGGCAATGGCTGTTGTCCACTTCATGCCACAAGCGCGTTTCCTTGGCTTTGAGAATGTGCTGGCAATCCTGCAAGACACTGTCTTCTGTGCTAAACTGTGTCTCATCTGAATTCCTTTGCTGGAAACTGCAAGGGCCAGGGAGCTGCGAGGAAGCTAAAGCGAGGCCCTAGCACACTGCTCTGTTTCTTTTCATCCATGCTTTTGCGGAGTTTCCAGGACGGCATCTGAGAACATCTGCCACCTGCCTTAGGTTCCCTTCGCCGAAGTCATTCATGTTCATTTCTCTCGTTGGTCTAAAGGTTCTTCATTGAGTCTTCGTTCTTGAAAGATGTGTTAGACCTGCCATCCTAACACGCTGGTCTTCATTTTCTCTGTTAAGTAGTAAGCTCTATATTCATTGTAACTATCTTATAGTCCTGGGTTTTTTTTTTTAAACTTTATACCTTATAAATTAAGATATATTGAAATCACTTACCCTTTTCCTGTTCTCCCTCCCAGCCCCTACTAGTCCCTCTCTCCAAATTCTGCCATTGCCTTCTCACTCTCAAGTTGACATATTCGCCCTTATTACCCATTATTGTTGTTAAGGGCATGCATGTAGCACACACACGCACGCACACACACACACACACACACACACACATACACACACGCTGAGTACTTTCAAAGTGTAAGACTTTAACAACCACATTTAGTTCTTTGTATGGTGCAGGTTTACTCTGATAAGCCTTGAGACGGACGTCACAACCCTGCTTGATTGCAGAGCACTTCCGGAGCATACGGTCAGATGTCTTCCTTCCGTGTGTTTGGGAAAAGCGTAAGGCATTTTGTCCTTAAATTATGTCCCAGCACTGTTCTCTCTTTAGCTTCCCTTTTGCTCTAATTATGCATTTTAATTATGTTCTACATGCCCTTTCTACTCTTTCTGTAATTTCCATCCATCTCTCTCTCTTTCTCTCCCACCCTCTAGCTGTGTCTCAGAGAGAGAGGGTCTTCATGTCAGTCATCGTCCCATCACTTTCATTTGATGGTGGTTTATCTTTAGCAATGTTGCTGAACTCTACCACCTCGTCAGCCAACCTTTTTAATATATTAAAGTTGTTTTGAAGATCCCCTCTACTAACACTATTGCTATCTAGATGTTTGTTAGCTGTGTTTTGTTTGTTTGTTTTTTTTGTTGTTGCTGCATTTTTGTCTTTTTGAGACAAGGTTTCTCTGTGTAGCCCTGGCTGTCCTGGAACTCACTCTGTAAACCAGGCTGGACTTGAACTCAGAGAGAGCTCTGCCTACCTCTGCCTCCTGAGTGCTGGGATTAAAGGCATGCATCGCAACTATCTAACATCTGTTAGCTATTTTATTTCCTGGGGTTGGGCTCAGAAGTTTCATATTCGATGATATGCTTGATTATCTTTTACTGAATACCTTCTGTTACATTTGATGGATTAAAACAAACAAACCAAAAAATCTGGAATCCTCATGGTATCCATTTCCTCCAGAGATGATTTATTAATTTTAGTTGTACTCAGCACATCATTGCACGTGCTTGTGGAAACTTGTGTGAGTACCATATCAACAGAGTTTTCTGTTCCATCTGCAGGCAGAGGAATCAGACGTCAAGCACTTTGTCCCGGCTTCAGCGTTCTCAAGGAACTGCCTCCATATTTTACAGCAACATTTCCTCTGTGCCGGTGGGTGTGGTGGTGGGGATTCAGCTACAGTCCTGATGTGTTCACCAGGGTCATTCTTCTGAACAAGCGCTGACCTATAAGTTCTTGTTTGCCTGTGCTCTATGCTGTCAGTGACTCTGCCAAGCTTCTCTTCCCCCCACCTGCTACTTTCTTCTCTGCCTGCCACTGTGTTGTCCCTTTGGAGCCAGCACACATTCCCGGACAGAACAATCCTCTCCGGCAAATCTCAGTCTCTTCCACTCCTGGATCTTGGCTGCTTATGTTCATGGTTTTTCTTTTGTCTTTTACAACTGCTTCTGTTTTCACAGTAAAGTTACTCTACAATGAAGCACGATTAAGAAAAACGCAGAGACAGATATTGGGGTTCCACCTGAAGGTCAGAAAAGCAAAAGAGTCTGCCACTGGCTTTCTACCTCGGCCTCCATCCGAAAAGGCGATCCTGCCTCCAGGAAACTCGGAATGAGATTGTGTCTGAGAGCTGTCTCCTCTCATTTTATAATCCTCTCTAGGGAAGGGATTAAAAGCCTACACCACTGGGATTAGAGGCATGTACCGCCCAGTTTCTATGGCAACTAGTGTGGCTACTGAGATTAAAGGCATGCGTTACCCCTGCCTGGTCTGTAAGGCTGACCAGTGGGGGCTGTTTTACTCTCTGATCTTTAGGCGAGCTTTATTTATTAAAATACAGCTGAAATGCCACTACACTGCAATGCTTTAGTCTATTGTCCAATATTCTTTCAGCATCCTTGCTCCTCATTTCATTTATAGGATTCTGAAACTCAGATGTCAGAGATGACATAATTAGCATAGATATCCTTTCTACTTCCAAGTCTCTCTCATTAATTTTGTTATTTTTAGTGCCAGTGTATAAAGCATATTCTATTATTCTACCTGAATATTCCAGCTCATATTGATGGAGTTTGACTACTGTGTACCCAAGTCTTTCTGCAATAGCATTTATATTTATCGCTTACTAAGATTCTTTCCTTATTCCTGGTTTTGAATGCTCAAACCTCCTTTTCATCTTCTTTGAACTCTCTCTCTCTCTGCTTCATCTTCCTGGTGTTTTTGTTTAATTCACATACATTGCCGTTCTACTTTAATTTGTAGATCAATGTAATTCCTTTATCTCTAGGAAGTCTTTATAAATCATACAATCTACTTGTTCTCATATCTTCCTCTGTGATATTTTTCTCCCTGGGTGCAGTTACCCAGGTGTTCTGTGTCATTTATTTTTCATTGCCATATGTATATGCACAATGAAATTTATTTCTCACCTCTCTGACTTTTATTCTCCATGTATGTTTCTGCAATCTGCCTCTGTTCTGAGCTGACCGTTGCAACCGTGTGAAACCAGGAGAGACACAGCTGGTGACTGGAATATAACATATAGGAACTCGGAGAGAGAATCACACACACACACACACACACACACACACACA
>LOEQ01000481.1:66232-77028 GCA_001685075.1 Bramus lutescens | reverse complement strand
TGTGGATCAGATGTAAGCTCTCAGCTACTGCTCCAGTGCCATGCCTGCCTGCCTCCTTGCCTGCTGCCATGTTCCCTGTTATGCCCGTCATAGACTATAATCATCAGGAGCTATGAACCCCAATAAACTGTTTTCTTTTATAAACTGCCTTGTTCATTTTGTCTTAGCACAGCAATAGGAAAATAATTAAGACAGCTAGCTAGTGAAAGGTGGGGGTGAGAATAACAGAGGCTACAGATAGTCCAGCAAGGATGCCATGATAAGATGTTAGATCCTGATGAAACCAGGGTGGACCGTCTTAGAAGCTTGAGAATGAGGAGTCACATTCTAAAACAGCGTTCTCCTCTACTACATTTATTAGTAGCTGCACACAGTTATTAAATACTTGATATGGTACTTGGTGAGCTTGAGCTGTGTTTAAGTCTTAGTTCATTCTACCTGAAATTAAAATTGAAACAGACAGGTGTGGCTAATGGCTCCTGTGCTATAAGTAATAGAACACTTGGATAGGTAACTGGCAAGATATGATTTCAGATTAAGTGTGGCTAGTGAGGGAGAAAGACCTCCACAAAGAAACCATGGGAGGCTATTGGGGGAATTGGGAATAAGCTTTGTTTCCTTCAGGGTCCGCTACACAACCATCTGCTCTTACCACATCCACAAACCAAACCGTTTGCCTCTGTCACTGTATCATCACCTTACAATATTTGTTAACATTTTCCCTAGTCATAACCACAACCTAAGCTCAGAGCCAAGAGAAGTAGCCAGGCATATGGTGTGGTTTCTCCTGAAGTCAGAGAGCCAGCACTGCCTTCAAAGTGAGAGCAGCATCCACAGTTTCAAAGTGGCTCCTGCCCTGTGCCCGGTGTGCCCACTGTGCCCAGACACCAGCGTGGGAAAGGCCTAGAGCAGCCATGTGGCAAGTCAACAGTTTTGACCCAGGTTTAGTCATAGAAAGCATGAGCTGTCATTTACTAAGATATAAACTTTATTTATTTCAATTTTATTTTCTTTAGGTCAAGAAATCTATTTAGAAATGGGAAACTTATGTATTTATGCATGTGCCTACATGCCTCTCTCTCTCTCTCTCTCTCTCTCTCTCTCTCTTTGTGTGTGTATGTGTGTGTAACTCTGTGTGTGTGTGTGCATGTGGGTGTGTGTGTGACTGTGTGTGTGTGTGTATGGTATGTTGGGGTTGCTATTGCTGTGATGAAGCACCATGACCAAAAGCAAGTTGAAGGAAAGGGTTTATTTGGCTTACATGTCCACATCACTGTTCATCACTGAAGTAAGTCAGGACAGGAACTAAAACAGGGCAGGAACTTAGAGGCAGGAGATGCAGAGGCCGTGAAGGCTGCTGCTCACTGACTTGCTCATCATGACTTGCTCAGCCTGCTTTGTTATAGAACCCAGGACCACTAGCCCAGGGATGGCACCACGTACAATGGGTCTGGGCCCTCCCCTATCAATCACTAAGAAAATGTCCTGCACCTGGGTCTAATGGAGGTATCATAATCTTTGTTTCTCTCTCTCTTCTTCCCTCCCTCCTCCCTCCCTCCTCCCTCCCTCCCTCCCTCTCCCTCTCCCTCTCCCTTCTTTTTATTCTTTCTTTTTGGTTTTTTGAGACAAAGTTTTTCTGTGTAGTTCTGGCTCATTCACTCTGTAGAACAGGCTAGTCTTCAACTCAGATACCTACCTGCCTCTGCCTCCTGGGGGCAGGGATTAAAGGTGGGCATCTTAACCACACATCTGGAGGCAATTTCTTGGTTGAGGTTTGCTCCTTTTAGAAAACTCTAGCTTGTGTCAAGTTGACATGAAACTACCCAGCACACTGGGTGTTATTATAGGTACATGCTATAGACTTTTAGATAGGGTCACTGAGGCATAGTGAATTTACAAAAAGAAATAGAATCTGGAGATATGGCGCATAAAGAAATGTGTTTGTTGCACACAGGCCTGAATGTGGCTCCCAGGCACGTATGTAGAATCTAGGTGTACTGGATCCTGGGGTTTTCTGGCTAGTCAGTCTAGCTGAAATTGTGAGCTTCAAGTTCAGTGAAAGGATTTATCTCAAAAAAATAAGGTAGTGAACAGATTGAGGAAGACATCATCAGACCTCTGGCCTCCACAGGTATACTCATCTGAATACATGAAGATAGCACACACATACATACTCATAAAAGGAAAGAGATATTATCTTTTGGGGAAATAAAGACTTGAAGATGACCTTGTACTTCTTTGGAGCTGTAAGTCTGTCTGGCACATTTCCTAGCTCATTTGGTACCTGCTAAGGATGCTACAATGATTCCTTGGTTGGAACAGCATGTGGAGGATCCCTCCAGCCTGACCCACTGACTTACCTGACCATAAAAGAGATGCCAGAGTTTCATTTCACCTCTTTTATCAACATGACATTTTTTCTAAGTAGCAGAAGAGTGGCTTCTCTCCTGACAATTCTGGTGGCACCAGAAAAATCAGGAAATGATAATTATGGAGGGATGTATGGATGGAGAACCTCCATAATAGATAACAAGATCTCCACAGGTAAAAGAAAATGAGGATGAAACAGGAAGGCATACCACATTTATATTGCTCAGAATCATTGAACTATCTTTAACATATTCTAGGAGTGATAAAATTCTCATGGCTTCAGGTAGACTTGACAAGTCTTCTGAGCTTATGGTGAAACATTTTTCCTAATTACTGACTGATACTTATGTGTTTGCAATATCTTATGCAGTTGATGTCATACCACAGAATGGTAAAAATCTGACACTAATTATGTTATCACCTTAAATCCTAAATTAATTCAATATTCAAGAGGAAAAGAATCGTGAATAAAATCACTTTATTGTTCTATCGCTGAGCCAAGATACTAGATGTATTTTCATTGCTTATTTACACTCTGGGAAAAATGTCATACTTCTATGCTATAAAACATGTTTATAGGAATGGGGAATGGGTATCAGTTTGGAAAATCTAGATATTTTCCCAATTCATCATTCCTTTAGACAAGATGTTCCAATGGTTTAGTAAGAGTTTTGAGCAAAGCATTCCCATTGCTCCTCCAATGTATCTTTGACAGTTAAAACTTGGTGGACACCTTGGTGTGTGAGTGTGTGCATGTGTGTTCTGTTTGCTGATCCCTTGTATTCATTCAGGAGAATATCTATCCTAACTTAAGGTTCCTCATCTCACTGGGTTACCAGGCAAAAATAGAGACATTCCTTTTTCCACTACATGATTTCATTTATTGCACAACTTACTAGAAATATGATTTTGTTAACCAGAATGTTAATAGGGGGCAAAGAATTGAATTGGTTTGTAAACCTGAACCTAATAGGTGGCTCTGTCCACTGTCTGTCCTGGGCCCCCTCCACATCCAGATCCAATGACACAGCCACTTCACATGATGGTTCCAGAATGGGATTCAGACTCAGAAAAGATATTGCTGGACCCCAGCCCCCTCTATCTCTAGACCAATACACCATGGATACTTCACAAGTTTATAGTAGACAGGATCTGATAAAGAACACATTTTTACTCTGGACCCTAGTGACTCTGTCTTTATATCTGCATGTTGCAACTACTTCACAGGATCATTGGAGGCCTACTCCAAGACCTGGAAAGTTATGCTGCCTCTTTCACAATCCCCTGACGCCTCTGCCTCAGCTCTGCCAACTCAATCAAAAATTTTATAATCTTCCCTGTCCATGACCCCATGCTAGAATTGTGGCCCAGTGGGATAAAATCTCATATTACAAACAACCAACATTCGAATTTTAAATTCCTAAATTCCATTGCAAATAGAGAAATGATAAACCAAAGCAGCATGTACTCTTTCCCACAAATCACCAGAAGTTATGTTCCCCAGGATAACAAATTAATCTAAGTTCAGGTCACAGATTAACAAAGAACAATTATAAACATGTTCAATGAGTTCAAGGCTTTCAAAAGAACACACACTTAAATTATGCTAATGAGGACAAAATAAAAGAATTAATGTCCAAGAAAATGCATGACTGAATCTAATAATGAGGACAATTCAGACTATGAACATTCAATTCAATAAAGATATAAAAACAGTAAAGAGAACCCAAACTGAAGGGAAGCAGAAAATGAAAAACTCATTAAGTCTGATAAAAACCTCAAGTAGACATCCTCACCAAGATAATGGACCATAGAGAAGATAGAATATCAGGGCCTGAAGACTGGGTAGAGGAGCTACTTCATTTAATCAAATATAATAATAAACCATAAAAAGTTATAAATAAAATATGTGAGACAACATAGGAAGACAAAATCTTCAAAGTATAAGCATAGAAGTAGAATTCCTGGGCAAAGACATGACTAATGTTTAAAATAAAATCACAATTGAAAACTTCCCAAATCTGCAGAAATAATTATCCAGATACAAGAGACCCTCAGAACACAACATACACAGGACCACAAAAGAAACTTCTTGTAATATATTATAGGTAAAACACAAAGCCAACTCCCATGTGTAATGGTTAACTCACTTGACTCTGAATCCAGCCATCTGGGTTTGTATCTTGGTGGAACCGGTTCTTTAAAGAGACTTGGTCAGTAATCCTCATCTACTCAGACCATGAAACAAAATATAACCAGGCTGTTCATGCATGCTTCAGCATTGCTAGGGGCATGTTTCACTTCGCTTCAAAACACTAAGAACACAGACTAAAGAAAGGTTGTTAAAACCTACAAGAGAGAAAAGCCAGGTCACATATAAAAACAGACTGTTCAGTATAACATCTGATTATTTAATGGAAACTTTAAATCCAGAAACGCTTGGAAAGATGTGCTTCAGTTTCTGAAAGATCATCATTGCCAACCCAAACTGTTAAACTATCTATTAAGATCTCATGAAAGTAACTTTATAATATACATTAACGATCCCCAAGGAAAACAGAAACAAACAATACCTCATTCACAAGAAACTAGATGGGAAGAGATAATAAAGATCAGGGCTAAAACAAATGAAACATAAGCAACAGCAAAAAATAAAAATAATCAATGAAACAAAGAGTTAATTCTTTGAAAAATAAACAAGGTTGAAAAGTCCTTAGAACTATTAACAAAAAATTTAGTTTTCATAAAAATTAGACATATATTGGTGGACATTGTCAAAAACAAAAAGAAAGGCATTGCTATAGACACCATGGACACTCAGAAAACCCCAAGGACATATCACACAATCTTATCTGAAGAAAATGGATGAGTTTAGGGGTGCATATGATTACCCCAAATTAATCAAGATGAAATAAATGATCACCATAGATATAAAATCACTAATTAGATTGAAGGAGCAATAAAAATTCTCCCAACTTAATACTCAAATTATCCCACAAAACAAAAAAGAGGTAATGCTTTCAAACTCTTCAAAGAAATATCACCTAGATATTCAAGTCAGATAAACACATACATAAACACAAATTTAAAGACTGCCCTCCTTGATAATCATAAATGATAAACTTCTCAATAAAGCACCAGCAAACATATTCAAGTTCACATAAAAAAGATAACACAACATGATCCAGTTAGCTTTTCTCTACAGAAGCAGCAATGGTTCCACTTCATAAATAAATAAATGTAATGTCCCACATAAATGGGCTGAAAGACAGAAATTCCATAATTATCCTATTAGACACAGAAAAGATCTTGATAAAATCCAAGATCCATTCATAATCAAAGCCATGGCGTGGCTATGTATGATGGAAGTAGACTTCAACATAATAAAGGTTATACACAGCAAATCTACAGCTGTCATCATTCTTAGTGAAGAAAACCTCAAAACATTCCAAATGAGATCAGACACGAGACAAGGATATCCACCCTCTCCACTCTTATTCAATATAGCACTTACAGTCTTAGCTAAAACAGTTAGTCAAGAAATGAAATAAAGGGGGTTCTAAAAAGAAAAGAAAAAGTCAAGGTATCCTTAATTACAAATAAAAGGGTGTTATGTTGGAGAAAGACGTGTGTGTTCCTGTACATGGTGTATGTGGAGGCCAGAAAGTAGCCTTGGGTGTTTTTGATTGCATTTGCTCAGTAGTTTTATCCCCAAGATCTGACTCTTTGAGGATATATTTATTTCCTGGCTTGTGAGTTTCCTGGAGACAAGAGAATAGTTGTATTTTCAGCCAATTCATCTATGTCTTTTAGTTGGTAAATTAAGGCCATTTGCATTCATGACTGCAAGCAAGAAGGGTTTGCTAGCATTTATCATTTTGTTGTTAATTGTTCTGGTTCATTGGTTTATTGGTATTTCCCTTCTTCTTATCCTATAGTGTTGGATAATTGCTGATTGGCTATGTTAGTTGTAATAGATTTTCCCCCAGTTTTTTTTTTTTATCTGATGCTCTCATGAAACTAATTTTTGTGTGTTCCCATATGTAAAATGTTCTCCCTCTGAATAGTGCTCATTTAAGAATCTTGTGAAATGTTAATCAATTCTCATGAATTGCCTTAATTTTAGCCTGCCTTTAAATAGTTTTATTTATTTCTCTATCTTCTTTGGTAGGTAACTTTGCTTAGTAATCTTAATGGACAACCATTTATTTTCAAGGCTTGAAATATATCACTCCATGCTTTTTTAGCATGTAAAGCTGTTGACAATAGATATGCCATTTTTCTGGTATTTCTACCTCTGCATGTTCATGGGCATTTGCCATTTCCAACTTTCAGTAGTTTTACTTGTTTTATAGTTTTACTTTATAACTTTATTACCATTAATTAATTAAATAATGGGCTTTATTATGTCATTTTCAAGCTTATATAATTTATTTTGATAATTTTACTCTCCCAATAACCTTTGTTGTTCCTTTTCATTCTCATTGATTCTCTTACTTTTTCCCAACAAGTTCCCCAATCTTTCTACTTATTTTCTTGTAACTCTCTTTCTCTTTCTCTTCCTTCCTTTCTTGCTTTATTTCTTCCTTTCTCTCTTATAACTCATTGAGTTAGTATTTCCTGCAGAAGCCTGGGAGTGGTTATTTTATAAGAACACGAACACCTTATCACTACCTGTAACCACTAAAGTAAACATCTCTCCCCTTTCCAGAAACAATAAACTGCATTCATATCGTCAAGAAGGGAGGAGGCCTAATGGTCACCTCTGTACTCCAAAGCAAAATGTTGATGTACCCAATCTTATACTGATAATTAGATCTGCTGAGACTTCAAGACTGAAACAGCTATGTCTACCCAGTCCCCAAAAGAATTCCAAAATACTTCTTTATTCTGTCCTATTGCAATTTCTCTGAATTGATATATTTCAGTTAGAGGTAAACTCTGTTTAAGATTCAGAAGGTTCTAAAGAGAGATGAAACATTCCATGAAGCTTATTAAAACTCAGAAAGGAGGCAACTTAGATGTTTTAGGAAGTCTCTGAAGGTGAAAAGATTTACTATCCCTCTTCCTCCCTCCAAAAGCGTATGTAATCATCAAAGCTGACTCACACACATTTTTCCACAAACCCAGCTGCCTGAAAGAGACTTTGACCCACTGCAAGAAAGGGAGCTCTCACCATCTCATAAAGCTGCATTCAAACAGTGCACGTGACTCTAGGTATCCAGTTCCCAGGGGCAGTCACCTTCTGGTGATGCAGCTATGTGCCTTCTAGATATTTACATTCCTGTAAATAACCCCTCATTCATACTCCTGTAATCATTTTTACTAAATTGAACTCGTGATATCCATACCTTTGGTCTGCTGTCATTCTCCAGTCTAGGGTGAGTAGATGTTTCTTCATGTCTCTCTAGGGATAATATCACACTAGTCCACCCTCTGACTCTTGATCTCTTTCTGTTCTCTTTTGTGATGTTTTCTGAATGTTAGATTAGGAGATATAATATCTTATTTAACTTTCAACACTAAGTTATTCTAAGCACTTTGATCAGGTATGGGTCTTAGTAGAACTGCTACCCACTGCATAAAAAGCCTTTCTGATTTAAAGTATTCACTTTAAAGTAGACAGCAGTACTTATCCAGACATCTCTTTTAGCTTCACATTTTGGCATCTTGCAAATATATGCAGGGAACAGGGCCTTTTCTATTGTTTTCTGAGGTTATAACTGCTTCCTGTATTTGATTATCTATTTTTTTTTCTCTGAGTTTGGAAAATTTCTGACTATACCCTATTCTCAGCTTCTTCTTCAAACCCATGGATGTTTAGGTTTAGTCTCTCAAATGCATCCTAGATATTTGGGAGTTTTGATCATACTGATTGATTCTGTAAGTGTTGTTTAAATATGTCTAAATGTTTTTACCTTGATCATAACTTCCATCCTTGAGATTATTCTGACTGCTCTTGTCTGTTGATAACACTTTATAGTGATTTTATTTGATTGATGTATTCTTTCATTTTCAAATTTTGTCCTTAGCATATAATTTCTTTGCTGAAATTTTTATCCATAATATTTAATTTTTCCTTTAAGTCCCTGATTATTTTATACACTTTGGTAACTTTTGTGTCTATGTCTTAAATTGATTTCACAACATTCCTGTTCATGTCTTGAATTAAATTCTTTGTTTATTGATTTCATCTCTTTGTTAAAAGTATGACTCAGAAATATTTTTCTGAATTTTCAAATATCTCATTATCTTTGTTTTCCTATACTGAGAATCTTTCAGTTTGTGGATATTTTGTACTGGGATTTTCTTTCATGTATAGGGTGTGTCTTGGTTGTATTTTGCATGTCTTCTGAGGTTGTATATCTTTTAATTGTAATTTTCCCCATCTTCCACTGGTTTTTGATTATTTGATAAGAGTCCTCCTGATGAATGATAATGACTTGCTTTATTTTCAAGGGGAAAGCTGACTGTCTGGTTTGATAGAAGTCCCAGTGTTCACTGTATCAGAAGACACTATGTTCTAGCCTGTGCCCCTTATACGCTTAGACATCAGGATGCTGGGTATAGCGATACTTTCTTAGTCATTGCTTCTTCTTGGCTGGGGAGACCCTGTTCCTTCTGTTAATCTTAGTTCTAACCAGCAGCATGCAGTACCACTGATCTATCTAATTCCTCTTTGCTATGGCTGGAGCTGGGGCCTATTGAGAGTCTCCCTGTAACAGACCTCCTTATCACACTGATATTGCTCTCTACAGTTTGTATAGCATGGAGCGGAGCCTGTTTTTCTGATCCAAATGCTGCACTCATTCAACATTCTGCCTGCACCCACACCATAGTTCAAAAGGATCTCTTGATCTTCAGAGCAATAGTCTGTCTGGCTGGGAAGATGTGCTGTGGGAACTTCCAAAAACTGGAACTCTGGAGCAGTGTCCATGGATTGCCAAGTTACTCTCCTTTGATGGGGTTCCCAGGAGTTGAACTCGGTTCCTGCCAAACTTTGAGCACATCTTGTGGTCTGGTTTGATCTCAGATCAGGTCCTGATCTCTCGTGATCAGATCACATGCTTCTCTGACTACGCTAGCGCACAGCTGTTAATGCTAGAAAACTCCATTCAGATTCCTGTGCCTCTCATCTAATGATTGCCTGAAGTTTGCTGAGCACCAATTGCCTTTTCATTGCCTGAGTCCAAATGCTGATTCGAGTTTCCAGTAGTGCGAGCTGTCTCACCATGATTCTAGCCATGCTGGGTTTTTGAGTCCTTCATGACACTTTTTGGTGGGATTAATTTCTGAATAATCACATGTGTGGTATGATGTGCCACTTAGCTTCTTTGTGGGGGGAAATCCTGCCTAGTCTTGTTTCTGCTTTCCTTAATTTATGTATTGGAGAATTTTAATCTTGACTTTTTTCTACCCAGATTACTGGTCTCAAAGATGCTGTTTCTGTTTCAAGTGTCTCTTGAGTCATTGTTTTTGACAATGAAAAGTAGCCATCTTTTTCGAATCCTTGAATTGTGCTGAGTGAAGCTGGGTTTGGAGCCCATCAGTTGGTATGGATCTCCAAAATGGATCCATGGGCTATAGATTTAATCCCTTACCACAGAAGCCAATGTGGAGTCACCAGAACTTTCAGCCCTCAAATTTCATAGTTGGCCAGGAACCATGTACTAGTTAAAAATATAATACTTTAGACTAGTAAGAAGACAAATTTTCATTTTCAAAGATGTAGCAGAAGATACTAATGTAGAAATGTATACAAAGGCCAGATATTCATTCATTATCATTAATGTGATGGCTAATCATGTCAACTTGACTACATGTAAAATGAATTAAAATTTGTAAATTTGTAAAATTTGTAAAACTTGTAAAATTTGTAAAAAATTTATAAATTTGTAAAACTGTAAATTTGGATGTTTTGAGGTAGAAAGAACCACTGTAAATCTGGGCCACATCTTCTAGTGGCAGTAGAAATAGAAAGACATGGGAGAAGGATGCTTTTGCTTTATGCCTGCTTGCTCTCACTTTCATTGGAAGGTTCATCTAGAAACTGTATATTTTGGATGCAACACAGACCATAGCCCAGCTGAGACATCAGTTTCTCGGAATGCCTAGCAGATTCTTGACCTCTCTGTCGAAAGACAGACATTGTTGGGCTAGTGGGCCACAGCCTGCAAGACACTCCAACAGATCCTCTTTTAACATAGATTAATTCTACCAGTTCTCCTCGTCTAGAGAACCCTGACTGGTACAATTAAGTAAGTTCAATTCTCCTCTAGGGAATTTTAGAAACTTAAGTATTATTACTCAGATAGAAGTTTGGAGGTCAGTATGATCAATATGTTTGTGATCAACTTATGGCATTAATGGATTACTCTTGAAACATCAGACTGTAGATATTCTCTCTCTCTCTCTCTCTCTCTCTC
>LOEQ01000481.1:43971-66205 GCA_001685075.1 Bramus lutescens | reverse complement strand
CTCTCTCTCTCTCTCTCTCTCTCTCTCTCTTTGTTCCCAAGGAATAGTCAACAGAAGTAAAGTGATCTAATAGTTACTTTCATCATTTAAAAATCCAGCTATGAAATCCATTGCTATATGCCAGCTGCTATATAGGGCAATTTGCCTTTATGGTCCTATTTAGTGCTTTCTGTAGTTCTGGGAGAGGAATACTATTATCACTCTATTTCACAGATGATGAAACAAAGTATTAAAAGGATTAAATCACTTGCCTAAATCTTCCCTGGTAAATGAGTGGCAAGAGGAGTTTGAGCCTTTGTACATCAGTCTTGAAAGCTCTGGATCTTCCCTCATGACAGTAGCAGCAGGAGCAAGCAACAGTAGTAATGATCGTGTCTATGGTAAAGAAGCTGGCATATTCTGGGTATTCATGGCATGCAAATATCTGGTCTTCACCTTACACAGCTGGCCTGGGGAATCCTGAACTGAGTCATGCAGACAGTGGTTCTAGACTCTCCCATTCTACGGCTAATAGCATTTCCAGTGCCCACCAATCTCAGGGATTCTGGATCCTTCTGTGGCATGTACCCCCAGCACACAAGAATGGACATTTCCATCAAGTCCCCAACGTGAGACATCCAAGCATTTTTCTGCTCCTAGTAATTTACAGTAGTATCCTCTTGTAAATCTGATCTCATGTGGTTTAGACCTAGGAACTGTGGTTATTCCGTTTATGGGTAGATTCTTAGGCATTTTAGTATTATTTTTAACCCTCAACCATCAATTCTTGATAATCCTTTCCTAATAATTATTTATGGATCAACCCTTCTGTATGCACAGAGCTCACCCTCTGACCTAGCCAATTATATCAACACTAAACCTTTGCATTTCTGTCATTTTTACTCTCTAAATAAAATCCAACTATTTAGTTAGTATTTTAATTCTGTCAGATGTTGTAAGTGATCTATAGTATATAGAATCATGTGTATATGTTCTATTGACATATACCATCATATAGAAGAGAAGAGCATCCTCATATTTCCCTCATATTTGAGGGAAGACTTAAGGTCAAGTCTCCATAGATATTTGAGGTGAAAGTATTAAACTATAATTTGTAGACATTGGATTAATTTTGTTTCCAGACCGAACCATTACTAATGTAATATTTTCAAACAGTTTATGTTAACAGAGTCAGTCATTAGCTCACTTTTTAGGTTAAACAATAGCGAGCAGTTAACACGATTTATTTATATCTGTTGGTTCTAAAGCTTGGTAAGAATGATCCTGCTCTGTTCCCACTGTTTTTCAAAGTTTGGATTCATGATACAGTTCACCCATGACCCCTGCAAGCCATTGTGCAGAAGATATAAGCCACAGAAACAACAGAAAACCGCTCCTTCATACAAGGGTGTTTGACTTAGTACATAGGAAGCTAAATCATGTGATACATTGCGATATCTTGAAATAATCCAGGACTGCATATTCTGATGCATAATGCGAACAGATCGGTGTCATATAAGCAAGAATTTACTGTACATATGTGCATAGTTTCAGAAAGCCACACCTGAAATAGCGTCTTGGGAAATCCTCACCCTTCTGGCTCCAAGTTCATCACAGAGGGAAGTTGGAGCAGCTGGTCTCTAAGACCATTTCCTGAGACAAAGTTCTCCAGTGAGCATAGGGAGAGACCGAGAATTTAGAACAAAGAGAAGGGGAAACAGAGCCTTCGCATTTGGAAAAGAAACCAGGTGTCTCCAGCGAATCTGGGGGTTAGAATTCTGAGACAGTGTAAAAAGACAGGCAGGAAGACACCAGCGTCTGCCCTCAACAGATGAGACTCCGTTCTTTATTACACACAGGGAGAGAGGGCCTCTCTTCTGTGGGAATGGAGCATCTGCAAAGACAACTTGGATAGGACCTTCTGCCATGGGGGCTTGGGAATGAGAAAGTGGATGCAGCTGTGGTATCTGTGGGCCTGTGATTTCTCTTTTCTGGGATTGTTTGCTTCAGGGAAGACAGATTACCCCTAGAGGCTGTCTCCGTAAACATTCCTCTCTGGGCTGAGCAGCGTTAAGCAAGTCAGGAATTCTGCACTTACAACAGAGGTGCTCCATCTCTCGGAATTACATGTTTTCATTTGGACAGCCTTAAGTGCAAAGTTTTAGAGTTATAGAAGCCGACGAGTCTTTTCCACCAAACTTCATGATACGCAGACACCAGCTTCTCGGAAATAGACCATATTTTTTCTGCACCGTCGTTTCTCAACATGGGGTCTCTAGACTAAGAACATCTCCCAAAGATTAAAGTAAACGTGCAAATTTGTGAATTCCATCAAAAAAAAAAAGAAAGAAAGAAAAGGAAATGAAGCCTGTAGGAGTAAAACCGTCACAGAGATGAGGGGTCCTTCAGGTCTGTTTTCAGAAGCTGGTCGTTGATTCTGCTGCATTGACTCTTTCAAGTTAAGAGTCTCAGTCCTGGTGAGAATCATAGTTGGCCTCTCATCTCTGTGATTCCTTTCAGAGTGCCTTTCTCTTCATCTTTCTTACCTGTGCTTTCTGTTAAATGTAAATTGTTCTACAATTGTATTGGCTGGCCGTTATCCTAATAATTGACCCCAAAGTTTGAAATGAATCAGTTTGATTCAGAATGTTCTGTGCATCTGTATCTCAGAAATATATTTTACTCAGTGTTATCCTGGCAAATAACGTCTTAATAAATTGAACTTTCTTAATATTCCACAAATCTGCCCTAGTATTCCACTTGATGCTTCCTCAAGAGGTCCCATAAAACCAGAACAAATGTAAATATATTGAGTAACTATGATCATGAGTCAACTCAATAATTTGCTAACAAAGTATCATATATGTGTTTCTCTTTCTTAAAAAAAAAGATTCATGATTTCTTATCCTTAAGTAGTTAAAAATAGCTCCATAATTCAGTCTAATTATCAAAAGTTTTCAAATTGCATCACACTTCTCACCCATCCTCAACAGTATTTCATAGTGTTTTAGAAAGCGTGAATTAATTCATGCTTTCATGTTTTGCAAATTAACTTGACCTTGCTGCACTGCACCTTTAAAGATAATCCTCTCTAGATAATCAGGTTAAGTAGATGACTCTCAGTATTGATTATGAAGATAAGTTTAAATTCTCAGAATACTGTGTATGTCTAATGAAATACTTTGTCTCACGATATAGGAAATTATATTTTTATTAAAATATGTGTTCAGAAAACACAAATTTCTGTGACAGCATCTGTGATATTTGCTTTTAAAGGTTTGCATCTCAGTTGTTTTTGTTTCCAAGTGAGCCCTTTTCACGCATTCCAACGTTGTGATGCCACCTATGACACCCTGACATGGAGCCCTCAATGGCTGCCATGCTATTTGGACATTGTCTTCAACAGAATAATGAATGAAATCTATTTTATTTATAAAACAACCAACCCTCAGAGTTTTGTAACAGAAACACAAGACTAAGACTTTTAACATGACTGTAACAATTGATTCTGCAACAGTAATTCTTGATAAACATGAACATTGGTTTATAAAGTCTTTCTCCAAAGCTAGAGGATCTTTCTCCCTGAGTCTCTTCTTCCTAGTAGGAAGAGAAAGGCATGATTTTTAGCAGGTAAAGGGAAGGCAATTGGGGAGGGAGCCTGTATCAAGAGACTGAGGAAGTTCTCATCTTTTCTATTTAGAGGAAGACTTGTATGGAGAATAATGTGAATACCTATGTGTAAAGCAAGCACGGGTTTTATAGAGAGAATTGTGAAATTTGTGACCTTTGTTTCAATTCTGAACAAAAATACAAAAGGATAGAAAAGTTTTAAGATTAAAACAGCCAATACTTTTTTGCTTTCTCTCTCTGGAGATGGGACAGCTATCTGACTAGACTGTTTCACAATTCCTTTCCCTTTCTAGCTCATTTCTTCCCCTCCAGAAACACCTATTTAAATGACTTTTTCTAGAAAAGGATGCCATTTCTTTAAATTGTAGGAGTAAATAAAAGGACATTTTAAATTAAGGACACGGGACTCAAAAGAACAGCACAATGTATGTGTATGTGTGGGCTACATTTAAAGAGTCTAACACGGAGATAAGGAATGAGAATTGCTCTGTATTGTGTGGTGGATGCTCTATAGCAAAGTGACAGAGTACTCAGTGACCTCGAGCACATAATTCAGAACTTTAAAGGTTCCCAACAAGAGGAGATGGGAAATATTTGAGGTGATAGAGACACCCCATACTCTAATGTGATCACTGCACATTTTATATGTATACTAAAATGTCACACTTTATCTCTAAAACATGTACAATTACTATCAACCAGTTAAAATGAAAAATAATAAATAAAATGGAGTATAAGATCAGAAACAATTTGTTTTACCTGAAAATATCCCTGATTTCTATTTTTTTCTTAATAAAATAGAGTCAACAAAACAATTTCATTGATCTATTGAGAAGATATAAATGAGCAGAATTCATAAGAACCTTTCATATCACTGGCCAAGGCTCTGTCAGTGATGAGCCTCTGCTTGTTCTTATTGGCACCATTTGATGACTCAAAGACAAAAGATATGTAGGAATGTAGGGGATTATACTACGTTGTACATGTAAAATAGACCAGTTTTTGCAAAAATTGTGATACCTGTGGCTCTGTGTGGTGTATTACATATGCATGCATTTGTGCGTTATTCTGTACAATATACACAGAATCATGGAATAAGTTAATATGAATGCAATTAGTAAATTTTTTGTCTTAAACTAATTTTACCAGAAAATTTGAGTTCTTTGTAGGAAACCAGCAACTTCTAGAAGAGCTAATTTTTAAATATTTCATTGTAAAATTATATTTACAAAAACCTTTCATTTTCCTCATCTCTACTTTCATGAGCACCTATGTATTAATGTCCTTGGTCTGATACTCTGGACAATACTTTCCTAATATTTCTATGTATTCATTTATTCATATTAAGGCTGGGCAAGGCAACCCAGTATGAGAAATAGGCTCCCAAACGCCAATAAAAGAGTCAGAGACGGTCTCTGCTTTCACTGTTAGGAATCCCATAAAAGGACCAAGGTACACAACTGTAACTTGCGTGCAGAGGGTCTGTATCACATGCCTGCTCTCTGGTTATCGGTTCAGTCTCTGTGAGCTCCTACAAGCCCAGGTTAGTTGGTTCTGTATGATTTTCTGGTGATGTCCTTGAGCTTTTGGCTCCTTAAATCCTCCACACCCCCCAGCAGAATTCACAGAGTTCCGCCAAATGTTTGGCCATGGGTTACCACATCTGTTTCCATTAATCGATTGATGAAGCCTCTCTGATGACAAGTGGGGTAGGCACCAATCTCTTAATATAGCAGAATGTCATTAGGCCTCATTAAACTTACTTATTTTTTTTCTCCAGTCCTGTTTGGTTCTATCGTAGGTCTCTTGGCCATCCAGCCCCCAGATCTTGGTCCTCCAGACTTTGTCAGATATAGTCTCACTCTCGCAGCATGGGCCTCAGCCCTGGACCAGTCAAGGTTGGCTACTCCCACAATATCTGTGCCACTGTTACCCCAGAACATCCCATAGGCAGAGCAGACTGTAGGTGGAAGGTTATGTGGCTGGGTTGCTGTCCCAGTTCCTCCCCAGGAAGTCTTGCCCGGTCACAGGAGATGACCAGTTTCAGGCACACTCTCCACCATTGCTAGGAGTCTAGTTTGAGTCATCTTTGTTGATTCCTGGGACTTTCCTTTGTACCAACTTTCTACCTCACCTCCAAATGTACCCCCTTTCCAGTTATCTCTTTCAATACTTTCTCCCTTTATGCCCCCACCTGATCCCTCATGTTTCCATCCCTACCTACTCCAGTCCACCCAAAAGATTTCTTCTTTTCTCCTTCCCAGGGAAATCTGAGAAGCCCCCTTTGAGGCCTCTTTGTTACCTAGCATTTCTGGAGCTGTGGATTGTAACATGGTTATCCTTTACTCTATAGCTAATATTCACTTATGAGTGAGTATATACCATGTTTGTCTTTCAGTGTTTGGGTCACCTCACTCAGGGTGATTTTTTTTTCTAGTTCCATATATTTGCTTTCAAGTTTCATGATATCATTTTCTCCCTTTATGTAGTACTCTATTCTGTAAATCTACCACGTTTTCTTTACCCACTTTCCAGTTGAGGGGCATCTATGTTGTTTCCAGGTTCTGATTTTTACAAATAAAGCTGCTATGAACACAGTTGGGGAAGTGTACTTGTGGTATTATTGATCATCCTTTGGGAACACGCCCAAGAATGGCATAACTAGGTCTTGAGGTAGATTGGTTCTCAACCTACCATATTGATTTCCAAAGTGGCTATACAAGTTTGCATTCCCATCAACAATGGAGAAGTGTTCACCTTACTCCACATCCTCTCCAGCATGAGCTGTCACTTGTGTTTCGGTGTTCGCCAGTCTGACACATGTAAGATGAAACTGCAGCATCATTTTGATTTGTATTTCCTTGAAGGCTAAGGATGTTGCACATTTCTTTAAAGAGTTTCTTGGCCATTTGAGAGTCCTCTCTTGGAAATTCTGTTTAGATCTGTAAACCATTTTTTAATTGGATTATTTGGTTCTTTGGTGTCTAGTTCTTGATGTATTTGGAAATCAGACCATTTTTCCCATTCTGTAGGCTGTCATTTTGTCCTATTGATGGTATCCTTTGCCTCACAGAACGTTTTCAGTTCCTTGAGGTCTCATTACTAGTTGTCACTGTTAGTGTCTGTGCTATTGGTGCTCGGTTCAGGAAGTTTCATCCTGTGCCAATATGTTTAAGGCTACTCCCCACCTTCTATTCTGTTAGGTTCAAGTGCATCTAGGTTTAGGTTGAAGTATTTGATCCACTTGGATTTGTGCAGGCATTTATGTGGCTCTATTTGCATTCTTCTATATGCCAATATCCAGTTAAACCAGCACCATTTTTTTGCAGATGCTTTTTATTAAGTTGTATAATTTTGGCATTTTAATCAGATGTTCATAGGTGTGTGGATTTGCATTTGAGACTTTGATTCAATTCCACTTATCTTTGTGTCTTATTTTATGCCAGTGCCATGTGGATTTTATTACTACAGCTCTGAAGTCAAGCTTGAAATAAGGATGGTGCTATCTCTGGAAATTCTTTCATTGTACAAGATTGTGTTAGCTATCCTGTGTTTTTTTCTTACAAGTTCTGCAAATAATTGTGTTGAGATTTTAATGGAGATTGCATTGAATCTATAGATTCTTTTGATAAAATGGCCCTTTGTACTCTGTTAATCACACCAATCCATGAGTGTGGGAGATCTTTTCATCTTCTGATATCTTCTCCAATTACTTTCTTCAAAGACTTGAAGCTCTTGTCATACAGTTCTTTCACTTGCTTGGTTATAGTCACATCAAGGTATTGTTTCAGGATATCTGATCACATTGTAAACACTGAGATTGTGTTATTTATTGGAAAAACCTGCCTCTAGTGGACATGTAGCCCAGTCCTAGTACATACACTTAATCTGAGAGCTTTCTGTTTACTGTAAACAGGATTAAATATAATCAGCCATAGGTCAAGAGTTGGAGCAAGCAACCAGTTGACTGGAAAGAGCCATCAGAGGTTATCAGGAAAATAAAGAGATGCACAGGAAGTAGTAGAGAATGACTTTTAGTTTGGCAGGTATTTTTGGTTTGGATTTCAAGGATGAAGGTCAGCTAGTTCCTTTTACTACATCTCTGAGCTAGCATGTTTTCACCCCAACATCTGGCTCCTGAATCTTTATTGGTAAAATAAAACGATAGAGTCTTAGTTAAAACAAGATTTGTTTCCCTATATAGAGGCAACTGTGGAGGTAGTGGCAGGATGCAGAGGCCCCAACTAGCCTCTGCCTGAGCAGTGAGGCTGCAGCTGCTGAAGCACAGTCTTAGTTAAAACAGCAGTAGGTTTAGATACAGTCGATGTGCCACAGATAGAAAAATAAGTTATTTTATATTATTTGTGGTTATTGTGAGAGGTGTTATTTCCCTGACTTCTTTCTCAGATCATTTATCATTTATATATAGAAGGGCTACTGTTCTTTTGAGTTCTGTGTTATAACAGCCTGACCCTGGGCTTTATGGGTGACTTCAAGGCAAGATGGGATCCAGAGAAAGAATGGACTATAGTGTCATAAGAACATATAGATTCAGACAAAAGAATGATAGAAGGGAACAGCTGCTTGACCTCTGCTATGCAAATGATTTGTACATAACTAACCCAAAATTGAAGCAGGCCAAACTATCAAGATGTTGGACATGAGAATCATCTGACAAACGCACATAGAGTCAAATTGACTATATTCTGATAATAAATGTCTTTGATGTTGAGGTGTGTTTCTTTTGTGCGATAGAAGGATGGATCTTGTTTTTACATCCATTAGGTGAGTCTGTATCTTTTTGGGGGGGAATTGAGTCCATTGATATTGGGAAATACCAATGACCAATGATTGTTAATTCTTGTTATTTTGTTGTAGTGTCTCTGTGTGTGTGTGTGTGTGTTTCCATTCTTTGCGTTTTGCTGGTGCAAGACTGTTTATTGCCTGTGTTTTTATGGATATAATAACATCCTTGGGTTAGAGTTTTTCTTCTAGTACTTTCTGCAGCACTAGATTTGTGGATAAAGACTGCTTAAATTTTACTTTATTTGGAACATCTTGTTTTCTCCATCTATGTTGATTGAAAGTTTTTGCTGGGTATAGCAGTCTGAGCTGTTATCTATATTCTAGAGTCTGTAACATATCTGTCCGGGTCCTTCTGGCTTTTAGAATCTCTATTGAGAATTCAGGTGTAATTCTAATAGGTATGCCTCTAAGTTACTTGGCCATTGTCTTTTGCAGATTTTAATATTATTTCTTTTTTCTCTGTGTTAAGTGTTTTAATTACTATGTGGAGAGAAGACTTTCTTTTCTGCTTTAACCTATTTGGTGCTCTGTAATTTTCTTATATCTATATAGGCATGTCCTTTAGGTTAGGAAAATTTTCTAATATGATTTGTTAAAAATATTTTCTGACCCTTAAAACTAGATTCTTTTCCTCCTTCTGTCCTTATTATTCTTAGGTTTGGTCCTTCCATGGTGTCCCAGATTTCATGGATGTTTTATGTCAGAAATTTTTTAGATTTAACATTTTCTTTGCCATTTTTTCTATTGTCTTCAGTGCCTAAGGTTCTCTCTCTCATCTCTTGTATTCTTTTGGTGATGCTTTCATTTGTAGTTCCTGTTCACTTGCCTAGATTTTCCATTTCCAGAATTCCCTCCGTTTATGTTTTATTCATTGATTTTATTTCCATTTTCAGGTATTGATTAATTGTATTTGTTTCCTTCAACTGTTTGTATTTTCTTGACATTTTTAAAGAGATTTATTTATTTCCTGCAATTTTTAAATTTTCATTTACTTGATTTCTTTAAGGGATTTACCCATTTTGCCCTTAAGGACCTCTATCTTCAACAGAAAGTTAGTTTTAAGGTTGCACTTCAGCTGTGTGGGAATATGTAGGGCTCGCTGAATGGGATGGTGGAGCCCTGGGGGTGACATATTGTCTTGACTGTTGTTTATGTTCTTACATTTAGGCATCTGGATTTAGAGTGATTATCGATCTAGGTGCCAATTTCTGGATTTGTCTTTGATGGACAGATGTTTTATTCCTTTGTTTTGGTTTCTTGTCTTCTGGCTGCTATAGCTTTTGGATGAGTAGAGGGTTTCTGTCTGAGTGGAGCTGGACTTCTGATGGCCTTGATGGCCTCAGAGGATTACTGCCTAAGTTTGGGGCTTGAGCTCTGTGTATGTATGTGTCCTCTGATCTGGACAGGGGTCCTCTGGAATTTAGGATGCTGACCTGGCTTCTGCTGGTGTAGGAGGATTCTGCCTGGTTTTTAGGATACTGGCCTGGCCTCAGGTTGGGTAGGACAATTCTTCTTGAGTTTGATGTTGCTTTGTATAACCTCTCAGGGGCTTTGTCTCTGAGAAATACTGATCCTCCCTCCTTCAGCAGCCACTGACTGTGCTGTTCATCTAGAATTCCTTTCCCCATCTCTATGCTCTCTCTTTCTTATTCTGCTTTATGCAGTTACTCCAGGTGAGTACTCACATCTGAACATTAAGAGCTTGGGTTTACAGATAAGAGAGAACACATGGAGTTTGTCTTTCTGGGTCAGGGCTATCTCACTAAGTGTAGTATTCTCTAGTTTCCTCTATTTACCTGCATGTTTCACATTTAGAATTACATTCTGTATACATACAGAATTTTTATTAGCCATTCATCTGTCGAAGAACTAGTTTCCATATTGTAGTGACTGTGACTAGAGCAGCAATTACCATGGCTCAGCATGTAAGTATCTGTGGTGTAAGATTAGATTTGGATACATGCTGAGGAGTGGGATAATTGGGTATGTTGTATATTATTGTTATGTTTGTCAGAAATCTACACACTGATTTCTAGAGTGGCTACAGAAGCTTGCAGTTCTACCAAATTACCCTGCATACATGTCATGACCAGCACTTTTTATGAGTCCTTTTGTTTTAATTAGCCATTCTGACTTGTATAAAATGAAATATCAAGTTAATTTGCATTTCCTTAACTGCTAAGGATTATAAGCTTGTTGAAAGGTATTTCTTATACATTTTATTTTGAGAACTCTTTGTTCACATCCATAGCTCACTATTTAAAATTGTTTTTATTGAGACATATGTTTTTCTCTGCTCCTCTCCCTTCCTCCCCCCTCCCCTTCTTTCTTCTCCTATGGTCCCCATGCTCCCAATTTACTCAGGAGATCTTGTCTTTTTCTATTTCCCATATAGATTAGATCCATGCATGTCTTTTTTAGGGTCCTTTTTGCTCTCTAGGTTTTCTGAAATTGTGAATTATAGGCTGGTATTTCTTTGTTTTATGTTTAAAAGCCACTTATGAATGAGTACATATGGTACTTGTCTTTCTGGGTCTGGGGTACCTCACTCAATAAGATGTTTTCAAGATCCATCCATTTGCCTTCAAATTTCAAGAGGTCATTATTTTTTTCTGCTATATAGTACTCAATTGTGTAAATGTAGCACATTTCTTTATTCATTTTTTGGGGCAAGGAACATTTAGGTTGTTTCCAGGTTCTAGTTATGACAAATAATGCTGCTACAAACATAATTGAGCACATGTCCTTGTGGTATGATTGAGCATCCTTTGAGTATATACCCAAAAGTGGTATTGCTGGGTCCTAAGGTAGGCTATTTTCCTAATTGTGTAAGAAATTGCCATACTGACATCCAAAGATACTGTACCGGTTTGCACTCCCACCAGCAATGCAGGAGTGTTCCCTTTACCCCACATCCTCTCCAGCATAAGCTGACATCAGTGTTTTTGATCTTGTCCATTCTTATAGGTGTAAGATGGAATCTTAGATTGATGATTCAGATAAGCATTGTTTAGTTTTCATGTGTTTGTGGGATTTCTGAAATTAGTGTTGCTGTTGAATTCTAACTTTACTTTTAGTTTCATCTGTTGAGAGTTTTCTGTTTAGGTCTGTACCCAATTTTTTATTGAATTTTTTTTTTCATTTGATGACCAATTTCTTGACTTCTTTCTATATGCCTTGGGCCTGCTCCATAGCTCAGTTTTTAAAAGGGCCATTTGTTTCCTTGATTCTTTATAATTTTGGTTTTCTGTTTATTCTAGATATTTTAATATTTGTGTGATTATATAATGTTCTGATATTCACATGTATACACATACACATCTATGTATACACATACGACAGCAAATATTCTATCACAGTTTGTAGGCTCCCTTTTTCTTTTTTCTTTTTTTTTTCTTAGCTGTATAGAAGAATTTTAGGCTATTCGTTGGCCTCAATTCCTGAATAAATGGGGTTCCATTTAGAAAATCCTTCCCTTTCCCTCCATCATACAGGGTTATGCCTGTCTTCTGCTTGAGGACTTTTAGAACTTCTGTTTTTTTTATTGAGGACTTTGATCTGTTTGAATTTGTTTTTTTTTTTATCATGGTGATAGTTGTGGTTGTCATTTCATTTTTCTATATATGGACATCCACTTTTCCTGTGCTATTTGTTGAGGATGCTGTTTTATTTTCTCTAGGGTCTACTTTTTGGTTTCTTTGTCAAATATCAAATGACTGCAGATACATGTGATTTGTTCCATTGATCAACTGTGCTAGTACTATATTCTCAGTTTCCAGATCTTTTCTTTCATCAAAATTGTGTAAGGCTCAATTTTAGCTGCTAAATCACCAACAAAATTTCTCTAATGTGTTTGATTTTTTGTGTGTCTGAATAATGAGAAATGTGTATCTATGTAACATAAATTGCCCTCATGACATTTCTCCTGTTTTGAAGGGAATAGCTTAGCACTTACACATCTGAAAAGGAAAATAAAGCTGAAACTAACATCAGACTCTATGTCATTATAATAACAAAAATTGTAGCAACCTTGAGTGGGTACATTAAAACCAAAAGAAAACCATGTCATTTATAAAACTGAAAAAGTAGATTTTATATAACATTGCAGATCTTGGGGCTGGAGAGGTTGCTCAGTGGTTAAAGCACTGGGTATTCTTCCAGAGGACTCAAGGTCGACTCTTAGCCCTACACTCACAGCTGCCTGTAACCTCCAGTTCCAGGAAATCTGACAGGCTGTTCTTCTGGCCCCTGAGAGCACCATGCACGCAATCTGTGCAGAGATATACATGCACATTTAAAGCTTATGCTCAATAAATAAATAAATAAAGTAGATCTCATATCACATATTTTGTTGGGCAATTATCAAAATGACTATATTTATAACTGAACATGGTGGCACATGTCTGTCATCCCTGTGCTTGAGAAACTGATCTAAGAGACTTACAAGGTCAAGACCAATCTAGGCTACATAGAGACATACTTGTTTCCAATAAATCAAACAAACAGGCATATTCTATTTGTTGAGTGTCTTAGTCACTATTCTGTTCCTGCAATGAGACACCATGACAAAGGCAACTCTTAGCAGACAAAGCATTTAATTAGGACTTGATTACAATTTCAGGGGTTTAGTCTGATATCAATCATGGCAGGGAGCTTGGTGGCATGCAGGCATAGTGGTGAAGAAGATAAGAACTATGTCCTGCTCCTGATACACTTTGTCTAGAGATGAGAGAATCAAAGAGAAGAGGAGAAGAGAGAAGAGGAGACTAGGCCTTGTATGGTCTTTTTGAATTCTCAGTTCCATTTTTAATGATATATTCCCTCCAACAAAACCACACCTCCCAATTTTTCTCAAATAATGCCATTCCCTAGTGACTAAGCTTCACATATATAAGCCTATGGGGCCATTTTATTCAAACCACTACACTGAATAATTATATTTTGAAAAGAAAACAATAAATTAATGACCTAAAATGATAATTTTCAACATTAGCATCTTTGAACAATTTTATTCCTTCAGCAAAGCTTTGATGAATATGCACAGTGGCTGGGTGATGTTCTGGATGTCAACCTCCTGGCCTGAGTCAGATAACCATCACTCTAGACCAACTGAGCAAAAACTAATAAGAAAATATCTATAATTAAATATGCGAAGAGAATTGAAGTATGCCAACAGGATAGACAAGAACCAAGCATCCTTTTTAGATGGTTCAGGGAATAATGGATGTTAAGAAGGGATTTGAACTACAAGGAGACACCCCTGTTAAAGTGAGTTGGATGAACATTCTAGGCAAAGAAAACAGGGTGTTAACGTTCCAGCTTTATAACAAACAACCCAAGATACAAGTTAGTTCTTATAATGGCTCACTGTGTCAGAGATCTCAATTAATGGTTGCTTTTGCCATTGCTTTTGGTCCAAGGTTGAACATCATGTGGAATGTATGGCAGAATAGGCCTACTTATTCATGGTCCATAAGCAAGGAAACAGGAACCCCCAACCCAGGCATCACCCACCACTGAAGATCCACAACCTCCTAGCACTCTACGCTGAAGACCAAGGTCTTAACAAGGAGGGGTGGAGTGTTCTAGGTCCACACTGTCCCACCGACTAGTCCATTCTTTGCTAGACAGACCGACGAAAGGAAGAAGTGGAGTGAGGAGGCAGAACAGAAGACAAGGGGGGAAGAGTCACTGATTAGTAGGCCAGGTGAGCTGGAGAATTCCATGGCGGGCATTGCGATCAAATGCAAAACCAAACATTTCCTATGTGAAGTGGGGGGGAGTTGAATGTTATTCAAGCATGTGAGTTTTGTGTATACTATATGAACACACAATAGTAATGTAACAATGGACTGTTCTCCTCCCCCTGGATTCGTACTTCAGTTGCATGGTTTTTCCTCTGCTACAAGCAGTATTGCTATTGAAAGAAGAGATAAAAAGGAAGGACATGACTGCTCCTAGGTGTGGTGGAGAAGAAGGTTTGCTGTAGATATGTGGGAGACATGGTCAAGAGCAGAGAGAGACGCCTGGGAAAGTTCAGAGTGAACATGACCCTGAATCAGGCCATGTGAGGAGAGCAGAGATGAGACAAAAGAATAAAGGCTAGACAGAAGGGCAGAGTAATCAAAATAACTGAACTATACAGGACAGGCAGCCCAGTCGCTGAACTGGAGAGTTCAAGGTAGGGGTTGGGGTGTGCCGGTTATATCCTGTAACAGGTGGGGACTGAGGGATGCTAGGAGAACCTGGTGGCCAGGTCTGCTTTGATATGTTAAATAGGCATCCCAGTTAGCCATCAGTCCTCAGATTGAGACCTAAAAGCTATGAGTGTTCATTTTCTTATCTTCCACACATCTATCGGAAGATTTCTCTGGAATGTGTTCGTAGGGGCAGAATTGCTTCCTGATATGCATTTCCAGTTTGACTTGGTGTCTCCAAACTGCTCTAAAAGGTCTATACCGACTCACACTCTGAGAGCCTGCACCACTGAGAATCCTGTTCCAGACATTTCCCACGAGACCATCATCCTATGGATTTGTGCTAATATGACAGACACGAAGTGACATCTGTTCTTTTTACATTGTGTTTCCCTAAACATCAACGCACTCTTTTTTGTTGCTTATCCTTACAAAGTTCTTCCTTATTCTTTAAAAACCAAAACCCCAAAACTTCTCTGCTGCTTTTTCCTGCTTTCCTCAGTTCTCACACTAATTTACATGTATCTTCATTATAAGATTTACACATATCTTCATCATAAGGCTTGAATCTCAGTAGTTGCTGCTTCCAGCTCGCTTGCTTGTTGATCCGTCTAACACCCTTCCACACATTGCTTCATAGAACTCCAGGGAAGCAGCTCATGTGTTGACTCTACCTGCGCCATCCCTGAAGTTCAGGAAGTGTTATTGACTTTTAAAATATAATAAATATTTTCCCTTGTTTCAAAATTTTTAATTAATTTTATTTGTATCACTGTTAGGCAAATTTCAAATACTATTTTGCCATTTTCTTTTTTTTCCCTAGCCTTTGAAATATCCTCACAGGGTGAGAGATATGTTTTAGCAGTTCAAACCTCTTATCTTACTTACAGGGAATCCATGTTTGTTTCCCATCATCCACACAGGCAACTTATAGCCGCCTGTACCTCCAGCTCCAGGGGATCTGACACCATTTTCTGGCATCTGTGGGCACCCCTACACACACACATAAGCAAAAATAAAATAAATCTTTAAAAATTTGCCTAACAATAAATCACATTTTGTAATTCTTAAGCTTCCTACATATACTTGTTAAATCACCTTCTGCAACAGGCTTCTGAGGAGAGAGTCAAATTTTACTACTTGCATATATAATTAATTAAGGGGGCATTTAATATGCTGCAAGTAATGATCTTGGGAAGTCAATGTTTAACTAGAGATCAATAAAACTTAAGTGTATGCTATTCACAAAAGAAAATTTAATTCCTTAGAATAATAGCACCTCATATTTAGAATGTGCATTCAAAATTTGAATTACATTTGAAATTGAAGGACTGCTGCCAACCAGAACTTCTGTTGTTGTTCACATTTTTCCAGGTCTTTGAACGTTTTGTACAATGTGTCAATAATCATATTCAAGCCCTTCTCCAACCTCTTCAAGGGCACCGCTCCCTTTACCACTCAGCAGTGGCCTCCCTAAATATAAATGGCAGACATACTGGGAAAGAAATCAGGGAGGCAATATATCCACAACAGAATCTAAGTTCTTTTCCTTGAAATAATTCTAGCCAAGGAAGTGAAAGACTTGTATGATGAAAACTTTAAGGCACCTAAGAAAGAAATTAAAGTCACTAAAATGTAGGAAGACATCCATGCTTGTGGACTGGTAGTAATAATACTATGAAAGTGGCCATCCTGTCAAAAGCAATTGACAAATTCGACATGATCCTCATCAAAACTTTAACCCTATTATTCACAGAAAAAAAATTAAATCTTAAAAAATTCATATAACAACAGAAACTACCCAAAATAACTGAATTAATGCAAAAACAATAATAACACTGTTAATCACAATTTCTACTTTAAGGTATACCATAGAGGCACAGTAATAAAAACAGTGTGACATTGACAGAAAAAAGATACATTAAGCAATGACATATAGTAAGACCCACCCAGAAGCCTATTTTCACACAACCTCATGATTATTTTTTAAAAAGCCAAAAACACATATTGGAGAAAATACAGTATCTTAACAAACAGTGATAAACCCAGAGTCATCAAAATGTGTCAGTGTCACATTAAGGAAAGAAATCAAAGCACAATCCCTTTGGAGCAGTTTGACTAAGAACAAGCCCAGACTTGAATTCTCTATTTCTCTCTGTTTTCTTTCATCTATATGTAACTTCTCTCTGTTGTGTGATTCTGAGTCTGGGTCCTTACATCTTCTTATTATTTATCTTGTCTGTCACTGTGTGTCTGTTCCCATTAAAGGACTTTGCTGTGTATTTATTGAACAGCATAGGAAGCATCACATGGGAAAGAAATAAGGGATTTTTTTTAATGGAAATCATTAAGAGTTTTTTGAGAGATTTTCTTGACTGACTCCAACTCAGCCAGATAACAAACAAACTCTACAAAGCAATATCCATAGTTGGTTTTTACCATTTGTGGTGGATAGTTAATGAATAAAGTTATTGTAAACATATTTGTTATTTGCAGAATTTACTGCAAAAATACACATAACATTGTTCTAGTTCAGGGGCATGGAAGTCTTAGGTCTTAAATGACCTCAAAGTGTTTTATTATCTTCAACTGTGAGATTCCAGTCTCTAAGAATGCAAGAGATACTTTAATGATCATGTATAGCCACAAAATGGTACCAGTAAAATGACAACTGCATGTAGAAGAATGAAACTAGATCCATATCTCTCACCATGCACAAAGTTCAACTCCAAGAGCACAAGGGATATCAACATAAGACCTGATAACCTGAATCTAATAGAGGAGAAAATAGAGAATATGCTTGAACTCATTGGTTTATGAGGTTCTTTCATTTATTAATCTAGATGCCAACTTTTGGCTCTACGTTGGGCTCTAGAGTTGAGACCAATGAGAGGTGCTAGTGAGGTCTAATTGCAAGGTGAGAGAATGAGGACCATGGAAGGAGAATGTCAAGAGAGAGCCTGTGACTCCAGTAGTATTCCCCTACAGTCTGATTTAGGCAAGAGTCCATTCAGAGAAAAACTCAAATCCATGTGGAGATGAGGCATGCTGCCCTTGGGTGGTAGGATCAAGTTCATCTTGACTCAGGCATTAATTTAGCACCATGGAAAACGAACAGAAAGCAGTTATGAGTGGAGGATAGAAGGGGAAACAGCTTGCCCAGGACAAGGATTGCTATTGCAGGTGATGACTATGGCTCAGTGGTCTGCCTGAACAGGCTCTGAAGCATGTTACTCTCTTCATGTCCCTGCTAGTGTTTCTGCCCATGTCTTCAAGTTCATCCTCCAGGGTTCCTTCCCATCATGAGGAAGTAACATTCAAAACCAGACTTGATCATACATTTTAGATTTTCTTTGTTTATTTCACATAGTTTTGGAGACTTGCAATAGGAAAGAGGAAGATGGCTTGGAGACAGGAAGGAAGGGCTCTTTCCTGACAGTTCAAGGATGGGTTGTTAGTTTCCTTGGTGGCTTCTGAAATTGATTCACAAGTGCAAGTTCTATTCAGACAAACCACTATCATTGGTGGTCAGGGGCATGATGGTGTGCTGATAAAATATATTCCATCTGCTCTGTCTGCTGTCAGGTAATTTAACAGATAACTACCATAAATGCTTTGCTATGTCACAATGAAACAATCTCTGTCAGTCATCCCTGAGATAAATTAGAGAAGAAGAAATCAGTTGTAAGCAATTTCTGTCGCTACAAAAGAAAACACTGTTGAGGTGGGCCTCGCCTGTGGTAGACTGACAAGTACTTTTATGGATAGAAATACAGGCCACAAGAATAATGGGCCCCACAAGAGAGCCCCTGCGTGTCTAAGGACACAACAGGTTCTATGAGTCTTTGGTTCCTTTGCAAACTTTACTCTCCGGGCTTCCTTTAAAGGGACTCCACTTTAAGAACAACAGTGAAGGTTCTAACCATAGAAGTCTTCATTGGTGACTTTTTGGAAGGACAAAACCCATGTTCTCCATACTGTTTCCCCTTGGCAGCTTCCCACTTGCCTCAGTTTGTTTGTCCAGCCTTCTCCCTTGGGGACTGTGAACACAGCTTCCTGTAAACACCCACTGTTCTTGATAAGTTCTCAGTTTGCTGTCCTTTCCTCCTAGTTTCCCCTGCTTTCTTCCTGGCTATTCCATCTGCACGTCCTCACCACTGTGGTTGAAAGGGACAAGGGCCCCACTGTTCCTCAGAACCTTTCCTTATTGTGCTCACCGCCAGCCTTCATCTCTCTCACTCAGATGAAGTCTCCCTAAGAAGGCCCCTCGCCAGCCGCAGAACTGACGCACACGCCCCTGTTCCCTGGCTGGCCTGTGACAAATGAACCTTCCCACCATGCTTTGGGATTAATCTCCATAGACATGGCCTCCCATGTGCTACGAAGCTCCTGTAAATTGGGGTTTGGCAAGCTGAGACCATACTCCACTAGGAGCCCTGAACCTTTCCCAAGGCACCTCATAAGGTTTTTGGCAATAAGGCTGGAGATTTAACCTTCATCTGAAGTCAAGCTGTGGAGAGACCAGAGACACAGCCAAGCAGAGGTAGAAGCTGTATAGGGCAAGGGATTTCTGCTTCTGAAAATGAACTAATTGTATAAAATGAAAATGAATATTTTAAAATAGTTGAATAATTAAAGAATTTGTATGTTAACAGCTCATGAATAAAACACAACTTAGTTTTATTTGTGTATGTATTTATGTTTATCTGTGTCGAAGTATGCACAAATATACACACACATACAAACACATGAAATACATGAGAAAGAGAGAAAGAGAGAGAACAGAAGTATTGCATATCCTTGGGCTCTGAACTGACTCATTCAATCAAACAATAATGGAATAGATTCAGAAAGAATCAGTATTATAACTACTGCGTGGATTAATAAATTCTATGGCCCATTGTGTATAGATTATATACAAACACTAAAGCACTTCATGGAGGGTACTGACTCCTATAGTCTTGGCATTAAGCTCTTGTGGATACTGAGGCATGATTGGCTGCATCTACAAATTGTCCCTCCATGTCTCACTCTGCCCACTTTTCTGAAATACTGCAGTCTAGGTAAGTCATCGTTGAGGGCAGACATTGAACACCTATTTCCATTCTTCCTACTGACTCCATGATGGGGGAAAACCTTAAATAATGTGAAAGTGAACTCGCACTCCACTCTTTCTATTCTGTTTTCTTGTTGGTTGTGACTATTTTGCCACTTGAATGTATATTGAATTTACTAATGTTGCGACACAGGAGGCTAATGCATATCACCTTTCTGTGAGTAAAGTCTGTTTTGATTTATTAGATTTATTAGGAAAACAATAGTATCATAAACCTGTTGCGGCTTTGAACTGAGTTGTGGCTGATTTCAGTCAAATAATTTGTGTATCTTTTCACTGTTGGTTGAATGGCTAATTGAATTATTCAAACTAATTTAAAATTAATTTTGAATTTAAATATGATGTAATTATAACACTGTAAAGTAATGTTTAAAAAAACATTTTATCACACCCAGAGGTAAGGGGTGTGTTCTGACTTGAAAGTTCATCTTCATTGCTTCCTGCTTATATTTAAATCTCCTATGTGTCACTCAAATAATGAAGCTCTCACATTTAATCATTTGCATGCGACAGTGGCAGATTAGCCACTTCTTAAGATTCATGCTGACAAGAGTCTGGAAGCCTCTCTGTGTTGGACTTCCTTCTCTTAAATCAGTACACTGGACAGACTTGTAAAATGTCTCTATGCTGTACGCTATGTCTTGTGTGTTGATTCTGTATCCAGACACAACACAATTCTCAATATCAAAGCATTAGGAACTTAGAAACTCTCTGCTTGTCATTGCAGAGCTGGGTTTTAAGTCTTTTATCTCTCCATAGACAAAGACTAAAAGCCTAATAAGAAACTCAAAGCCAAGAGGGGCTGCTTTGCTTTGGGGTGTATTAATCTTCTGGAGAAACGAACACCTTTCATTTAACGGAATGGGAACCTTGGGACATCCAATTTACAGGGGCTGAAAAATACTTTAGGAGGTATTTTTCAATGTGTTTTTAAGAATATTATTTATATCCTCTGCTTGGTGAGCTGAGATCACACTTCATGGGACACCTACAATACTAAATCACACTAGATTTCTGTGCCCAGCCTTCATCTCTCTTTAAAGTGCAGTTCTGCTGTGTGAGCTGTGAAGAAGCTATGTTAAGATCAATTTATGAAATCTGCACTTTTACTGATCACCTTCTCATGCCAAATTGTCACCAAAGGAAAAAAGAGACTAAGACATGGCGTTGCTAATACCTTCATAAGTGCCAGGGCCAGGAGATGCTAGGCCAGAGGATGCTTAGGTCAAGCGGTGATGCTCTAGCTGAGGTGACAGGCTGAGGGGAAGAGGTATATACCAGAGCACCTATCTTAAAAACAGAGGGAAGGAAGATGGTTCAGCACTAGAGATGTTGTCTAGGCAGAATACAGTCTCCAGAGGTATGCATGTCCCTATCTCTATAGAGAAGTGGATTTTGCCTTTATGATTCTAGACTTGGAGATAACAGGAGTATTCTGAATTATCTGTGTGACTATAATCTAAGCACAGATAGAAGAAAAGTGAACCAGTCAAGAAGCAGACGAGAAAGACAGAAAAGCTGAGAAAATTTCAAGGACATGAGTAGTCTGGTGCTCTGTTGCTGGTTCTGAGATGTATGGTCAGGTGGGAGGACCAGAGAGAGTCTTATGAGAAGTTGCCTGTGACCAGCAGGTGGCCAACAAGAAAGCAATAACCTCATTCCCACATGCAAGGTCCTTGGAAGTGAATTTTTCCCCAGGTTTCTAAGAAAGAAACACAGTCCTACTAGACTCCAGCCTCATCTCTCAATAGACAGAGTGCTGCTGGGACATGCCATGGTAGACTTCTGACCAACAGCTTTGGACGTAAGAGATGCATGGGACTTGACATTATTTAGCTTATGGTAGTTTACTGAGGTGTCAATGAAACTCTAACCTACAGTATAATGCATGTCTTTCAATCTCTCCTCATGACTAGTCTGTATTGAGCACAGAATTTATTTCATATTACTGTGACTAGAGAAATAATAAGTATCTTCTCATGCATGTTCAGTTTGAGAAGCAGAGTCATGAGACACACGACTAAAGGGAATGAGTGTGGGTGTATATGTTTGCACGTGAGATGACTCCTTATTCAAATTTAGGTAACACTGAATAATTCATTCTTAGTTTTAACATTCAAAACATATATTTACTTTGAAGGCTGCAATCAAGATGATCATAAAATTACTTTCCTAGGGCTCCCAAAATTTATTTCACCATTCATTTTGCTTTTCTCCATGAGGATTTCCTGGCAGCTTTCTAATAAATGCCATACACACCAGGCTTTCGAAAACTGAAATAAGAGGTAAACATAAGCTACTAAAGACATTCCTTATTCAAGCAGAGAAGACTTTGACAGTCCTTGGAGGGTTGTTAGTTGGGAACACACCAGACTGGAGATTTAAAGGATGCTCTAAACATGGAGAAAGGATTGGGAGGGCAGAAATCAAATTGAGGTACAGGTTGGAAGATTGTTGCGGGAGCTCCTTCCGCTCCTTCAGCCAATAGTCGCTGAGATACCAGCCC
>LOEQ01000481.1:28090-43723 GCA_001685075.1 Bramus lutescens | reverse complement strand
GATAGATAGATAGATAGATAAGTTACATATGTTTGTGAGCCACCATGTGGTACTAGGAATTAAACTTGAGTCCTCTGGAAGAGCAGTAAGTATTCTTAACCTCTAAGTCATCACTGTAGAGCCTAGCATATATGAATTTAAATAAAACTACTTTCTAATTAATTGACTCACAAATAAAAACATTACATAGTTTCAAGATGATAAATTATGTTTGCTGAGATAATGTTTAGTATAATATTAAATATTAAACAATTTACATGTATCTATCAAAAAATCTTTAAAGTACATTATAGTATATATATACATAAACATAAGACATATTTATATTTTCTGTATAATTAAAAGTAAACAATTTTAAATATATTCACATAAAAAGGGAGTAGTAGAAACAAATGTGAAAAATCACTTATAGATAGGAAAGCCCAAGGGAAGAGTCAAGAAGGACCAGTCTGGGCCTGGCACAGTGCACTTAGCTTGCATCCCTTTAAGGGATTTTTGTCGAGGAAGTGGTGGGTTCAGGAGGTAGACTGTATTTGGAGAGATGCACAGCCATGGATGCTGAGACTGCTTTTAAGCTTTGTTTGCTCTCCTTGGACTGTGAGTTCTACAGCTGAAGTCCCATAAATTACTCATTTCCTGGCACACAGATAGGATTAGTAAGCATTTATCAAGGGAGGGAATGAGTAAAATGTTGCAGCTAAGTAGGAAAATTCAGGGTTAAGATAAATTGACACCAAACTTTCCCTAATTTTTAATGAAAGAAAGGATAATTTTGTTTTGTTTTGTTTTTTTTTTTTAAAAAAAAATATAATTTGGGGTAAATTGATAGAATGAACAACCTTCAATTTTCCCTTCAAACAAAGTCCATTCAGTAGAAAATGATCAAATGACAGGTCCTTCTGCAATTGTGGCAGTAGCTACAATTCGCTTGGGTCCTCGTCTGCTGCCTGCTTCCCTCCATTTCCCCGTGGCTCAGTGTCTGCTTCCCACAGGTCATAGAGGGCACCCCTTCAAAGGCGTTCAAAAACAACAGTCCACAATTGCTGAACACGTTTAAGAATGACTCTGTAAATCATATAAGGCTTGAAGAGTTTTTAATTCATCCCCATTAAATATAGTGAAAAAGTGGATCTTCCAGTGTTAGCCTCGGAAGGGCAGAAATTAGGCAATGTTAGCAAAGCAAGATCTTTTGAAAGGGTTAGGACTCATTTAGGGACTAGTTTGCCACATAGCTATATTTTAAAAATTGTACCTTGAAATCACGTCTTGCACATGACATAAACCTGATATCAAGGCTTTACTTGAAGTCTAGAGAGTCACAAACCTGAAAGCTATATAACACAGACCCTAAAAGGACCATCCAAAAGCTTTTTGTTTAATATGTGAATTTGTTTCTGAAACTGTGTGCCCAGTCCAAGCAAGTTCTCGTGTGCCAGGGACTTCTCACTGAACTGTGATTCAAGATGAGCTAGAACACAATCAGAACACTTCTCTTATGTCTGTCGTTGCTCCTGTATAGTTTACTTGTGCTCTGTCACGGTGTGACAAGCACTGTTCAGAGTCAAATTCTCCAGGCATGAGAGGCAGGCAGACATGAAAACTTGTCCCACTAGGCTCCACCCTTATCTCCGGTGAGATGGCATGTGCAGGGTGAGAACACCAAATGGTTGCAGGTGATCCGTGCAGCTGGGGGAAGGGCATGATCTGAGGATGGATATTTATTCAGTCTGTTCTAGGTTTACCTGTCTTCATGAGCCATGGGACTTCCTTTGTCTTTGTCTGTGCTCTCAGCTGTTGGTTTTCATGGCCTGAAATATCATTGTTTACATTACAGGAAAAGAATCTCATCATTTAAAAGTCATAGTGTTAGATGCTGAAAGGGTTGTAGTAGCCCTGAATCAAAGTTTAGGAGGTGGGGGCAAGTCTCAAAAAGAGCAAGACTGTCAACCATCAGTGAATCCAAGCACAACCTCAGGCATGGAATACAGAGACGAGTGTTGCTAGTTTCTCATGGTCACTTTGCCGTCAAAACTTCACGTAGTATAGCTGAGGATGGATGCTGAGGCAGAAGGCACATTAATGCAAGAGATCTACTTCTAGCTTCTTTAGGAGCCTCCTCATTAGGTTACAGAGTGTCTGTGCCAGTTTTCATGCCCACGAACAGTAATGTTTCCATTTCCACATGTCCGCAAGGGCATTTGTCATTTGTTTGTTTGTATGGGTGGTATTGTTGTTGTTACTTATCTTAATCATTCTAACTTGGGTGAGACAAATATCAAAGGAGCTCTAATTTTCATTTCCCTAGTGGATAAGGATGCTGAATATTTTAAAAATGCTTCTCAGCCTTTTATATTGCATTCAGGGAACTCTTTTGTTTAGTTTCATGCTCACTGCTTCTGGAGCAGGGATACTAGAGGTAGTATGGATTCTAATTGGTCTTAATAATAAAAACCTGGAGTCAGATATTAGGGGAGTGAAAGCTGTGAGATCAGAGAAGCAGTGCAGTCAGCCAATAGAGAGATCTTTTACCTCTATCTCCATACTGCATCCTCAGATTGTATCTGAGTTCTTGTCTCCTCCCACCTCATAATCCTCTCTCCATTCAATGAAATCCCTTCCTGTCTCCATCTCCCTATTGCTGGGATTAAAGTCATGTGATGTTGTGGGATACTACTCTTGTGCACTGTAAAGATTTGCCACTTGTATTAGTTTAATAAAATGCTGATCGGCCAGTAGCCAGGCAGGAACTATAGGCAGGGTGACCAGACTACAGAGCTTGGGAAGAAGAAAGACAGAGACGCAGCAGCCAGCCAGATGCAAAGGAAGCAAGATGAAAGTGCCTCACTGGTAAAAGGTAAAAGGTACCAAGCCATGTGACCAGACATGGATGAGAATTATGGGTTAATTTGAGTTGTAAGAACTAGTTAATAATGAGCCTGAGCTATTAGGCTGGCCAGTTTATAGTTAATACAAGCCTCTGTGTTTATTAGGGATTGATTGACTGTGGGACTGGGTGGAACAGAAACTTCTGTTTACAATTGGTGCCTAAATGTTTGGCAAGAAATTCCACAAAAAGCCTGAGAAAGTTTTGAATAAAAAAAGGATTCTAGACAGACAAGAACAGAGTCAAGCACAGCTTCTTGGTAACTGGCTTTTCTCCACTAGACTCTGTTTGCTGGTAGCGAGCAGAGGCACAGCTCCTTTAAGAAAGGCTTCTTGACTCAGTGTTAGCAGCAAAAAANAAAAAAAAAAAAAGCATGTCTGTTCTTTTAAGAGGCCCTCATACCAAACACTTAAATGGTGTTTATGAGCAGCTGGTGGCATGTTTCTTGTTGGGGGTATGAACCTAGAAACTCTGTAAGTTGTGGTAATAAACATGGCTCCCACCAGTACCTCTGCCATGAAGCTTAGACCCTCAGAAAGCTAAGGAATGGGGTAGTGCCAGCCACCAAAACTGCAGCTTTAATCCTAACCATATCACTTTAAACAGTTTGAAGTGTGTTTAAAAATATACATAGGCTTGGGAGAGAAAAGAAAAAGGATAGAGCAAGTACTTTAAAAAAAATATATAGAGTAATTGGGAGTGGAGGCACATGATTTAAACCCACACTTCCAAGGCAGAGACAGGCAGATCTCTGTGAGTTCAAGGCCATCCTGTTCTATAGAGAGAGTTCTAGGATAGCTAAAGATACACAGAGTAGTCCTGTCTCAAAAAACCAAAAATTAAAAAAACAGAAATAGAGTAAAAAAAAAAGCCGCATAAAGATAGAAAATACTCAGAGAATCTGGATAATTATGTTATTGTGTTGTCTTTGGATTGTGTGACTTTCCTTGAGTCCTGTAGAACAGAAAAAAAAATCCTGGCTTGAGTTTTGAGGATAGTCTCAAAGCTACCGAGTGAGGATAATGCCCTTCCAGCCAGAGAGAGGTTTTGGCTGTCTCTCATTGGCTGGAGGTACCCCTGCATCACACCAGCCCCTATGATGTCACTTAACATATATAAACTGATGCTCACAGTAATAAACTGAGTTCTTGCTTTGACTTGACTCCCTACTGTAGAACAGGCAGATAGTGCACTCACCTTTCCCTGGGAAATAAGGCTAAGGAGGCTGGGCACTGAGGAAGAAGCAACAGCTGCTAAAAGATATTTGATTATTAATATTGCTGGATAATCCAACCTAAATAATTTGAAAATGCCTTGATTTCAAAATTTGAGTTAAAAGATATGTTCCTTTGTGAAAGAGGTTCTGATTTTATTTCCAAAGGAAATAAGAGGCTGTGGATTCATTCTGGATTAAGTAAAATAAGATTTTATCAAACTGCCTTGATTTCAAAATTTAAGACAAAAGATATGTTTTGGAGAACAGATTTTGCTTTTCTTTCCACAGGAAGTGAGAGAACGTGGGTTCATTATTTCATTATGGATTAAGAAACATAAGGTTTGATCAAGGAAGACCCCCTGAAAAATCTCCAATGGGAATGGATAGCCCAGATGATCCAACTTTTCTGAGGACCTCTATTTTGCTTTCCTCAAGACTGCTGGCTGAGATGATCCAGTCTCACAGAATACTCCAGTCAGGACTTGACCATAATCCTAAATTTCTTTGGGTCTGCATAAGATTATCAATGCACCCTGTCAGCAGGGAGTAGCCTAGAAAACAATGCCCACATTCCCCAAAAATGGATTATGGATGTTTGTCTTTGTTTAAAATGTTGGTTACAAGTTGTTATGGATAATGGTCAGGAGAAAAGCTAAACAAAAGATATTACCTTCAGGTCTTGTTTTAAAAAGAAAAAAAAGGGGGAAATGCCATGGGACTGAATGGCTGTGGGACTGGGTAGGACAAAAACTTCCATTTACAGCATGACTCCCAGGTACTGGGGTTAAAGGTGCGATCCACCATCACCCTACTCTCTTACACAGTCCAACGAATTAAGATATTTGGAGTTCTGTGGTCCCAAGTCATTGACTCTGTAAGGTTAATTGTTATCATTTCATAATAGAGCCTAAAGTGGTATAAGAACTGAAAATGGACATTAACTGAAATATTGAACTGAAAACATAAAGAGTGGAGGTAAATGATGCTGTGGGCCAGTAGTATGGAGAGTGGATATTGAACCACATGGAGAAGCTTATCAATCAAACTTGGAGCATAAAGAGTTAGGCAAATCGGGTAAGAAGAGAAAAAAGCTAAAAGCTAAGTCAAGAGATAAGCTCCACTGTAATTTATTTATAACTAAGAAATTATTTATTGAACAGCTTCTACATTGTAGGGAGTGTCTGGGTGTTGACCAGAAAAAAAACCCTTGGATTGTTTTAGAGACTTGAATCCTCAATAAACTTCTTTTTAAACTGAATGGATAGACACTTATTTTGAGCTTAGACTCATAGTAGAAGCAGAAAAATGGTATTCCAACTGACAATTAAATTGTAATGTGTTATAATCAAAATACTAAATTGTTAAGTTAGGTTAGCTTGGTATATTTCTTCAGCTGCTGTCAGGACTAAGTTCCAGATATGATGCACTCTGGGAGTTCTCAGGTAGTTCTAGCCAAGGGGTTGACAGAATTAGTTATATATATTTATGCAGATGATTCATTTCTCTTATAATCTATTGAGGTCAGCATATTTATACTAGCAAGATGTTACCTGCCCCTAAATTTCTTTTAATTTTTATTTATTTATTATTATTATTTTGTTTTTCAAGACAGTTTCTCTGTGTAACAGCCCTAGCTGTCCTGGAACTAGCCCTTGTAGACCAGGCTGATCTCAAACTCACAGAGATCTGCCTGACTCTGCCTCCTGAGTGCTGGGATTAAAGTCATGTGCCACCACTGCCTGGCTAATTTCTTCTTTTAAAAGATGAGATTAATGGTATTATGGGCATTGGTTATCATGAGGATCAAATTAAGTACTTGAGGTGAAACAGAACTTTGTGTGTTAAGTATTTGCACACTTCCTAAGCCTTTGCAGTCACAGTCACCACACATGGTAGTCAACCAAACATTTCCAGTGTCTCTGGTAACAATGGTTTCCTGTGAGCAGGTTGGTATCATGGACTACTGTGCAGCCTCTTGTTTATAGTAAGCATTGATATAAGTATAAATCAAAGCTCCTCTAACTCTCTTATCATCTGAGAATAACCGTCTTTTCTTGCTATTTGCATATTAAGGACAGTGTCAGGAAAAAGAACAAAAGGATAGCACTTGTCACACTGCATCAAAGATGATTTATTTTGTCTTTCATCAATCTGGCAACAAGAATGCTACATGCTTCTAAGATTAAGAATGAAGCATAATATATTCATCCAGAAAACTTACATGGTAATAAATGAAATAAATCATGAGAGTAAGTATACAAATTAAAGCAGAAGTTTGCCAGGGTTCCAGAGGGTGACAGGTTCCAGAGAAAAGGCAAGGAGTAGGTAGGGAGAAGTGATGGGGCAGGAGGGTCACAGCCTAACTAGCAGTTAGAATGTTTCTTATTTATACAGAATTCAGTAAGCAGGGATATAGTCATGTTGTTCCAAAGTATAGATTACATCATTTTTGTTTCCAACATGTGTTTAAATTTTCCTCTTGCACATGTGGCATCATAAGTTTAGACATCATTGATAAACTATGACAGAATACAGTTATCTTTTATAATATTTTCCCTCAAGTTTAGTCATCATTTATAAACAGAGATGTTTTATAATCAATTTTCATCATCAGCTTTATGACCTAATTTTTAAGTATCTGGAGTCATATGGCAGCCTGTTCTTAGGCTGGCAGCTCTTATGGCTTCAAGGATGCTAGACAGAAAGTAAATCTCCAAACAACCCTGGGCAGATTTCCATGTCCCAAGTAGTATATTATTAACTCTTAGTGATCAGAATGCTGAAGAAAAATCCTCAGGCCAAAGCTGAGGCATAATTTATGGCATAATGCTATGAATCTTGTTGAAATTTTTAAGTTTACTTTGTTTTGATTATCCTGGTTTTGAGTAAGTACAGGAGCAGATGTATAAAGAATATCTCACAGCTTCATAAAGAGATCTCTGGCATGTTTATGTGTTACAACATCCAAGGTGTCAGGAAGTTCAAGTAGATAAGCATGTCTCACTAAAATGAGAAAGGTAGTATGTTTAGGACTTTCCTGGGGAAGCTCAGAAGCAATACTCCTAGGAGAAGGCATAAGTGATTAATAAGAAATTTCCCATCATTCTATTATTCCCAAAAGTGGCATTGTAACCATCATGTGGCTCAGCTTGCTGGGTCTTTGTCATGCAGCTATGCTGACCTTATGATGTTTTCCAGTCTTGTCAGATATGGCTGTGCCCAAAGTGGAACATGTAATAAAGGTGTTAGAGACACAGTCAGCAAACAAGGAAAGCTGGATGACTGCCCTCAGGCAGATGTCATGGAAGATGGGTTCTAATTTTGAAGGAATGGATCTGAGTTCAGAGAAGGAATGGACCTGACTCTCTACTTGAAAATGTACTGAGATGAAGACTGATATGTTTTGGATTACATTCCATGGGTTTTGCTTGCAGGGGAAATATTATAAAGTGAAAAAAAGAAAGAAATATTTAAGTTGCAATGCAGCTGCCATAAGACCCAGGGATATCTGGAAGCTGAGATGAACCTTCATAGACATCCTGCATTGAGAGAAATGACTGAGACCACTGCAGTTTACAGTGAAGGGTCTGTCTGTGAGAGGAAGCTTCCTTCAGACTTGGGAAGTTGTGAGGAATGGGCTAGACTCGCTGTCAAGAAAAAAATCTGCTTGCACTTGTTAGAATGAGAAGAATCCAGAACCTATGCTATACATTAGTATTAGAGGTTGACACAGGAAGCCTGGATCTTATATAAGCTTATGGGACCTGTGTAAGGACTTATTATGATTTTTCTTCTTTCAAACAGTTGTTAGCATCTGATTGCCATTGTGACAGTATTGATAGGTGTCTTAGTTACTGTTATATTGCTGTGAAAAACTCTTATAAAGGAAAGTATTCAACAGGGGACTTGTTTAGAGTTTTACAGTTAGCCCATGAACATCATTGTGAGAAGCAGACAGGCACAGTGCTCGGCCAGTAACTGAGAGATTTATATTTTGATCCACACAGTCAGTGGGCCAAGAGAGAGACACCAGGACTATATAAGATTTTGAAATCTCAAAGCTCACCTCCAGCGATAAACCACCTCCAAAAGGCTAATTATCTCCTAATCCTTCCAAAAAGTTCAACTAACTGAGGACCAAAAAGTGAAAATGTGAGCCTGTGGGGGCCACTTTTATTCAAGCCACAACATTTCACTCCTTGGCCTGATGAGCTTGTTGTAGTCATAGTATAATGCAAAATTCATTCAGTTCAACTTGAACAGTCCTCATAGCCATTCATGGTCTCAACACTCAGTGTTGAGTCTTTTTCTGAGAGTTGAGGCAACCTCTTAACTGTAACCCCCTTTAAAAATCAAAATGCAATTACATACTTCTAACAATAAATAGCAAAGAAAATATAGTGCCATCCCCCAAAGGAGAAAGGTGGGTATAATGAGTAAACAATGGGCCAACACAAGTCTAAAAACTAACAGGGTAAACTTCTTATCTTGAATCTCCATATCCAATGTCAAAGTATTCTTCTTATCTCTCATTTCTTCCTGCTTTTTTGACTAAAACATACTTCTCTTATGCTGGTTCCATGTTCTGTTAGTAGCTCTGCTTGACAGGAATCTTCAACATCCTGGGTTCTCTACCACAATCCAAGGTTCACTTTGACAGCTTCAGTAAATGGCCTCGACAGGCCTCCTTGTAGGGACTGCCCTGCCAAATGCCTGGCCTCAGCAGTTTTTAACTGCTGGGCAAAATTCCACAACCCCTTTCCAGTATCATTCTTGACTCTAAATCCAGAGCCATGTGGCTGAAGCTGCTAAGTTCTTTTACTTGCTGGGGTAGAAACATGGCCCCCTCCTTAAACTACATTCACATAAACGTTCAGTTGTTGATGGTTTCCTTTGCTGCTTAAGTTTTTCTTTCATTCCCTTTCATAGGATGGAAACTTAGCTGGATGGAGTCTTGCCCTCTGGGTGCCACTCCCTTTATTTTATTTAACATCAGACCTTTTAAAAAACTTTTTATCTCCTTGAGCACAGGACTTGACTCCAACATTATTTTACTGAGAACCAACCATTTATTGGTTCTATTTTTCTATCGGGCATTTTGTATTTTTCTTCGTCTCACTTGCTCTTTTTCATTGTAAGTCTATATACAAGTGAGCAAAAATAACCATGTAACGTATCAATACCAGGTTATCTTAAAATCTCCTCTTTCAAGGACATTAATCCCACCACTATGGCTATGGCCTTTAAGAGGTGACTAAATCATTATGAATGAGTAATGCTTTTCTTAATGGTCAGGTTAATTCTCATGGGAATGAATTAGTGATGTCATATCCTATACCTCCCAACTCCTCTCTGAACTTCTGCAAGCATCCAATATTGGTCTTCTGCTCTTAGAGCCCTGAGCCTAAATAAGGATGCTCCTTTATATCATCTTGAGTCCTAGAAATGCAGTAAGACATATCACATACTTGCTGAAAGATAGGAGTTTATGTCCTCACAGTTCTGGCAGCTGACATCAGAGGACAAAATCAGTGGGTCGCTGTCTTCTGCTTATGCCTTTGTATGCTCATTTCTTGTCAATGTCTTTGTCCTAATCTCTTCTTATTTACTAATTGATTTTCCAATATGAGGATCAAATTCAGAGTCTTACATGCCTGAAAAAATCTACCATTTTGCCTTTTCTCTATTTCTTCTTAATAGGAAAAGAGATACCTAATCTGAGTGCAGTTTGATATACCATGGCTGGTTGATACCCATGGTCCAAGTAAATTTGAATTAAGTCTATCCATGTGACCTGATTTTACCTCAATAACTTTTTTACAGTTCATCTTTCCAAGATGTGTAGTCACATCTAAGGTATTGGAAACTTGAGTTTTGGTGGGTGGGTGATCAGCATACCTCATTTGTTTAGTGACAGAATGTTAGGGACTGGGACAGGACCATACTCACTGAACAATGTGCATTAGAAATGTTAGTCTAGAGTGCTGTCTCTGTTACAGATAAAATGATGCGAAGGAGAAGAGAGGGAGCTGTGGAGAGAACTGGGGCCTGAGTAGCCATGGTGGCATCAGTGATGAACATGGAGGAGGTGTGAGGAATTTCTGTGAGAAAAAAAATTATCAAGACACCATTGGTGGTAGAATGTTTGTAGGAAAGAAGAAACTTGAAGACTGACACCTCAAATCAGGGTCATTGACAAATGGGTGCATGTGAGAAAAAATAATGTATAAGAGAAAAAGGTTAAATTCTATTTTCAACACTTCAAGATTGAAGCACCCACAAGATTTCCCATAGAGACATCTAATGTGACTTGAAAGGGGAAGGCTGGCATGTTAAAGAATAGTGTGTTTTGGGAAAGTCCTGAGTGTTATTTATCAGTCAGTAGTACTCTTTACCTTGCTGGGTGCTCCTAATGGGGACTGTCCAGAGTAACAGAGGGCAGGAGACCAATCTGCTGTGGGTTGTCTACATTTAAGCATAAAAAAAATCAATAGAGGAAGGAATAGAAAGTTTAATAGTAAGAACAAAAGAATTCCTGAGTTTTTTGTATTTATTTTCTTACTTTTGCTTTTACATCCAGGCTACAGTTTCCTGTCCCTCCTCTCCTTTCAGTCCCTCTGTCCAACAATATCTTCCCCCCATACACTCCTCCTCTATTTCTCTTCAGAAAAGGGCAGACCTCCATGGGTACCAACCAGCTATGGTATATCAAACTGCAGTCAGATTAGGTACCTCTTCTCCTATTAAGGCTAGATGAAACAACCCAGTAGGACGAAAGGATCCCAAAACCAGGCAAAAGAGTCAGAGACAACCCCTGCTTTCACTGTTAGGAATCCCACAAGACAACCCAGCTACACAACTGTCCCAGGTCAGTCCCATACCAGCTCCCTGGTTTTCGATTCAATTTCCATGAGTCCCCATGAACCCAATGAACCCAGGTTAGTTGATTCTGTGGATTTTCTTGTGTTTTCCTTAACCCCTCTGACTCCTAAAATCCTTCCTCTCCCATATCTATAGGATTCCCTGAATTCTATCTAATATTTTTTTGTGGGGCTCTGCATCTGCTTCCATCTCCTCTAACCAGGCAAGACTTTCAATGTAAGGACTGGGACACCAAACCAGCGACATAACCTTGGACCTACAATTTATCTTGATTATAAGATGTTCTGGGTAAAGGTGGCACAGAAATTGTGGAAGTGTCCAAACAATGAGTAATCTACCTAGAGATCCATATTGTGAGAAGGAGCTCACTCCTGACACTCCTAGAAGGGTCAGGAACCAGAGACAAGGTAGTCCAGAAACCTAGGATAGAGCCAAATATGACTGGCAAAAAAAATTAATGAAATGATTCTTAATAATATTCTCCTGTGCTCATATATTGTTGTCTAGTCAAATGGACATCAGAGAGGATTCACCCAGCAAATGATGACAAAGAATTCCTTTTAAGCATCTGGAGAACATTTGTAGAGACACCCATGGCTTCTCTGTAGTTTCCCAGTGAGTAAATGACCAATGAATGGATGACTAAGCAAATAAGAGGCATTTCAGGCACATGCTAAAAGGCATGTTCTCCAAAAGTAACAGACCTGAGTTGTTTATGCCTTTATTTAGCCAATGAAAACCAAAACAAAGCAAAGCAAAACAGTGGCATTGTCTTTGGTGGTGAGACTTAGTAGAGTCCCCTTACCCATCTCTCCTCAGATGCATCTTAAAAGGAAGGTGGCTAGCCCTCTATGAACTAGATCACAAAGCATCAGTGAACTTCCAGGAATCTTATATGCCATGGATCTTCTTTTCTCGGCTTGTGGAACAAGGGAGTCGCTTGGTACTAGAGGGTCCCTGGCCTAGCAAAGCCAGCTCAGCTGATTTGGGATGATATTCAAAAGAAGAAAAACATATAAGGTCCTTTGCCTGGGTTGTCCAGCTGCAGCAAGAAGTCTTCATAGCCTAGACCTGCAGACATCAGGATTATCTATCTAATACAGCAAGTATCTGGATAAAGCAAAATATGTCCACTTGATCTTTTCATCTGGGTCATGAGAGACACAGCATCAATGATACAAAAAGGAGCTAACTGAATCAGTGTCCCCTAAAGTTTGGCACATCTTAGCCTGAATGTGGAACTCTAGTGAGTTCATGGCAGTTGATCATACCAATAATTCCTCTTATATTTTAAATAATCAAATGAAGAAATTTACTTAAATCAAGTAGGGTCTACTGATAATCTCCCTGCAATGGACTTCTTCCACTTGCTGTGATCTCCAGTAAATCCTTCCATTCTTTCCTATCAGATCAATGACTGTGAGAGTTCAGCATTCATCCTTCTATAACTTGTGATATTGAATGTGGTGGTTTGAAAGAAAATGAAATCCAAAAGGAATGGCACTGTTAAGAGGTGTGGCCTTGTTGGAGGAAGTGTGCCACTGTGGAGGTGGGCTTTTAAGTCTCTTTTGCTCAAGCTTTGCTCAGTGTGACACTTAGACCACTTCCTGTTGCCTGTAAGATGTAGAGTTCTCCAGCATTATGTTTGCCTGCATGCCTCCATACTCCCAGTCACAATGTTGCACCATGGTAGATACTAGACTAAACCTCTGAAACTGTAAACTGCCACCTCAGTTAAATGTTTTCCTTTGTAAGGATTGCCAAGGTCATGGTGTATCTTCACAGTGACAGAACCCAAACTAAGACTGTAGTGATGAGGGGAGCGGACAGATGACCCTCCTACATCATAAGACCCTAGATAATTTCATCTACAAAGCTTTCAACCTTTTCACTTTCATGCAAAATAAATTGGGAGGTCACTGTGGATTGGATATGGTGCCTCCACAAGTTTTAAGGATGTCTATCCATGTCCCTTCTAGCTACAGGCATGTCCTCTTTGTTTCAGCCAATAGGATGAAGGAAGAGAGGAGAAAAGACAAGCAGGTCCTTAGCAGTCTACTTCTCATACTTTGTATCCTGAAGTCAGTACTAATGCCTCTATATACCCATCAGGTGTGGGGACCTGAGGACGCCCTGGCTGTTCGAGGCCCTTAGTTAGCTTCCTTCTCTTGAATAACATCCCAAATCACTCATCTAGTTCAGCTGGGTCAGGAACCCTCTAGTATGAAACAACTCCCCTTTTACCTATAAGACAGGTCCATGGCATGCCAGGTTCCTGTACATGTTCTTGACATGAGCAAACCATGCCAAGGACCAAAGCCTTAGTCTCATTGGAAAATGGCAAAGCCTTCCTGTGATACTCTGAGGGAAACTGAAAAACTTCTCCTCCTGGTCCAAGTATGAATGTTGATGGTGTGTGCATAAAAGGCCACCATAACTTTCCCCCTGCTCCCAGTGGTTATAGTCTGAAGGATGCTTCTTTTCAGACACTGCCTTACTGAGCCTGGTTAAACCTTTCCTGAGTCAGCTCTATACCATAAGCCTGCCTCCATGTTCAGCTTTATGTAATAACCCCACATCCCTGTTCAACTGTTTATACTAAACCTGCTGAGCTTCTCAGGTAACTGCTTCAGCATCACTATTAGATAGTCAGAGAAATGGGAATTTCCTTGGTGACAGGGTGCCTTGAAAAACAAGTATAAGGCCAGGTGGTGGTGGCACACACCTTTAATCCCAGCATTCGGTAGGCAGAGGCAGGCAGATCTCTGTAAATTCAATGCTAGCCTGTTCTACAGATTGAATTCCAGGACAGTCAACACTGTTACAAAGAGAAAAACCCTATCTCAAAAAAACCAAGAGAAAGAGAGAGAGAAAAAGAAAAACAAGTATAAATTGAATATCACTAATCCTGAAATCTGAAATACTCTAAAATTCAAAAGTGTTTTAGAATTGACACATCATAAGTACAAAATTTCTACACCACAAAATGCTGCTTCCTGTACAAAGTTAACATTGGATGCAAATATTCTAAAACCTAAAAAATTCTGAAATCCAAAGCACATCTTGTCCCACATTGGTGTAGAAGGTCCTTCTGTATTTGTGTTGCTTTCATTTGTTGAATAAAGAAACTGCCTTGGCCTTTTGATAGGGCAGAACTTAGATAGGCATGGAAGACAGGACTGGATGCTGGGAAGAAGGACAGTGTGGCAGACACCATGAATCTCCTGCCTGAGATGGACGTAGGTTAGAATCTTGCTGGTAAGCCACAGTCACGTGGTGATACACAGATTAATAGAAATGGATTAATCAAGATGTGAGAGTTAGCCAATAAGAGGCCAGAGCTAATAGGCCAGGCAGTGATTTAATTAATACAATTTCTGTGTGATTATTTCGGGGGTTAAGCTAGTCGAGAGGCCAGGACGAAAAGCAGGCCCGCTCCACCTACAATACCACATAGTTCTCAAGGGGTTCTCAAAAGCATTCTGACCTCCCCATTGTCTATTTTTTCTGCTGGCTAAATGGTTGAATGGAGGTTCAAAAGTATTGTTCTCTCTGATTATTTTATATTGACATAAATATATTGACATAAATAATATCATTTGAAAATATGCCCTTTTAGCGAATTGGGGCACATAATACATAACATTGTGGTTATGCATTTGCTGCTGAGAGCTCCAGGAGGGGTTGGACAATCCTCCACAGCACCGTAGCATCACTGAGCTACCCATTTGCTACTCATTGTCCATGTATTCTTCTTTCATTCATAGCTGCAGAGTTTCTTCTGGGAACCACAGTGGTTCCACCAGGTCCCAGTGCCCAGGCCCAGATACAAAGACCTCTTTCAAAGATGGACTGCGGACCAGCATGGGCTTCATCAAAGTCAGGGAGCACTGGGATAGGTGAAGTGGTCTCTGTCCTGAAGGCAGCCTTTAATCTCCCCTTTTAAGATGCTGTCACCGCACCCTCTGAATGCCCACCAGGTCCGCATAAGTCACTTTGGAAGCAAGTCCCATACCCGGGGACTCACCAGGCTCTGATCAAGGCTTCATTGAGGTTTTCTCTGGATTTCCAGGTATTTTGGCTATTCCCCTCTTCATTCTTCCTATCTGGTTTTGACATTCTGTCAATCCCACAACTGGTGACTAACTCCCAATCCTTAGGAAGAGGCAATGTGGAAATACTGTTGTCTTCCTTTGTGTTCCTGTGTTGATAAGAGAATGCTACCTCTTTCTTTGGAAAAAGAATTCATGCATTTTCCAAAATTTTTATTTTGAATAACTGAAGGAAAATGTATTGCTTAGGTGAAAGAATGAGATATTTTATGAGAAAAGTATGGCAAATCTTACAAATGTTTGGGTGAATGGAATTTCTCCTCTTACCCTGTAAGAATGGAACTAAAGGACCATTTAAAGTTAGACACAGGTAGACAGACTCTGCTTAGCTGTGAAAAATCAACTTCTAGGGGCTTTGCTTTTGGTGTGTCTGTGTGTGCACCCATGTGTGGATTCATGTGCATGTGTAAGCATGTGGAAGTCAGAGGGCAATGCCCAGAATAGGCATCAGTCAGTCAGCCTTATATTTTTTTTGAGACAGTGTTTCAGTGAACCGGGAACTCACCAGTTCTGCTAGACTGGCTGGCCAGCAAGCCCCA
>LOEQ01000480.1:307676-323333 GCA_001685075.1 Bramus lutescens | reverse complement strand
CACACACACACACACACACACACCATTATTCTCACTTCCAGCTCTTCTTGCTCTACCTCCCAGAGAGAAGACAGTGGCAGAGCAGCTCACCGTGATGTGCCAAAGTTCCAGCCTCCGATGGAGAGCAGTGTTTTCAGGGCCCTGTTCCTGGGGTGTAGGGGAGAAAGTGGGTAAGTAGGTCCTTACTCTAGGGGTGGCAGCAGTCGCTGCTCTTCTTTCTGCTGTGCATTGGGAAAACAATGAGAAATGGAGAAGGGGGCATGAGAAGAATAGGAAAGGGCATGTGGAGGAGACCACAGAAGTAAAGGAAAATGGAGACAAACGATCATTCCAAAGACCCTTACAGCTCTGCGCACCAAGACTACAAAGCACCCCAAGCTCCCTCACTTCCCAATAACATTTTCAGAAAAGAGTCTAACCATCTCTCGTCACTCATTTTCCCATTCACTGAGCAAGGACAATGCACCTTTGACTGAAATGCAACAGCAAACACATAGACAAGCACCCCACGCCTCTTTGAAGCACCTAACCCCTCAAAGGGGGAGCCAGAGTTTACCAGGAGAAAGGAGTGTGAAGCCATCCACGGACAGGCAACACTAACTACCAAGTCATCAAGGCAAGAAGCAGCTCAGGGGGCTGGTCAACAGAGAGCTCTTACTTAGTGCTCAGATCCCCACTTGAGAGAAAGGCAGAATTAGAAAGACTAGGGAAGCTTAAGGTCAATAAGAGAAATGGGCTAAAATTTCCTCTAGCTCTAAAATCTGAGACCCCAGCAGCATCAACATACCTCTCCTTGAGTTTGTTGAACTCTGGGTAGAGAATTTTCTCATCCTGGAGATTACTGGCAACAATCTGATTGTTGCTCATTGAGGCAAAGGCAAATATTAGGTGTGTACAAAGAAAGGGGTCCAGATCACGGGGCAAGATAGAGGCAGGGCCTGGCCGACTGTGAGCCCAATTGGTGAAATAACACACCAGCTTGTAGGCAGTACCTGGCAAGGACAGCAAGTATTAGCAGAGAGCATGGGGCAAGGAGGGAGCTCGGCTTCTGGAGGGTAGAGAAAGCACAGCCAAAGAGACCAGACCACTGTAACGGTCTCCATCCTTCCCACATACATCAACACCTCCTCCACATACCCCTAAAACTCTTGTCTTCACTGCCGGGAGAAGACAGGAGCCCTTATCAGTCTAGATCCAGGGACCTATTGAGCCATACAAACAGCAAGTGACCAGCTGCGCTGAATTCCATTGGATCAATAACCTCTGACCAAGGAGCCAAGTCAGGTAGGGTCCAGGAGATACTGAAGGGAGAAGATTTCCTAGCCAGAGAATCTCCCTGGCTATGGAAGAGAGGAGGTGGTTTCCTTACCATCATTGTGTTTCATCAGAAGAACCAGCCCTGCAGGAAATGAAGAAATTCATGACACAAGCAGTGTGGCAATGCCCCTGCACACCCTCTGATATGCAAGTGACCCCTCCAGCTCAGCACCATATACACGTGCAGATGCACCAACGGTGACACACATCAGTCACTGGTTTCCTCTACCTTCCAAGTTAACAGTGGAGCTAGTCTAAGCTCCTTTCCTAGTAGCTATCATATGTACCTGCACACGCTCTGCATAGGGACGATGGCAGAAGTCCTGCTAAAGCGCTCAGCCAGCGGTTCTCAATTCTGGCTATAAATTCGAAAGTACTCATATCAAAGCCCTCTCCTCAGAAATTCTGAATACACTGGTCCAAGATGAAGCCCAAGCAAGAAAACAACTTGGTTGGAGAACTGCTTCTCTGGCCCTTCCCCCTTTAGTGCCTCTGATTCTTTGTTATGTCTATCTCATATTTGTTCATCCAGACCCTCTGAGTCCCAGACTGCTCTACTGGGCACCAGAGAAATGACAAACTGGCATCTCCTGAACTTTGTGGCATTGCTAGGATCCACCATACTCACCAGCCAATAGCAGCAGCCTCCCCATCTCAACTGTCTGGCTGCTACGGGGATGGGGCTCAAGACCCTTTAATAGGAGCTGGTCTATGTGCAGCATGGGGAGAGCCCAGCTACTCATACATGCCATGCCAGAAACGATGACTCAAGAGTCATAATGACCTCAGAAATACTTGTACTCCCTCTTCACAATAGCCGGAGTTCTCAGGGCCAGCGAAGCCATATCTCTGGCCTGACACGATCCAGAGGGTCAGTGTTCACCACAGGCTGTAACAAAGACAAGGGCAGTGATCCTGAGCCTTGTCAAGCAATTGGCCCTATTTCCTGGTATTCCATCTCCCACAGCTGAGGTGGAGGAGAAACACTGCATGATGGGATATGTCCACAAAGATTATCAGGAAAGCAGTGTATCATGAAGCTTCGAAGCCTCAGTTTGGATTCAGACTTAAGGACCAAGGTAGCAATCCCTGTGATACCATTTAGAAGCATTATAGTTTTGGATGAATTACTGAGCCCCTGAAGTTTCCACACATAAAGAAAAACCTGTTTTCCCTGAAGTAATAGCTCATTCTTACCTCCCAGGAATATACAGGGATGGAGGTGATAGTGTGAAAATTGTGGTTGGCATAAACTAAAAGCTTAGTTAACTACAGATGTTATTAGGAAGTTGGCCAAAAGAACAGGATGCTCAAAGTAATATACTGACACTCGCCAGACAGCTCATGTCAACAGGTGGAGAATGCACACTAAAACAGCATGTTCTCTGTATAATACAAGTTCAGACCCAGTGTCTAATGTGCAGCCAGCCTGAAGAATTATCACACTATCCTTCTCCTCTGACCTTTCATTGTTGGCTGACATGAAACCTTGTGGTCAAGAGGGGACAGCATGTGGTATGGTAGGGGACAGCACTCTTGAGCAGCAGCTCTTGGCTGTCCTCATGGGAAATGGGCCTGGAGTTGATAGACCCATTACTTTCTCAGGGGGAAAACAAAAAGAACCCTGAAACTTTGTAAGATAATATTTGGGCAGTGTATGAGGCAACCATGAGAATAGGACCTGAGCCTCAGGAATATGAATATGATTATGGACACCCAAGAGCCAATTTTAAAGAAATGCAACAACGCGAAAGTTGTTTTTTTAAGTCTGTACATCAAATGTTGCTTTGATCCATCCGATTTCTTTCCCTCTCTCTGTTCCAGATGGTCTCAGACCGTGTGCCCCTCTCTGAGACAGATGCATAGGAGATGCTAAGCCGTTCTCAATGCAGTGGATTCAGAGAAATCACAGTGCCCAGTGGTCAAATCTGCTGAGCATTTGTCCTTCGTTTGAGATAAAATAAACACAAAACTCTTCATTTTTAAACCAGGAGTGTTTGGAAAGCAACAAAGATTGCAGTGAGAAAGCGTGGACTTTATTATCAGACTCCAGGGCCCCTTCCTTCCTGCACTGTATCATCCCTGGGGTCCCTTGCTTCACATAGCTTCCATTCGTGGGCTTCTGTTAACCTAAATCAGATCAGCTCTAACGACCATGCTTTCGTTTCCCAGTCACTACCCGTGTGCTGGGGCAGATGGATATTCTTGTTATTGGGTCTATAACTTTGCAACCTGATCTATAAATTATTGCAACTACAGTTGGTTTCTGGGGCCTCAATCTTGTCAGGCTATCTTGCCCTGAAGCTCTAATGGTTCCCTTTTAAGACCTTAAGAAATGCTGATCTCTACATCTGGGTCTTCCTCCACTGTGACTCCTGCCTTTCTGCAGGGCTGAGGTGCCCCACTAGATTTGTGCCCTTCAAAACACACTGCTGCCAGCACTGGCTGTCAGTGTAACTTGCTTGCCTACAGGTTGTACCTCATCTCCCCATATCCACATGAGAAGCTATGATGCTGAGAAAGACAGAACAATAACAATGGTTGCCAGCAATGACCTCTGCCTAATTTAAGAGTGATCATGCCAAACACCTGTATACAAAGTGGTTAATAATCACATGTTAAATAAGAATTAAATTATCAGTGTGCTGTACCAATCTGTTCACAATCTTATTCTGTCAGTTCTTGCTTTAAAACAAAACCAAACCAGCCAATGCTCACGTGAAACACCCACAGGCATTTAAAATATATTCCTTCATGCTTAGCCTATTCTTATATGGAAAGATATTTACTAATGTATACTTGAGTAACTGATGAATTTCCAAAAGCAGCATGACCTCTCTCATATTTCATTAGACTAATGGAGATGAAGGCAGGAACACGGATGTGAAGTCCTTTGAGCAAAGCATTTGACTAAAACCTTTTGACACTGTAGAGGAATTACAGAAGCATATTTAAATCAGTTGTGTGAAAGAACAAAATTCCTAAGAATATTGTCCATGTTTCAGCTTCTAGCCAATTACCTCATCTTTAAAGTGAAGGCTATTTCCCAGTATTGTTGGTTAAGCATGCAGGCTTTTATTTTCATATTGAATGTTTCTTGTATTAGAAAATGTGCATTAATTACATAAAGCAATGTTTTCATAGATCATGCTTTTTTTTTTTTTCTTTTTGGAGACAGGGTTACTCTGTAGCTTTGGAGCTGGTCCTGGAACTAGCTCTTGTAGACCACGTCGGCCTCAAACTCAGAGATCCTCCTGCCTCTGCCTCCTGAGTCTTTTATTCCACGTTTGAGAGTATGCCACTACTTATATAAAACTGGATTTAAAAGTTAAGCAAACTGTTTCTTATTTTGTTTTGCTGATGTGAGTTCTTTACTGAAGGACTCATGACTACCTCAGATTCAAAAGTTAAGCCATCTGCCTTAGGAATGAGAAAACGCACAACCAGGGAAACCAGGCATACTCAGCTTAATGTTTCTAAGCCTAGCCAATGTCATGAAATATGGTAGTGTGTAGAACCCAAACATAATTTAGCTTGTAGACATACAATGTATTCCCAGGTCCAATCTTCATTGCAATGCTGAGAATCCAAGTGAGAACTACTACCAAAGTGGAAATTCTTCATTTGAAACTAATTCTTAATTCTTTAAGAACAATGTCTCTACAATAAAATGCTTGTCTAGAATCTGGCACTTTAATATCACAGGGACAAATGAAATGAAATGTTATCTTGAGTGACTTTTCAACCAATGATATTGGCTGGTTTCTACCAGAACCATGTTAGGGACTAAACTCTACTGCTGAGCTTTTGAATTTTGATGGTCTATCCCTGACACAAAGAACAGTAAACAAGTGAGTGGAAGACCAAATTAAACATAAGCTATGACTGTAGGACCACACATTGTGTTCTGTGCAACTTACCAGTTATTCCTCCCTTCCAGAAGCTCTTTCCTCCTTCTTTTGGGTGTATCTGTCCTATTACCACACAGTAAAGATTAAAACATCCATGCTTCCACAGGAAGCCCAAAGCCCAACAGTCGTGAAAAACCTCACAAGGAAATGTTTGGATATTCAACAGTGGTCTACTTGCCTTGCTCACTTCCCAACAGTTGTGCAGACTAGAGATGAAGTTCTGGAGAGAATTTCTGAGACTGGTGCTTGCTTTCCCCAACAAAAGCAATTTACTGGTTCTGAATTTTCCCCCAGTATTATCCACATTGGCAATAAGCAGCTCACTACAAAAGGCTGACCAGACACAAATTCTCTTATCTTCTCCCACACATGGACTTTGTTTACATGCTCCAAACCTTCACAATACACACACACGCTCACACAAATTAGTATATTGTCTTTTTCTATTCACATTTATTTGGTGAACTCAAAGTTAAGGCAAACAATTATCAAAACACAAAGAAAATACAGGACATCACTCATTCTGTCCAAATCCAGTACCTTTTAAAAACCAGTATCTTTACTCTCCTGTCTAGAAACAGCAATGTCATGACGTCCTCTGAAGCTGATGAGTTTTAGAACACAGGCCTCTTCCCCAATATTCTGTCCTTCCTTATAAGCTAACGATACAGAAGCCCAAAGCAGTTTGAGTTTGGGTACATTCTTTACGTGCATATAGGTGGGCAGAGGACAACCTGCTGAGTAGCACAGTCCTTTCACCATGTGGGTAGCAGAGATTGAACTCTGGCTGTCAGATATGATGGCACTTTTACCCACTAAACAATCTTCTGCCCCTGACTTGGGGTATTTTTGAAGCTGTGACAGTGAGCCACAAGAAATGTCCACATGGCTCTTTACTAAAGCACCAGGGACCATCTGTTCTATAGTGAGATACTTAAAAAATCAGTAATGTCTGATGTCACCCAGGACTATATAGACCTTCAGTGTTTCACATCCCAAGAACTCACCAGGTCAGGTTGTCTCAGACCATAGTGGGTCAGCAGTTTAGCAGTGGCTGAGGAAAAGCAGTCACTTGTATTGAGACATTTGAACAGTAACACTAACCTGAATCAAACTGTTTTTCAACAAGCAAAATGCCCCCACTGTTCCCAGCCACTGGGCCTTGCAGGACTGGAACAATTCTTCAGACAATGAATGACCTGCTGCAACTCCAGCCATAGACCTTTTATTCTGAACTATCTTCTTTACTCATAATATACAATCACTCAAAAATTATGCTGGTCATTATTTGTGGCTTTGACTGAGTTCATCCATCTGTGACAAGTATTAATCAATGTGAACTACTTTTTATAAATAACAGGCCTAAAAGGAAACTTCTAAAAGACTTTTATGTGCATGTGAGTGATGGGCCTCTGGAGGCCAGAGGCACCTGATCTGGAGTTAAGGTGGTCATGAGCCTGGGAATCAAACTTGGACTCTCTGGAGCGTTAGAACGTGCTCTTATCCACTCTACTCTTCATTTCTAAACAATAACAAGTAGCAACAGTTCTTCAAAAACTTGTTTCTCTTCTTTGGTGTCATTTTTTAAGTCTTATTTCTTCAAAGTCCCACCCACCACCATCATTCTTAAGCCCAAGAAACAGGCTATATGCATACACTATCTGCTCCTCTTCCCTAGGTGACCACAAACACAGGTGAGCAACAAACAGTGAGTCCACCTACCCATCTGATTCTTCCCTCGTAACTTAACAATAGAAATCCATACTCCCCCCAGTCCCAGCCCTGGTTGACTGTGACTGCATATTCTCAAGTGTTTTACTCAGAGCCTCATGACTACCAAGTACAGAATGGAAGCCCATATTCCTTCAGAGAAACCACTTTATGTGTTTTTTTTTCCTAAAACTGGAAAAGTATATAACTTTTTTTCCCTAAAGCTCCAAAGTATATAACCAAATCCTAAGTTCCAATATAATCAGTATTTATCAACACTCTAAATGGAGTGGCTAGACCAAGAGCAAGTATAAATACATGTTTAAGTTCTTTTTAACTAGCTGCGCTGGGAATGGTGGAAAACAGACACTGGGCAGTAAGACTGACACTCTGGTGACTCACCTAAGTGAAGCAGGTAAAAAATAACAGCTTAGGTAGGGAAAAGGTCAATGATGAAGGTCTTTATTTTTTCACCTTTCAGCATTTCTGAGTTTCCCTACACTAGATCTCAAATCTTAGGAGTCCACAAATACAGCATTTAGACTTCATATCTCCAGAGGAAGGTGCTCAGAGGTCATCAGGCCTCAGGAAATCTTTAAGTAGAAAAAAAAATGACAAAGATTTCTCTGTAACAAACCAAGTCAGTTTTCTGAATTCGCTCTAACACCTTTAAGCGCTCATGATCCCTAAAACTTTCTGTGAAATTTAGGACAGAAAAACACTCATATCTCTCATACAGCACAAGGAGGGCAAAGGGTGAACAAGAACTACATTGCAACAGCTAAATTTATTCACCCGAAAAATGAATTTGATTCACCTTAACAGAAATTTGTGGTATTTCCTGTGTCTTCTCAAGGAAAGGCTGGACTTCTGTGAACGGAAGTATTTCCCTTAATAATGAATTATTAAACGTATATAAAAATAAGTTAGCCCATCTCTTGAGTCAGAAAATCTAGGAATACCCACATTCCATAACCCAAACAATATAGCCAATTCTTTGACTTGAGAAACATCAAAGCTTCTGGTCACTTTGTGGGGAATAAAGAGCATTGCTTTGTGAAAGCTGAAGGATAATTTCCTCCACCCCAAACTACTTAATACACTCATACACTTGTGCTCTCACACATACATCCATTTATAAAGGAGTTTTCCTCCTAGTCACATAGGCTGCAGCCTCCCTCAAGCTGAGAATCTGCCTGTTTACTGCACAGGACTGGGGAGTAAACATGCTCTCCAAGGCTCCTGTGCTCTCACAACCGGAAGGCAAGGGCAAGCAAGTAGATTCTTGCGAGTAGAGAGCTTGTTTTCTGAAATCCATTCTACTCCGCAACATTCTCAGGTCCAGGGGCTGGGAGAGGCTCTATGGGCACAACATGGTGGATGACTTGATGGTCCCAGCCAACTGTGGTAAGGAGGGAGTGGTTGAGTGGAGACCACGTAGCATCTCTCACGAAGTCTCTGTGGGCTCGACTTCTAAACCTAAAACAAAGAAGGGGATATAGGGTGTGGTAAGAGGCGAGACAAAAACCCAGGTGAGAAGAACACAGAAAGAAAAGCTAACATAACTAGGACACGTTTTTTGAAATATTTCAACATCTGTACAGCCTCATCAACCAGGACAGTGGTTGTTCAATCATCCAATCCAATCTTCTTTCCTAGGTGAAGAAATAGTGGGCAGAGCAGCAAGGAAGTGATATATCCACAACTAACCAGGAAATCATAGCAAAGGAAGATGTAGACCCAGGTATTCCTCCCAGTGCCTTTCACTCTAACAGCAGGTTCCACTTCACAGAAGTGGTTCCCTATGTGAAGCTGGAATGCTAGCTAGACTTAGCCTAAATCAGACAGCTTCCAGGGCTCAGTCTCTGAAGACACATAACACAAATGGAGAGAATTCTTTGGGTGCTGGGGGTGAAACCCTCTACAGACAAAAATGGAGAATTTTCTTTTTCTTTTTATATTTAATAGTGTGTGAGTGGGCATGTGCACCTGAGTGCAGGTGCCCACAGAAGTCAGAGGCATATAAGACTTGGATCTGGAGTGACACACAGCTGAGCAGAATGACATGGATGCTGGGAACAAAAGGAAGTGTTCTCAACTGCTGAGCCATTTCTCCAGACCCAAAGGAAGAATTCAACATGCCGGTTACTGAAAACAGACCTGCTTGCCCATTGGTCGTGATCCCTGACACCTGATCATGGGATTCTACTTCAAACTTACACCTCAGAAAGGCTTGAATCCAGCACAGCAAGTGAGCAGTCTTCACTGAGAGAGGCCAGAAATGGAACACTAGGGGAGGGCACAAAGGGAAGAGAAGATAAAGTCCACAGATACCACAAACAAAATCTGACTGGGCCAGCCCCAACCCCACCATAAACTGATCCAGGGCAGAAGGCAGCCTGATGCCCACTTTGGGTTAAGGTCTTGCTGCCATTATGCTTCTAAGGAAAATGGAGGAAAGTCAGTACTCACAGAAACCATCCTGGCATCCAACTACCCCAATAGGTTCCTCTCTACATTAGCAATTACCCAGAATCAGGCTCCCAATCACATGGTACCAGAAGCCCACTACATTGGTCAAGCTGTGTTGAACAGGAATGAGATCAATTTTGGCTGTTTTCAGACTACACAACCCTAATAAGGACTACGCTGACTAGTTAGAAAAACCAGGCTAGAGGACTATTCCATCTAAGGAACAAAGTAACCAGGGAATGCTTTACCAATAGTTACATCCCTTATCACTCCATTCCTACTCCTTCACCATTGTCCCCAAGCATCGCTTCTAGGTCCCTGGTGACAAACAGTACCTGTGTGGAGAGAACAGCAGTCTAGTGACACACTGGGAGTGCACAGCTGAGCTGAGGGTACAACTTGCACTCTTGGTGTCCACAAGGGAGACAGATCCATTCTCATCACCTGTAGAGCAAACAGCATGTTGCAATGGTTAAGAGCACACTTCAGGCTGTGCATGGTCAAGCAGGTCTTTAATCCTAGCATGCAGGAGGCAGAGGCCAAAAGATCTCCATGAGTTCAAGGCCAGCCTGGTCTTGGTCTACACATCAAGTTCTAGGATAGCCATAGCTAAGACCCTGTCTTAACAACAACAAAATACGAACAAACAAAAACCACATAGGCTTTGATATCGGTCAGACCTGGATTTGAAAGAATCTTAGTTCCTCAAGATATAGACAAATTCGCCACCCTGAGCACCAGTTTACTTTTGCAAGGCAAGATCAGTAAGTCACTGCGTGGCTGTGACGATTACTGGACAAAGTTATTACTTTAACTACAAGCCGTTACTATACGCAGCCACACCCACAGCAGAACATAATTCCCTAAGAGCAAGCTGCTTGCTAAGCGGCTCACTGATTTCTAACCATGCCCAGGATAGGGGAGCTGGAACAATGAGGAATTGAATCAACTAGAGAAAAAAAATATGTTCTCCAAAGCTAAACAAAACTGATACAATTCATGTAGTGCCTAAGTGTACCGACACTGTGAAGGTAGCACTTTATCTTCCTCCCCATTCTAAGAGTCAAGATGCCATCCATGCCGCCTTACCAAAGACAAAGACTTCACTCTGCTGAGGATGCCAAGCCAGGGAGGTAGGAAGGAATCCAGAGACATTACAGCCTAGAAAGGGAAAAAAGGGCGGTTTGGAACAAGAGCCACACCTAGAAGAAGCAGTTTTTCAAGAAGTCATGAAGTCCTGGGAACACTTTCACTGGGTTTCTTAAACGCTGTTAGGGCAGCCATGCATGTCTTCATCCCTGAGTCTCACAGCCCACACCTATCCATCAGTCTCCAGTCATTTGGGGGTTCACATTTAAGCCACAATGCCTAACAATAATAACCCTAGTCCTTTTGTCTGTTTGCAGAGAAAAGCACCCACCCAGGAGCTAGCCCTTCCTCTTGGTACATGCTGCACTACGGTCAGCAGAACCTCAGTGACAGAAAATGTCGCCACAGAGGATGGGCACCTGGCAACTCTGCTGACTCTGGGCAAAGAAAGCCTCTTCCAAGTGGGATCTATTACCATTTTCTCCTCATCACTGGTCGCAGACTCACCTATCTGTGATGCTGGCTTGGGACAGCGGGTATCCCAGAGCAAAATTCTACTGTCCTAGGAAGAGAAACAGAAAAAGGGTTTCATAATCCAAAAGAACAGCTGCTGGCCAGTCTCCACAGCAGGGATTGGGCCTATTAAAGCTCAGCTGTGGATGGAAAGAAGCGACTGGATCTCACCTCACTGCATGAAAGAAACACAGAGTCCTTGTGGGGAGAGGCAGCAACACACGTGACCGGTCCTGCATGAGCTGCAAAGGAGAAACATGGCAGCAAAGGAGAATGTAAGAAATAGGCCTACGTTTATTGTATAACTTTGTAAATATCATGACAGATTATAAACCAGAACAACCACCACAGGAGAAGCTGGTCGTTATAAAAACCCAAAACAGCTGGGGGAAATAATGAACTGGTAGAGACAATGAAGTCCAATTCCAGGCTTAGTAAGAAAAGGAGAGGAGTACAGAAAAACTTGAAAGTCCTGGCAGCACGTTTTAAGCAACCCGATTTTCTAATATGCTTTCCCCTAAGACTGACCTGCCTGTACTTTCCCATCACCCTTCTCCCACTTTCTAGGGGCAACAATTACCTCCCTTCCAGCCAGGTCCTGCATGGATATGCCAGTGTTCAGTCCTGAAAACCTAAGGCTCTCAAATTAAGAGCCAAAGAGAAAGAGGGGCTCCTGGGAAGACTCAGTGAAGGGAGTGACCATGTCTCAGTCACCCGACAAATACAAGGGCAGCTCTCTGACTTGCCTCTCCATTTCTAACGTGAAAACTGAAGAGTGAAATGGCTGTTGTCCCAAGAACACAACCAATTAGCTTATCTGGATTAATGAAGCAAGCTGGACTTTTCCTAAGAGAAAAGAAATCTAAGGCTGCTACAATGCACACTGGTTTTCGTTATTGGGCTATTCGTAAAGTTTCTAGAAACACGACAAAAGTAACTTCTTGGCAACTACCTAATTTTTAAGAAACACTCATTCATCAATTGTGTATGTGTGCACAGGTACCACAGCACTCATGGAGATCAGAGGACAGCTTGTAGGAGTCAGCTCTGTTCTTCCACCAAGCAGAATCCAAACATCAAACACAGGATTCCAAGTTTGGCAACAAGTATCTTCACCCAAAGTCATCTCACCTGCCCTACTTAAATCTTTTCATTAGCAATTTTTAAATGTATGGGAGGGTATAGCTTTTAAATTCTTTTAGGAGGCCTACATGCAAGGAGGAAAAAATCATTGCTACAAATTGGCTAGAGGCTGAAGAAACCATTGAGGTCATTTAACCAGTCCTTTTAGAGCACCCAAAATGGTTCTATCTTAAGGATTAAACCACCCCCATCCTTCTACCCTAGCTCTAGAATCCATCTTCATGAATAGGTCAAAATTCATAAAGAATTGCTACCAAAATAAAGTCAACTGATGGTTCTATTAATGAAGCAAATACAAGAACATTAAAGAAAGTGATTAAATGCCCAGAAAAGATGTTTTATAGAAGTGAAAATTCAAAAGTTAGATTCAAAAGTCTTGGGCAGGAGAGATGGCTCAGTCAGTGAAGTGTTTTCCACATCAGCAGGAAGAATTCAACCCCAGAATCCATGTAAAAAGCCAAGCAAGTATGGTGGCACCTGTTATCCCAGCACTGGGGAGTCATGGACAAGAGAACCCTTGTGGCTCCCTGGCTAGTCAGTCTTGCCTCATCTGCTCCATGTCCTATTGAGAGAATCAGTCTCAGAAACCAAAGTAGGCATCTCCAAAGCTGACCTCTGGCTGCCACATGCATGCAATAGTCACAAATGTGCACAAGTCCCAGGGCTTATTCTCTGAGAACAAGGCTCTACTGTGTCTGGATTAAGCTGGAGAACAGTTTACTGTCAGAATAAAGCTTTAATGCCAACTAGAAAGTGGGATCTTGACCTGCAGCTTACAAGAAACCAATGAAGAACCAAGAGTTAAAGAATACAGGTGGAGAGATGAGGGAGACTGTCTACTGCTAAAGCTTGATGACAAATGGAATGTAAGAAATGGGCAGGAAGAGGACTGACCAAAAGGGAGACTCAAAAGAACCTGATGAACGCCGAGTATAAGAAGATAGGGGCTGTAGGCCACTGCCATTTAAAACATTTGGCTCCCAGTTGGTGGACTATTTAGGAAGGACTGGGGGTGTGGCCTTGTTGGTATGTCACTGAGGGTAGGCTTTGAGGTCTCAAAAGCCCACAAAGCCAGGCTGGCTTGCTATCATCTTTCTGCCACATGCTTTTGAATTGGGATGTAAGCTCTTAGCTACTGTCCCATCACCATGACTGCCTGCCTGTCCCCATTCTTCTCATGATGAGGGTCATGAACTAACCCTCTGAAACTGTAAGCAAGCCTTCAACTAAATGCTTTTTCCTACAAGTTACCTTGATCATAGTGTTTCACAGCAATAAAACAGTAATTAAGACATCCATGTGGCCAAAATGTCATGAAGCCATCAACACAAACAAAAACACAGAGAAATAGACAGATGGCACATAATGGAACTTGACTGCAGTTGGGGGTAAGGAAAAGCCAACCAAGAGAACACACACAGACTTGCTATTATTATTATTATCCAAAGTTCAAAGATCCCAAAGGAGAAAATAAAAGATAACTGTAGCCAGTACCAATCAAGAAGGAATACTTACCTCGGTATGAATTCAGTGACATCTGCTGAGCCAGGTCCCAAATTTTGATGCTACAATAAAAAGAAAAAAAAAAGGAAAAAATAAAAGGAATCTTGACTTGCACTATCAACAAAAAAATGTACTTAAATAAGAATATGTTTGACCAACATGTGCCATATCTGCCTCCTAGACTCTTGCCATCTTATTTATAAACCACTACCAATTCTCAAAGGAAACAGACATGCCATTACTCACTAGCCTCTAAAAACAGCCCAAAACAGTAATCAGTGAAACTAAGGGGATAGTAATGATAGCCACAGGAAGCCTAGAGATGGGAGTAATGAAAGCAGGGACCCACCAGAAGTCTTTGCTACCACTGACGGCTTGTGTACCAGAGCTCAGGACTGTGACAGTAGACACAATGTCATCATGCTCATACTTGCAGAACTTGCTGACAATAAGTGTCTCATTCTCATCTAGCTCCCACAATTCAACAGCACCTGTTGAGGATAGAGTGGGGTGAGGTGTAGATGAGGGAAGCCCAAGCCTGGGCTAGACCCAGGTGGTAATGCATGCCTAGGACTCAAGTAGGCATTATTACTGAGCTAACAGAAGTTATTCCTGTAAAAGCAAAGTCCGTATCATTAAAGGGCTTAGCTCACTTCTAGGTCATTTGGTTTTATGTTACCTTACTGCTTTCCTCACAACAGCCCAGACGACTATGTGAGGAAAACAGCGAGATTAATATATCAATTATCTAATTAATATTTGATTAGATTGCCTGAAAAAATGCCTGGCAATACTTTACTTGAAAAAATACTTGCAATGCCAGAGAGGCTCAATCTCTAATGTCCTACTTTTCAACTTCCATGCCCTACCTAACAATTTAAGAATACATACGTACAACAGGCATGGTGGCACACACCGTTGATCCCAACACTCCCGAGGCAGAGGCAGGTGGATCTCTGTGAGTTCTAGGCCAGCCTGGTCTACAGAGTGAGTTCCAGGGCAGCCAGAGCTACACAGAGAAACCCTGTCTCAAAAATCCAAAACAACAAAATAAACACACACACACGAGCACAATGAGATATTTTTATTTTAAGTGTATAGTTGTTTTGTCTTCGTGTCTATTCACCAAGTAAAAGCACGTAGTGCCCATGGAGGCAAAAAGAGAGCACTGGATTAGTGTCGTGTGGGTGCTGGAAATCCAACTTTGGCCCTCTGGAAAAGAAGTCACCACTTGAAACCACCAGGTCATCTTTCTAGACTCCAAAATCAATCTTTTCATTTTAATTTATGAGACAGGGTCTCCCTAAGTAGCCTTGGATAGCTTGGAACTCGCTATGTAGAAGAGGCTGGCCTCCAAACCACAGAGCTCTGCCTGCTTCAGCTGGGATAAGCAGCACTCACGCCCAGTTCCCACCAACTTCTAAATTTTATTTAATATAAGTTTCATTTAATATGATTTTAATATAATGTTCGATTCTCTGAGAATGCCAAACATGCACACAACGTAGTTAGAGCATATTCACCCCTAACTGGTCCAAGATTCACGCCCCCCCCCATCACCTCCTTCCAGGGAAGGGGGTTACTCACCTGAATCTGAGGCCACTAGGATACCTTTGTCCCCCACCCAAGCGAGGTCTGCTACTCCGGCCTCGGTCTGGACGCCCGCAGAGCAGAAGCCTTCGTTGGGGGCCGCACTCGGATCCTTGAAAAACCACAGAGAGCCAGCCCAGCAGCGACCACTCAGACTGGATGCCCCGAGCAGAAGGGAACCATCTACGGTGTGGAGAAGGAAGTCATAAGATGTCAGATGGAAGGCCCGGCTCGTTTCTATGGTAACCTCATAGAACCCAACGCGAGACGCGTCTGGATTTGAGATCAGGTTTGAGATCAGGCAGGGTTGGGCAGCTCCCGAACGCCGGGTAGGCAGCGGGAGGGCACACGCGCTGGATGGACTTGGCAGGGTCAGTGTCAGGAAAGGGCGCCCGGGGCTGGGGAAGGG
>LOEQ01000480.1:284131-300032 GCA_001685075.1 Bramus lutescens | reverse complement strand
AATATGTGTCCTAAATCCTCTTCTTTCTAAACTCACCGTCTTTTTTTCTTAAGTAACTATATAATTAATTGCCTATAGAAGTTGAGAATTTTGAGAACATAATTCTTTTTATGTGTATATATATTTTATAATAATTGGTTTTTCTCTTACGGTCTCTGTACTTTATATTATTTCTGTTTTATCAGCACTGAGAAGCACAGAGACCTTCTCTACTATAACAGTAGTAGGGTTGATTGTCTATGTGATTAAGAAATATGGTGCTTCTATTGGAGAATTTCTTGATAAACTTAATGAGGTAAGAATCTTTCCCCTTTGAGGAAACAAAGTTCATAGTTTATTATGATTTCTGTTTGTGATAGGTTGTATAGTCAAGATACAGATTTCCTTCAGTTCAGATCTTTATTCTTTCAGCTCTGGGTACTACTAAAACTGTATGTGTATAATCTGATTATCATCTTTAACTTTGCCTTGAAGTAACCAAATGCACAGTAGACATAACATATAAGGTAACTCTTTGTTCTTCTAGGACCCTACGTGCTTGGAACTGGGCTTAGCTTGTATTTTCTGTCCAAAGAAATATATGTGATTACCCCAGAGACCTTCTCTACTATAACAATAATAGGGTTGATTGTCTATGTGATTAAGAAATATGGTGCTTCTTTTGGAGAATTTCTTGATAAACTTAATGAGGTAAGAATCTTTAACATTGTTTCCCACTTTTGGCTATAGTATAAACATCCCAGTTATCTAATATAATTATTTTTTATAGGAATGTTAGAGGAAAAAGTACACCAGTAGCTATTGTTACCATGGTTACAGTCATGTTGCAGTTAGTTACTGCTTTGACATAAAATTGAAATTTACTGAAGTCTTCAGATTTTACTAATGTTTTTCTCATTTCTAAAAATGAGAGTATATTTTACCTCTTTTTAGCAAAAAAAATTGTATAAAATTGCCAAATAATACATTTTAAAAACATGCTTAATTCTCTACATTGTGTATCAACTAGGATAAATTGGAACAGTTACTTCTTTAGACTTAAAAACTATGCTTCTATTTGTGTTTGGTTGGTTGGTGGTGTTGGGACCCTGGTAAGGGCTCTCGTGTAGCACAGACTGACCTTACACTTTTCTGTAAAGTCAAGGCTGACCTTGAATTCCTGAATTCCTTAATGTCCGTCTCCCTGGTGACCGAATTTTCTTCTAATTTTTTAAGACAAAGTCTCTGTGTATCCATTGCTAGCCTAGTGATCACTATATGGACCAGGCTGATCTTGAACATGGAGACATTCTGCTTTTGACAGTTGGCTTTATGTACTTTGATTGGATTCATTCTTCATTACCCACTTCCATCCCTCCTCCCATTTCTTCCCAACAAGTCCTTTTCCTGCTTTTGTTTTTGTGACTCATGTAGTTTAGTGTTGCTTGCATGAGCATAGGTGGGGTTTGTGTATAGAAGCATGGGCAGTTTACCAGTAGGAATACTGATGATAGAGAATGGCTCTCCCTCGGCAACCATTCACTGCCTAGTGAAGTGTGGGGCTTCTTGAGTCCCTCCCCATTCATGATTGAATGTTGATAGCTCATTCTTGCACAGGTAAAATAATCATAGCTACTGTGAATTCATTAGTGCAATGACCGTGTCATGTTCCAGAATTCCTCCATATCTACCAGCTATTAGATTCATCCCACTTCCTCTTCCTTGATGTTCCCTGAGCCTTGGTGAAAGCGATACAGATGTCACATTTAGGGCTGAGCACTCCACAGTCATGTAGTCTTGGCACTTTGACTGGTTAATGAGTCTCATAGTTACCACCCACTAAAAGCAAGCTTCTCTGACGAAGGCTAAGAGCTGCACTAATCTATGGGTATAAATATGCAGAAAGCAGTTGGACACTATATTCATTTTAAAATAAAAAAAATAAGAATATGTTATATCCTCCTCAGCCATGGAATTTTGACTAGATTTACAGACCCATGCTTAAATTCCTTCTTGTGCAATAGAAAATGCAATTGTCAAATTCTATTAGAACATGGTTGATTACTACCATAATAGTCCAGGCACTATTGTGACACTGAACATAGCTTTCTTGGCAGGTTGGTGTTACAGATTGAAGGATTTAAATCTAGGAAAAAAAGCCACTGATGACTTTTCTTCCTCAGCAGTCTACCTAGCACTTTCGGACATTGTAAAAGCTAGCCAGCAGGGAAAAATTCCATCTTAGTTCAAGCTAGATTTCTCTGTCCTTCAACCAAAGTGTCTTCAGCAGTAGCATCTTAACCATCTCATTCTGGTGCTCAGTCAAGAGCATTGGAAATAGACTGTTCTGGAGCCTTCATGACCAACAACTTTGTGTCTCATATCTGGCCCTGGGATTTTTGTTTAATAACCTAAGACTTCTAGGAGCAATATGATCCACCTATTCAGGCTATCTCTGTTCAAGCTCTTTCATTATTATTATTATTATTATTATTATTATTATTATTATTATTATTTAATTAACTTGCAGAATAGCAAGTTTTTGTTGACTTTTCCAGTATCCTTAGTTTGAATTAATCCTACACCCTCCTACCTTGGTCTTTTTCATTCAATGTTATATATCTCTCATAGGCAATACTTCTGAAGATTTGTATGTTTCCCTGTATGTGTCTTTCTTCATGGGCATTTTCATAAAGGCGTAAAATGAATCTTTTTCGTACCATTTGTGCTTCCACTGACATTGTACTATCATAATTACAGCAAAAAATTGCTCAACTAGAAGAAGTAAAGCAAGCAACCATCAAACAAATCCAGGATGCAATTGACATGGAGAAGGCACAGCAGGCACTGACTCAGAAGCGCCACTACCTCTTCGATGTTCAGAGGGTAGGTTTCAGTTACTAAGGATAGTGATGTTATTCATGGGTGTAGAGAGAGAGAGAGAACTACTGTCAGAGGAGGAAATGAAGCTCAACAGTAAATCAGTCCCTTCCGTGGGCAAGAAAGCCTCAACACTAGCAGAAATTCAGTATATTTTGAGGAATGATTAAATTTTTGACATAGGTTTTATTTTATATAAAAACAAAGATTTGACTGGAAGTTAGCAGTTACAATTATGTAGCTAATTAAGAACTGCTAAGTGGAAAAACTACATAGGATTGTTCTAAAATTAGAAACAGTATAAGGTATAAAAGAATATATTTTGATTCATACAAAAGGAAAATAGTAAGTTAGGGCTGATTTTTAAAAAGGCATGCACTGTGTAAAAAAGGCCAAAGGTGAAATACGTTCTTTGTATTTCATACATACTTGAATAAGAAAATCTTAACATTTTCTATTAAATAATTTGATTCTAACATAAACTCAGAAAGTAAATCTAGGAAGCAGTAGAGCTTTTAATTGTACCCACAGCTTAATTAGGTTCTAAAATTAGAAATGTGTCAGATATTTTGTCATTATTTTCTTTGAGCTCAGTATTCAAACGTAAGCTGTCTCATTGAAATTCTACATTATAGAAGTACACAGTATGGGGCTAAAGAAATGCTTCTGCAGTTGAGAGCAACAATGCTCTTAACTCCGGTGTTGTTGGATTTCCTTTTGCCCTAGGCTAGCCCCACATTGGAATGCCAAAATGTTGGGTTATTTACTCTTTCGGCAGGGTCAGGGGGTCCGTCTCCAAGCTCCCAAGTGAATTGTACATGGAAAGACTTAATCTTTTTTATGCCCAGTCTTAGCTTGACTTGTTTCTAGCCAACTTTCCTTAACTTAAATTATCCCATCTACCTTTGCCTCTGGGCTTTACCTTTCTCTATTTCTGTATATCTTTCCTTTTTACTCTGTGGCTGGACCCTAGTGTCCTCCTCTTCTTGTTTTCTTACTCCTCCTCTTTCTAGATGTCTCCTATTTATATTCTCTGCCTGCCAGCCCCACCTATCCTTACTCCTGCCTCACTATTGGCTGTTTAGCTCTTTATTAAACCATCGGGTGTTTTAGCAGGCCAAGAACCACAGCTTCACAGAGTTAAACAAATGCAACATAAACAAAAGCAACAGATCCTTAAGAGTATGGGCCTTTGTAGCCTGATTGCATGTGTTCAGATTTTAGCTTCACAATTTATTGGCTCTGTAACCTTGGGCAAGTTCAATTTTCTGCCTCAGTTTCTCTCTCTAAAATAGATACATTGATATCCCATGATGTATTTATAAAACTGGACTAAATTGACACAAACACAAGAATGTTTAGAACATAGTAGTTACTCAGTAAATATGAGCTACTGTTCAAACATATATACAGAAGAGAGAGTGCACAAGAGAGCGAGAGACCCCACTATTTGTAGTAGAAAACATTGGAAACAGCCTAACCTATTAGTAGATTTTGGGTAAATGAATCCAGGAACACAAGTATAGTGGACTAAAGTTGAGGAGGGTGGAATATCATTAGGAAAGTGATGTGGGTATGCATGTATCTCTGTTGGGTTTATTAAATATTTCTAGGGAAGAATGTAAGAAATGCAGGAAAATGATAGCCTGTGCCATGTGCTGTTTTACTACTTGCATATTAAAAGAATTTTACATAAACATATGAGAAATGGAGTATGCTAGCTGGAAAATCTCCCAGAAGTACTCCTTCATGTGTGCAAAACATTTCTTAATTAAATGCAAACCATTTAATTCTTCCCCTCAGAATAATATGTGTGCAAAACATTTCTTAATTAAATGCAAACCATTTAATTCTTCCCCTCAGAATAATATTGCCTTGGCCTTGGAAGTCACCTACCGGGAACGGCTCCATAGAGCATATAAGGAGGTAAAGAATCGCCTGGACTACCATATTTCTGTACAGAACATGATGCGTCGCAAGGAGCAAGAGCACATGATAGACTGGGTGGAAAAGCATGTGGTGCAGAGCATTTCTGCACAGCAGGTACATGACCTTTTGTAGCTTCTGTGGTTGGACTGGTATTCTGGCAATAATATGCTGTTTAATGTGTGTGTCTGTGTGTAGTTGTGGGGGGGGGCAGTTCCTTCCCTCTACCGTGCAGTTCCCGGGAAGTACACTCAGGAGGTTTTCAGGTTTGGAGGCAAATGTCTTTGTCTACTGTCTTAGTTACTTTTCTTCTTCTTTGACAAAGCACCATGACCAAGCCAACTTATAAAAGAAAGGTTTAATATGGGGCTCATGGTTCCAGAGGGTAGTAGAGTCCATGGCATCATGGTGGGCGGCAGGCAGGCATGGCAGTAGCTGAGAGCTTACATCTGAGCCACAACATAAAACAGAGAAAAGGGCTGGGCCTAGCATGAAATTTTGAAACTTCAAAGCCTACCGCAGTGGCAGAAGACTCAAACACATAAAATAAATCTTTTTTTTTTAAGATGATGAAAAAGAAGAAAAACAAGGTCTTTCAGAATTTGATGGATTGTAACATGTACCTTATTTTAAATGCTTAGAAAATACCCCCCAAAAAATATACTGGAAAAAGACCAATAATTATTTTCTTTCTTTAAATGTTTTTATGAGTGCATTTGTGTGCACACAGATGAATGCAGGTTTCTCTGTACCTAAAATCCTCTGGAGCTGGAATTACAGATGGCAATTAGCCACCTTATATGGATGCTGAAAACTGAACTCTGGTCCTTTGGAAGAGTAGGAAGTGCCCTTGACTGCTGAGCCATCTCTCCAGCCCCAATTATTTTCATTATTAATATTTTTTTATTACTAGTATTTGTTGGTTGGTATTTTTCAATGAGCTATAATTACCCAAACTAACATCAGGTAAAGGTATTATAAGCATATCTGGCCTTAAGTTCTCTGTAGATTTTACCCTTAAAAGCTATGGGCCAGGGAAGTTTAGCTCCCAGGATTTGCTTCTAAAATAAATTGCTTCTTCCCTATGTTATATAATTATTTTCTCTTATAAACTTTTTTAGTAAGCTTTCCACATTAAGCAGTAATCTTGAGGTTCTATTCTAGTAGGGATTATGTCACCTTTATGTGTTCTTTTTTTTTTAATGTATACAATATTCTGTCTGCATGTATGCCTGCAGGCCAGAAGAGGGCACCAGACCTCATTCCAGATGGTTGTGAGCCACCATGTGGTTTCCGGGAATTGAACTTAGGACCTTTGGAAGAGCAGGCAATGCTCTTAACCACTGAGCCATCTCTCCGGACCACCTTTATATGTTCTTGAGAGATTTAACCGCATTTCTTTTTCCTTGTCACAGGAAAAGGAGACCATTGCCAAGTGCATTTCGGATCTAAAGCTGCTTGCTAAGAAGGCCCAAGCTCAGCCAGTTATGTGAATGTAGCTGTCTCAGTTGAGATGGCCAGAGAGAAATGGGAAATAGTCTGTGTGAAGAACTCTTCCTGTGTTGCTATCTATTGAAATCAAGTGTACCTTTCCTGAGAAATGATCAAGATTCATTTATTCAGTGACTTAACCCTATTGGCCAGTCAGGTATTTCTGATCCTTGTTGTGTATCTGGAGTTAACTGAAGATCACTTTTGAATAAGTAACTTGCAGTAACTTGCTGCCCGACTAAAATTATCAAGTTATAGTTTAAACTTGTAATTAGTTATACCATCTTGCAATAAAATGACATTTGAAACAGAATTTGTAAGTTTCATACTTTGAAGTAGCACTTTAGTTATTCTTAGTAAGACTTATATGATTAAAAAATGTCCTGGGTAAAGGGTTCTTGCCATGTGTTCATGAGGACCTGACTTCAAATGCACAGACCCATATAAAAGCTGTGTGTAATAACACCCATCTGTAATCCTGGCACTCCTGTGAAGAAGGTGAGAGGCAGAGACAGAAGAATCCCCAGAAGACTTGTGAACCAGGATGGTATACACAGCAGCAAAAGATGCAAGGCAAGATAAACACCAGAGGTTGTCTTCTTACCTCCATACACATGTACATACAAACTGACATGTACATACATACTATGTTAAAATTTTTTAAAGATGTCATTGAACTAATCAGTATCTTGCTTACGAGCTGTTTCAGGAGAGAGCATAGTACTGAATTAAAGAACCACAAAGAATACCAGTATTCAAAGAGGTTGATCAGGAATGGCAGAAAAAAAAAAAAAANCTGGCTGGTAGGCACATAAATATGGCTAGGATTTAATTTTACTCAGGGGCTACTGGGTGTCCTGTAATGAATTACAGTGGTATCTGGAGAAATACATCTTATGCAGAGTTTCCTCCACTATCTGTCTACTTTTCCTAGTTACTATGATTACTCCAAACCCCATCCTTAGAATTATACTGCATGTTCTACCTTGATAGTACCCAGGCCACAATTTCTATTACATGTATACAGATGGCTTCCTTGTCACAAATTTAATCAGATGGCCAGTGTACAAACTTTCCCCAAATTTAAGCAGATAAACATGGAAGAATTTGGCTTTTGCTTACAGAATCTTGTGTAGTTTGGGTGACTGTCCTCCACAGAGAACTCAGATCTACTTTTAGACCTGTGTCAGTCTTACTAGCTCATCACAGCCTCCATAAGACTCCGTAAGAGACCAGCTCCTACAATCTGCTCCAGGGCCTTGTGAGAGAAAACTTCAGAGTAGCAAGGGATTAGGAGAAAAACCTACCTGAATGCTAGACTTTTCCTGTATGAGAGGAAAAAATAAACAGATGCTTTCTAATGGTAACTTTCTCTTTTACTTTACCTTAAATAATCCTCTGAGATTCTGTCTTCACATCGCTAATCTTTTACAGCTCCCTAATTAGCTCTACATAGTCCCTGTTACAGCTGTGCCCAGTCTCAGTTCTTCCCCTCTGTCCAGTTCTCACAGCCAAAATCTGAACAATTATATGTTACACTTTTCAGGACCCAACCCATTCTCACAACACAAGTCCCATAGTTTCTCTTAGGCTAGGAAGGTCACTTTGACCATCAGCCAGTGTGCAATCAATCATACACTTGTGGTTTTCTACCATTTTGCCTCCATCTTTACTAAATGAGCCCTGCTCATTTCCATATCTCTCCAATCACAGTTTTTATATGATGTGGTATAACCTTCCTTAAAGACTGTATTTTCATGTATCCCAATCAAAACTCTTCCACGCAGGAGGGAGGGCCTTGTAATCGTCCACCCCAGCTGGGGAGCTATTGATAACTGATAGCCTCCAGGGAAGGAAGAATCAGTGTTCTTTAAGGGTATAGCCCCTAGTAAGCTGACCATGCTCCAGAGGACTGCCCCACGCCCATGAGAATATGAGTAACACAAATTAGACTAGATGAATTTTTTTAATAAAGGACATAAAGTTGGGAAGGAGTGGGTTAGAGTTAAGAGCAGTGATCAAAAAACTTGTATGTATGTATATATATAATTCTCAACAAAAATGTATTTTAAAACTCTTAGGCTGAAGAGAATTCTCAGCAGAAGAATCTCAAATGATGGAGAAATATTTTAATGTTTAACATCCTTAGTCACCAGGTAAATGCAAATAAAAACAACTCTAAAATTCTGAAAAAAAAAAACAGGCTGCAGAAATGTCTCAGCATTTTCTACTACAGTAGCACTGACTACTCTTTCTGGGGATGTAGATTCAATTCCCAACACCCATATGGGAGCTCACAATTGTTCATAACTCCAGTTCCAGGGGATCTCCACAGGCACCAGCTACGCATGTGGTACACAGACATGTATGCAGGCAAAACTTCCACTTAAAAAAATTTTAATCTTCCACACGTTTTTATTTTATAAACTTTAAATGCAGTCACATAGCACATGCTAGCTAACAATAATATATGTTACATAGCCCCATAGATTTTAAAGTCTGGAAATTCCTATCATCTAGTGACGTCTATGGTAATGTCATACTTCAGACCATTACATATATATGTTGGCAGTGATGCCAGTGTAAACAAACCTACTGCAAAAATACAGCACATACATCTGACACAGTGCCCAAGACTTGAAAGTGATAAAACACTTTACAATACTGTAGCTTTGACCAGCATTTCAGACTGTACTCCTACTTAGAAAGTTTACGCTGAAATAGTATGCTGTTTTATGCTGGTAGCAACTTCATTTATGCTTGTCAAATCTGCCCCCTCTGAGAAAAGGTCTGGCTATGTAGCCCAGGCCTTAAGCTTGTAGATCTTCCTTTCTCAGCCTCCTGAGTACAGGATTCATAGATCCCTCACCACACCCAGCTTATTTACTCTCTTGATTGCATCTGGAGGCCATACTGAGTGACTGATGCACCATCTTGAGTTTGTATGAGTCTAGGGTTTGTATGAGTACAGTCTCCACACAATGAACCCTGATAGCTGCCTATTTGCTGGATTCTAAAGACCTTCATACTCTCCTGGCTCTAGCCCATTTGTGTTTAGTGTTTTCCCTCCTACCAGTGCCTGACCCTGAACCTGCTGAGACTTCTCCCCAAAACACTGCCTAACCCCAGCCACCAATCCTTAGGTGGTCTATGGCATCTATCTATTGAGTGGGTTTAGTCATTTTATTAATAAATACTTATAAATAAAGGAATCTTCTTGCCCCCTCAAAAGGGATTTCAATGATCTGAACACGCTTGAGTTCTCAGCCTGTTGTTTAATTTAGACATTTGACTCTTCATTTTTATATGTCAGCATCCTCTCCTTAATCAGACCTGATGCAAATTTTGAAGTCCTTTTTGATGGTGATGATGTCATTCACACTGGTGTCAGTAGCTTCAGGGAGGTTAAGCAATAAACTCTTCTCTAGAAGTGAACTTTCCTCTGCGGTATGGCATTTGTGTGTGAAAATGTATGCCAGCAACTGTCATGGTTATGGGGCCTTTACAAATGTAAAACTGGGGTGGGGATGTGGCTTTATTGGTAGAGAGCATGACCAGCATGCTTAAAGGTCTGAGTTTAATCCCAGCACCACATAAACCAGGCACGTTTATGTGCCATAATCCTGGCATGCAGGAGGTGGAGGCAGGGGGATCGGAAGGTCATTGTCATCCATACCAGTTTAAGGCCAGCCTCTGTGAGAAGACACCCATTCTAAAGACAGAGAAGCCAGGGAATGGAAAAAAATATCATTGGTTTCAAAGAGGAAGTCTGTGGCTTGGACTTAAACATATCTTTGCAACACAGCTAGATGGTGACAGTAGCAGTGAACGCAAACTCTGTTTCACCATTTCTGAAAAAGACGACAAGGAAGAGAAGCAAGTTTCATCTTCGACAACTGCATCTTTTGACTGGAATTTTTCTGGAAAGGTAAATTCAAGGCCCTTCTAATCCATACTAAGTAATTGCTCATCAAAGGACATTTTAATTTTTTCTTAGTGGTTTCTGGTTTCTTATTTGGTGGGTGAAGGATTGCATTTGAATGACTGTGTGGCACAGGTCTCGTAAGTCTCATAAGTCTCTTGTCCCAGATCACACTGCAAACACCATTGTTTCTGGCTCAACTTCCTGCTTCTGTCACATGTTTGGATTACCGTTATTTTCTTACAAAAAAAAAATATTTGGTGTGTGTGTGTGTGCATGTCAAGGACAATTTTAAGGTCAGTTCTTTCCTTTCACCTTTACATGGGATCTAGGAATTGAACTCAGGTTTCCAGAGCTGTGGGGTATGTGCCTTTACCTACTGAGCTATCTTGTTGGGCCTTATGTTGGTAGGTTTTTTTGTTGTTTTTGTTCTGAGGCCGGGTCTCACTATGTAGCCCTGCCTGGCCTAGAACTCAGGCTGTCCTTGAACTCCAAGAGATCTGCCTGCCTCTGCCAAATGCTGGGATTAAAAATGTGAGTCAACCATGCCAGACTTGTTTTAGATTTTGGGGACAGCCTGTGTAATCCACACTAGCCTTGACCTCATGGCGATTCTCCTGCCTCAGTTAGGCAGTCTCTCAAGTGCTGGGATTACAAGTGTGTGCTACCACCTCTGGATGTATTATTGTTTTTGCCTCCTGAATTTGTAAGTAGCTGTTTCTCTGTGGTGCTGTAAGATGATTTCGTCTGCAAGGGTAGAGTGGCCTAAGTTGTTTTTATGTGATATTATTTATTTGGATTCCCCGTTTGTAGAGAGCCACTGCTGTGAAAGCAGAAAGTCATAAGTAGCTTTTAATGTAAGATGTAGTGGAAATCCCCATTCCTTGGGAAGAAAACATGTCAACAGTTTAAATAAATATTTATAGAAATTACAAATATATATTATAATAAAATACAAGATGTGCTAATACTTTATGATATTCTGAAATGAATACTATTGACTTGTTTTATTTTATATTATTTTGAGACATGATCTCACTACATAGCCCTGGACTGTCCTAGAACTCACTATGTATACCAGGCTGACCTCAAACTCACAGACATCTCTTTGCCTCTGCTTTCCCAAGTGCTGGGATTAAAAGCATGTACCACCTCACATGACCAACATAAATTTCAAAAAGAACCAACAATTGCTAGAAAAATCATTATCCCTGTTGATTCTGCATGGACTATGGTCTTTCTGTTTTCATAGTTCAGACTTCTCCCCAAATTTTCCTGTCAGTATTTCCTTTTGATCTGAGAGTGACAGATCTGAAAGTGCTTGCTGAATGACCAGATGTGTTATAGCCCTACCTCGCTACTGTTTTAATGACACTTGGGGACAGGAGACCGAGTTCAATTCCCAGATCCCATGTAAAGGTGAAAGGAAAGGACTGACTTGAAAGTTGTCCTTGGCAAGTACACCCCCCACACACACCCCACAAAAGTCTTCCCCTGTACAAGGATTGGGAGCAATCACTTATGAGAGCTGATGGATTAAAACATGTGAGCCATTTATGACATTTTCTGTCTAAATAAATCACCTTCAAATTCAGCAGAAATTGTAGAGACCCCATTTTTTTTGTTATAGGTTTACCTAAATACTAATTAAAATTGTGGTCACCAAAAAATAACCAGGGTTGTAGCCAAAATTTTATACATAAAAGCACCAGTCTCATTGTCAGTTATTAAACACATCGGAAAACATTTGTGTAAGCTGGGAACTGGTTAAGAATGTCCATCTGTGCTCAATAACATGCTAGCACACGTGTCTGCTGCCAGAGTTTCAGTTCTTTCTGGTCAACTATGATTTGAAAACACAAACGACAAATTCCCATAAATAACAACTGTTTTAAATAGCTTTTACCATGGTATATTGCTGTGATTACTGTGTTTTATTTTAGTTTTGTAGCCAATCCCTCTCTGTAATACTTTCTAAAGGAAACTTCACAGGTGTGGCATGTGTACTGGTTGGTTCTGTGTGTCAACCGGACACAAGCTAGAGTCATCAGAGAGGAAGGAGCCTCACCTGAGGAAATGCCTCCATGAGATCCAGCTGTAAGGCATTTTTTCATCTAGTGATCAATGGGGGAGGGTCCAGCCCGTGGTGGGTGGTCCTGAATGCTATAAGGCAGGCCGAGCAAGGCCATGGAAGTAAGCCAGTAAGCAGCACCCCTCCATGGCCTCTGCATCAGCTCCTGTCTCCAGGTNCTGTCTCCAGGTTCCTGCCCTGTTTGAGTTTCTGTCCTGACTTCCTTCAGTGATAAAGAGTAAGGTGGCAGTGTAAGCCAAAGAAATCCTTTCCTCTCCAACTTCATTAGTAACCCTGACGAAGACAGCATGTATAAGAAAAAGCATGGTCTATGCTGTCCAGGTTTTGGGACTGTCTTTGGTCTTTGACACCTGTGCAACATCTTGCAAAGTGTCTCTCACAAACAGGGTGGAGGAGTACTGCAGCAGAAAGGACAGTCACCCTAAAACTGTTCTGTAACGGTTTTAGAAGTGTGAAAGCACAAACATAAAACGTTGAGCAAAACCCAGATCTGGCCTTGTACGGGAAGCAGTGTTTCAGGCGGACTAAAAAAAGTGCATGGTGCGTGACTAAAAGGCATCCACTCAGCTAGCAGTGTGCACTAGGGATCCAGGTGCTACTGCTTTCCTGCCCTTAGATGCTTTATCGTTTCTGCGTTTTGCCTAGATATAATGCTGTGCACCACGTGCTTGTCTAGTGCCCACAGAGGTCAGGAGAGGGCATCTGAGCCCTTGGAATTAGAGTCACAGATGGTTGTGAGCTGCCATGTGAGTGTTGGGGATCATACCTGGGTCCTCTGGAAGAACAGCAGCAAATGGTCCTAACCACTGAGCCATCTCTCCAGTCTCATCTTTGCATTAATTTTAATAATACCTAGAGACTGTTTAGTGATATGCATACATGTCTGAAAAGCCAACACATATCTCAGATTACTTTAAAGAAGTGCCAAATGTCATTCTGTGTTACAATGGAGGAGTCACCAGGTGTGTCAAAGCCACACAGTGGTAGTGTGTTTGTGCTCCCCAAAGTTCTGGATTTTGCTTTGTATTTTTGAGTGATAGATTAATTGGTTGGTTGACAAACTGATTGATTGATTGATTGATTGATTGATTGACATTGGGTCTTATATAACCTAACAGTTAGTAGTTTTCTTGGTTTTATTTATGTGTTTGTTTTGTTTATTTTTATGTATGTGCATGCAGTATTGGTGCAGGCCAGAAGATGGTATCAGATCCCCTGGAACTAGAGTTGTAGATATGACCTGAATCCTTGTCCTCTAGAAGAACACTAAATGCTCATAGCCACTGACCCATCATCTCTCCAGCTCCTTAGTTTTTCTTGTTTGTTTGCAATAGGGTCTCAAATGTTATCTGGGCTAACTTGGAAATTTGCTGCTTAGTAAAGGTTGACCTTGAACTCCTGATCCTCGTCCTACCACCTCCCCAGTGCGGGGATTGGATTAGAGACATAGCCCACTACACCCAGCAGCTGCATATCCCTAAAAGCACAGAGAGCCATGCTAGGCTGAAGGGTTCATATCTAATTTCTCTGGTCATTGAACATATCCAGCTGAACAAAGCACCGAAGATGCCCCATTGCACCTCCGCGGTAGGATTAGCCCATTCTGACCTACACCCCAGGGAATGCACCACCATGCCCAGACTCCATACCAAACTAAAGAGTACCTGTTTTATTCTCAGGAGAAGACAGCATGGGAGCTACCTCCTCTACATCTAAACCCAAAACCAGTGAGTCCGGGACAGAAGTCACCGCTTCCCTTGGCACTTACAGTGACTTGGCAAAAGAAGGAATTGTGTTGAAAACTCCACAGGGGACAGTGTTCACTAGAGCATTTCTGAGTTAGCATTCAAGTTTACCATAATGCAGAAATCAGTGCCCCCAAGGAATAGAAAAAGGAATCAGAAAGACCTTACTGGCTCTCTAAACTGAGTAGATCCGCTAGTAGTTTAAGAAAATCTAGTTCATGTTTCTTCTTGTTCTCCTCCCTGTGGGTTAGGCACTAGAAAAGACACAGACAGACAGACAGACACACACACACCACACACAGTTGGGGGAGATGTCAGGAGGAGTTTGGGGAGTGCCTACTGAGGTCAAAGGATCCACATCTCCCAGGGCTTCCCACTAGGCCTTAGGGAAACACAGGATGTTATTTGGTTGCATAAGGGACACAGATACTAGCCCCTGCTTCTTTAGTTCCTATACCATTTCATTCTAACTCTTCATCTTAAAGGTCTCAGTCAGTTGGGGTGTAGCTCAGTGGTGGAGGGCTTGCCCTGGTATGCAAAAGGCCCTGGGTTCACTTGCCCAGCTCTGGCAAAAAGACCCACTGTTCTCCCCTCTACGGAGCGGTAGCCCACTTGTAAGTCCCCAAGGGTAGTGGAGGTACTTGGGGTCTTGTCCTGGAGTGAATGGCAGGAGAAGGGGCAGGGACACTGATCCCCCAAACTGATCCCTCTTATGTTCTCTGCAGGCACAGTCTCCACGACAACCCCAGTGACCAGCTCTGCACCCTCTTTCTCCAACCCCAAGTAAAGGAACACATTTATCCAAGTCGTGCGGCACTGTTTTTTTTTGCTGCCTATTTTGTCTTGGGGCCTTATGAAGGGCAGTCTGGGTGTGAAAAGAGACCAGGAACAGTGAAAGAACTCAGTGTTTGATCTTAGGAGTATATAGTTCTGCTGTTTTGAGTGCGGGGGAGGGGAGAGATTGGGCACGTCTCACAACATAGCCCAGTTTGTTTTTCTGGCTTCCACTTGCCACAATCTTCCTGCCTCAGCTTCCCAAGTTCTGGTTTCTAAGTGGTATGAACTCAGCATTGCCCAAGATTTGAGAGATCATGAGTCCCCAGAACTACACAGTGCTGAGGTGTGGCGTCTTGAGGGTAGGATTGGGAGAGTCTCAGATGCCCCTGGAACCCAAAAGCAAAATGTTTCTTCCCAAGCAGTGGGTGGGTGGGAGCAAGTCCATCAGCCCATGTGAGAGCCTAAGCAAGATATTTACGCCTGGTTGCCGGGAAACGCTCCAAGAGGCCCCTGCCAGCAGTTCATCTGCTCCCTCTCTTTGCCCAAACAGAAAGGAACATTTGATCTTGGCCTTTTTTGCTGGGGTTCTGCTGACACTGCTGCTCGTGGCCCTTATCTTCTTCATCATCAAGAGCTGCAGAAAAAGTGAGTGGTCTCTGTGAGATGAGCCTTCTCTTGCTGCCACTGAAAACAGCAGGAGCAGCAAGTGATGGGCAAGTGATGGAGAGAAGGCCCTGCTCAGCCCACCCTCCCCACAGATCCACCTCAAGGCCCTCCCTGCTCCTCCTTGCTTCTCTCCCCCTACACCCCTACCTACTAACCTTCACCCAAGGCTGAAGGGAAAGGCTCCCTGCTGCTCTAGACCCCATGGTGAGAGTATAACCCTCTTCTTCCTGGCCTCTGCTGCAGGTACCTCCAGCACCCAGGCTCAGGACCCTCTCTCAGAGCCTCCCATCAAGGTAAGATCATGCCGTTGTTTTAGGGCTGCAAGAGTGCAGTGATAGGGGAGCAGGGGCCTGCTTTTCATCCCACCAGGCTCCTGCACAGCTAGCTTATACCCAGAAATAACAACACACAAATTGTATTCGT
>LOEQ01000480.1:260342-270909 GCA_001685075.1 Bramus lutescens | reverse complement strand
GAAAGAAAGAAAGAAAGAAAGAAAGAAAGAAAGAAAGAAAGAAAGGAAGGAAATACCGTCATAGATTTGCTCACAAGAAAATTTGATGGAAGCAAGTCCTCAACTGAGATTTCTTACTCTCAGATATATCTAGGTTTATGTTGATAAAAACTAACCAATCACACCAGTCAGGCATACCAGATGTCTTTTGATATAAATTATCTTATGTAGTCCATCTGAAGGTGAGTCTGGGCTGGCTTTCAGGATAAACAAAATTTGGCAGAAGTATGATGTGTGTCTTTGAAACACGGTCCAGCTTCTGCCCGGTCTCTTGTACCTTGAGTGGGTCGGCCATCATTTAATGAGGACTCAAGCAAGCAATAGAAAGACTTACATGAAAAGGAAACACTTTGCCTATGTCACCTTATCACTAATGCCAGAGTCACCTTGGTAGTGGCCATGATCAAACTTCAGGTGTCTGACCCAGTAATCTCATGTGATGTCATGAACATGAACCGTCCAAGAAGATGTTCCTGAATTCCTGACCCATACAGACCAGGAGCAGATGATAAAGGCTTGTTGTCTTAGGTTATCCAGCAAATAATAATTCTAAGTTTTTAAAATGCAGTCCTTATCTCTGTCAATACTTATATGCAAAACTAATTAGTTTGTTCAGAGATGGCACAAAATGGCCAAAGAAAATGTCATTAGAAATAGAAAAGAAGAGAATATAGTAAATATCAGCAAACTGCCCAAGACAATGGAAAAATTACATTATAAATAATGAGTACTGGGTGAGGTGACACACACTGTAATTCCAGAACTTCAGAGATGTAAGCAGGAGGATTGGGAGTTCAGGGTCATCCTCTATTAGGTATCAAGTTCAAGGCCAGCCTGGAGTACATGAGATTCTGTCTCACACTGAAAAATCAAATAAATAAAACAGGTAAGAAAATGTGGTATGCAGATGCCGGCAGTCAGTGTTAGCTGGCACCAGGACTCCTGTTCATCTCTCTTAAGGATACAATTAATCTTTAGATTCAGGGAAGGAGAAAGTACATAGGTATGGAGAATAAACCGAGTAATACTTTTTAGAACATCTTTTATAAGTTTTTATAGAGGAAATAACTTGAAGCCCCAAAGCCTAAGATAAACGGGGCAGGGTTAATAAATGAAACGAAAGACCATAACTTAATAAGTACTAAAAACAGGATAATAGGTAAATTAGAGCTCATTCTTCTACTCATTCCACTTTACGACTTTTGATTCTGACAAAATGAAAAATAGCAAAATGAGGGCCCAGGAAGATGGTTCAGCCAGTATAGGTGCTTGCCACATGAGTTTGACACCAGAATCCATATGGTAAATGGTGAGAACCACCGCTACAAAACTGTCCTCTGGCCTCCACATGAGTGCTGTCAGATATGCCCCTTCACACACGCACACACGCACACGCACACACACACACACAGAGAGAGAGAGAGAGAGAGAGAGAGAGAGAGACTAATAATATGCATTTTTTAAGAAACAAAAGGACTCTGACATGAATGTTATTAGTCCCTTGTTACAAATGAGAGCAGACACAGGAGTTTAAGGGTCCAAGTTCACAGAGTCAGTAGAGTAGAGTCAGTGTGACCTGATGTGAAATCTAGCTGGTTTGGGAAATAACAGCAATAAAAACCTCTTTCCATTGCCTTATGTCACACACACACACGCGCACACACACACACACACACAGAGTGCAACAATCCTGCAAAACTGTAGGGCACTTTAGAGTTAGCCGAGAGAATTACACGCACACTGTTGTCTGGGGAAGCCAGCTTTCTTACTCCGCTCCTACCCAGCTATTGTGCTTAGCAGAAGGATTTTTCTTGAAAACATGCCTGGAAATTATGCAGACGAATGATGGATAATTAGAATAAGATTCTGATTGACAACCTGCAGCAGGCTGCCCAGGAAAGCAGCCACTCACCCACAATAAGCAGCAGACCAGCTTGCCATCGGAGGGATTTTTAGGGAGTTGGGTTATTATCTCTAACAACAGTCTCCAGAAGTCAGGCACTAACTTCTCACAATTATCCTCGAATCACCAAGGCTTGTAGAGTAAGCAATGGCTTCCTCTATTGTGGTTCTCATTGCAGTTTAGGACCAAGCAGATGTGCTCCCTGTTCAGAGGCATCTGGATGTCCCGGTGCCTCATCCTCCAACCTGTTCAGAAGCATCTAAATGTCCCACACCCTCCAACAAGAGCACAGCTCAAGCCCCCCCCTTCTGCTTTAAAAAAGTTAATGGATTGAAATGGCCCCAACACCTTGGGCTCCTACATCATCAAACTGAAGATCAACTCCATGTACACTGTAGAATCACACCACTTAGTCTGTCAGCTACCACCAAAGTTAATCAACCAACTGCCCGACTGACCTTCTAGCAATAGGCTTACCACCTAACCAATTAAACACATTTTCTTTGCAGTGCTGCCACCAAGACTCAGTAAAAAGCCTCTCCACCTGCCCCCTGTGGCAGAGCCACTTGGAGTCTGCAGATGCTCTGTTCATGAATCCTCAAATACTCAAGACAAACTCTTTCAAATGTCAGTGTGTTGAGCGGGAAAGATGGCTCAATGGTTAAGAGCACAAGCTGCTGTTCCAGGGTCATGAGTTCAATTCCCAGCAAACACACAGCAGCTCACTACCATCTAATGGGGTCTGATGCCCTCTTCTGGCATGCAAGCATATATGCAGATAGAATACTGATACATAAAATACATTTTAAAAAAAAATTCAGTATGGGCTGGATGGTGGTGGTGCATGCCTTTACTCCTAGCACTTGGGAGGCAGAGGCAGGTAGATCTCCTGATCTACAAGAGCTAGTTCCAGAATAGGCTCCAAAGCTGCAGAGAAACCCTGTCTAAAAACAAAATATTTTTCCAGTGTGTTTTAATTAATTTATTTTTTTATGGGAGAGAATGGTGCTCTTACACAGTCTGTCCTCTTGCTCTCCTGCCTCAGGCTACTGAGTACCTCTGATTACAGGTGGGCACCACTACACAACCATTACAAAGCTTCCCTATTCTGCTGGCCCAAATCTGGGCCAAGCACTACAGCAAGTTCAGAAAAACTAGGTGTGGTAGCTCATGCCTATAATCTTAGTACTGGAGAGTCTGAGGCAGGAGGACTACCATGAGTTCTAATGATAGATTAGGCTACATAGTGAACTTCAGTCCTATCTGAGCTGCAGAATCTCTAGCTATGTGTGTGTGTGTGTGTGTGTGTGTGTGTCGGAGAATAAACAGCCGTTTGGTGACATTTGGTAGGCTAGTCTCTATTTCTACTTGATTTATTAAAAAAAAAACCCAAGTAATAAAGCCATGTACTTGGTATCTACATTTGTTCAGTGTCTTCATATGGAAGAGGAGAAAGCCATCTCTGAATTTGTCTGGGTGTCTCTGTACCTTTTCCATTTAGACAGAAAACCCTAGTTAGCTTTCTGGTTTCACTGAAAGGGTGTTGGCTAGAGGCAGGCTTCATGGGAAGATCCTTGCCACACTCATCTCCAAACCTGAAACCAGGGTGGGTCTACTTACTTGTAGCCAATTTTTTTTAATTTGACTTCTTTATTTACTTTTTGTAGAGTTTCACATCATGCATCCCAATCCCCCCCCCACCTTCTGGTCCCCCCAATATCTCATCCTTGCAGCACCTTCCCCCCTCCACATTAAAACCTCTTTCTTCCCTGCGAGAGGTTATGGAGAAGTGACTAGAACCAACGGAACCCTCGGCGTCGGTGTCACACAGTCTACCCTTCTGTTCAATCAGCTTTATTTGCAAATGCTCATTGCAATGAGCCATTGGTCTGGTTCAAGGCCTCTGGTTTCTGGTACACCATCATGACTGCATCCTCACCGGAACTCCTCTGGGAGGGATATCCTGCGGCTGCTCCAAGTCGTAGAGATCCTGCAGGTGTTGTTCCCCAGCACCAGTCCCTTCACAAGCTCCACCAAATCCTACATGGGCTAGATGGGGTGGGCCAGCCTAAGGCCTGGTTGTGGGTCTGGGTGGTAGCTTTGCTGGTCAGACCAGGCCTCTGGGACCACCTGCCTCAGGTCAGGGTCAGAGTCAGCTCCCCTACATCCATTTTCTCTCAGGGTTGGTTCACCCTATGGTGAGGAGTGAGGCCATCTCTCCCGATTGCAGGGGCCAGGTCTCCCGCAGGGGTCGGAGCCAGCTCTCTTGCTGCAGTGTCCCATGAGAGGCAAGGCCAGCTTTCCCTGGGCCAATGAAGGGCAGGCCGGCTCAGCATGGCCCTGTGATTTCATCTCTATTGGTTCCTAAGGCCCTCTGAGGTGACACAGGCCACAGACATCAACACGGACTCCAACTGCAACTGGACCATGGACCCAGACATGGCTCTCCCAGCACACTTGGGCTCGGGTGTCATTCTGGCTCTGGGTGGAAGCACTGGCCACTCAGTTTGGGATGGTTCTGGCAACAGCAAGATGCCTGGACGCCATCAAGGCCTCAGGTTGCAGCCCCAACCCTGGGCTCCTATGTGAGCTTTGGGGGCAATGTGGAACTCAGACTTCAGCACAGACCCAAACTCGGTAGGGTCACAAACCCAGATATGACCCTTGGTCTGGATGTCACCAATTCTCAAGGTGGCAGTTCAGGTCACTAAGACTGGCATGGTCCCAGAGGCAGTATGGCCCTGGCGCACCAACATGGCCTTAGACCTCAGGTGTCTGCACAGCCTTCAGTGGTAACAGGAACCTCGGTCATCAGCACAGAGCCTGGCTGCTGTAGGACCACAGACCCTGATATGACCTCAGCTGCAGCCCTGCCTGGGATGTCACCATGGCATTGAGTAGCAGCACAAGGCCCTCGGACACTAACCTGGGCTCAGGTCGCTGACCTGACCCTGGGCATCCTTATGGCTCTCAGTGGCAACAGGAGCCATATATGTCAATTCAGACCCTGGCCGTTATAGGGTCATGGACCCAGATAAAGCCCTTGGCAGCAGCTTGGCCTGAATGACATCCTAGCTCCACGTGGTAACCACAGACACTCAGCTCAGGATGTTGCCAAAGTTTTTGGTTCACCTTTTTCTTGACTTCATGCTAAAAGGGTATCTTCACATGTCAAGGCTTCAGCTTCTTTGACTGTGGCTTCTTCCAAGCTGGTACAGTCCTGTATCTCGGGATATTCCCACTTGGCAAAAATAAGACAGCCCAGCTCCCAGCAAGCCACCAGTGACAATCAGAGGGGCAAAGAAATAAAGTAAAAGCAGTTCTCAAACCTCGTAGCCACTACCTAACCATACCTACAGGCCCATCCCAGATTGCTCTTCAGACTTGAGGGAAGTGTTCACTTTAAAATAAGTCTTTAAAAAGAGGAGACTGAGCATTGCTACAGCAGAGTGAAGATGATCAGGAAACCAAGAATCTACAGCACTTCCCCCTTACTGTCCAGCTAACTGGGCAGAGGTTGTGAAGCCTTACAGCAAACCCAGGGCCTCTTCCTGGAGGCAGACACAAACCAAACCAGAGATTCAGTAAGGGGAAGCCTTGCGTGCTTGACTCTTCTGGGGCAACAGGAGGAGAATGAGGGGCCTCTGCTGAAATGATAGCTCTGGGCTAGCATTAGGATCCAGACAAACTTCAGGAATAGCTATGGTCTAATTCCACTTTCAGATTCCCGCTTCTCTTTGCTTAGTTGGAACTGTCATCTTGAGGCTCTCATCAAACCAACACTCTATCTTGGGAACAAGACTCTATGAGGAGCTTCAGATTTAGACAGGAAAATCAAGGGTGGGCACTGTGAGTGTCTGGAGCTGCAAGGCTCTGATGATGTGGCTGACTCTGTCCACTGCCACCATCCATCCTGATGAACCAAAGGATGGGGTTAGTGGCCAAGGAAGGAGCCACAGGGGCACTGTGATGATCAACCTTCTCTCATTTTCCTCCCGGCTCAATCCAAAGGTCTCACCATGTAGCCCTGGTTGGCCTAGTACTTCATATGCAGGACAAGGCTGGCCTTGGACTCCCAGAGTTCTCTGCTTCACCCCCCCACCCACCCGTGTTGGGATTAAAGGCGTGTCCATGCTTGGTCAATGGTCAACCTGTTTTCCAAACTGAAGAGGCAATGTGACCATCTGCCTCACATCCACACCATCGCACCTTACCCTACCATGATCGACTGCACCCTCACACGGAGATCAAAATAATTGTTGTACCCACTTCAGCTTCAGAGTCTAACAGACACCTAAAATCTCAGTGCCTAGAAAATGCTGGGCAGAACTAGGGAGAGTTTACTATACACGTACACACACACATACACACACACACACACACACACACACTCACACAAAACTGGACACTAAGGCCTATGCTCATAAGCAGAGCCCTTGGGAGGCAGAGATAGACTGATATCTGGGCCTTGCTGGCCTACACTAATTGTTGAGCCTCGAGCTGATAAGGGAATTTATTTCAAAAAGTAAGGAGGATAGCCCTTGAGGAAAAAGAAGATCTGAGTTTGTCCTCTGGTCTCCATATGCAAAATTTTATGTACACCCACCTCCCACCCCAAGACATGCACCTTCACATCCAGTAACATGCACACACACAAGTGTGATGGGAGCTTTCAATTGTCTCTTTTTGCCTTATAGTCACTGTTAGAATTATAACAGGCACCTAAACATTGTTTTTGCTAAAAGAGGGGACTCTTCACTTGGGATTATAAATAACTAGGAGCCTGGCACTCTGCCTTCATTTTTCATCTGTATCCTTTGGGCAATCTGCTTACCTTTGCGTATGGACTTTTTAAAAATTTTTTATTTATTTATTTATTTATTTATTTATTTTTGGTTTTTCAAGACAGGGTTTCCTAGAACTAGCTCTTGCAGACCAGGTTGGCCTTGAACTCACAAAGATCCACCTGCCTCTGCCTCCCGAGTGCTAGTGCTGGGATTAAAGGTGTGTGCCACCACTGCCCAGTGCGTAAGGACTGTTAATTACTCAAGGAGTATGTGGCAGTTTGGATTAGGAATGTTCCCCATAGGCTCAGGCATTTAAATGCTTGGTCTTCTCTCTCTTGGGAGCACTGTTTTGAGAGGGTATGGAAAGATGCAGCCTTGCTGAGAGGAGCGTAGTGCTGACGGCAGACGTGAGAGTCTAAAACCTTCTGCCACTTCCAGGTCACTCCTTCTGTTTCCCACTTATGGATGAGCTGCTCCCATCGCCATGCCTGCCCCTTGATGCTATGCCACCTCCCCACCATCATAGCCTCTTATCCCTCTGGAACCAAAAGCCCAAATTATCTCTTTCCTCCCTGCTGTCTTGGTCATGACACTTTGTGACAGCAACAGAGAAGTAACCAAAACAGAGCCGCTGTGTAAAATCTAGATACCCAGATTTCACTCCCCCTTCCAGGCTGGAAGCACAAAGCCACGAGTTAACATATTAGCGCCAGGTTTCTTAAATGTCCTGTTCTGGACTTAAACATCTTCAGTGGTCCTAAACCCCCAGTCGCCTTGGATTCTAAGAACATCAGAGCCTCGCATGGCAGACAACCTTCCAGAGAAGACAATGCCCAGAGCAGTCACCTGTGGCTCCACACCCCAAAGGATCCAGCCAAGAATTGCACAACAGTTGACCATCATCTTTTATTTGCCTAAACACATCCACACAGGTCAGCTTAGCCGGTTAAGCCCTCTTCAAACTCAGCTCACTCCCTCTGTTCTCAATGTCTCAGGAATCTTTCCAAGCAGATTCTGTACGTCCAGCTTAGCTAGAATTTTTCCTCAGTAAGTTGAGACACCCTCGAGATTCCATTACTTCTTGTGTCTGGGAAGGAAGAACACAGCCCGTGAAGATCAGTAATGTATGGTCTTCATGCCAGGCTCCCACAGAACTGAGCAAGAAAATAACTGGAGCAGAGACAGGGAGGAGTAGAACTGTATGGCCACCAGTCAGCTGATCCCACGGCAGTGGAAGGAAACAGGGAGGTCTGATAAGGCTCTTTATGTGTTGTGGTAACTAGTCAGTAGTCTGTTCAGTACTGGAGTCTAAGGAAACTGAGCTCTGACAGACCCTAAAAGCTTTGAGGATCACAAAGTAGGTTTCCTTGAACTTCTTTATTTTACAAGCGTAGACAATAGGGTTCATCATAGAGTTCGCATGGGACAACAGGATCCCCAGGCACATTGCGACCTCTGGTATATTAACTTTAAAGTAGGAAACAACGTTGATGATGGACAACGGCAGCCAGCACAAAGCAAACAAGAAGAGGACCAGGAACAGGGACTTGGCTGTCTTGAACTCCCGTCCGTAAAATGCACGTGTCTCTCGGAAGCCAGATAAGTTCTGGCTGAGTTTCTTGCGGAGGATGTAGAAGATGTCCAGATAGATGACGCACATGGCAATGAGGGGGATGAGGATCCAGGTGATGAAACTGAAGAAGACCATGTAATCCAGACACACGACGGAAAGGAAATGGCAGGACAGGGTGGTAATATTTTGGGAGAGCCCTGAGATCACTTTTTTATTCCAGCCAAACATGGGGGTCAGTCCCACCAGGAAAGATACTAGCCAGCAAAGGCCCAGGGAGAACCATATTCTTCTTTGAGTGGTGACCGCCCTGTATCTGTTTGAATGGAAAAAAAAATGTTGGTGAGTTCACAGAAACAGGAAACGACTAGTTGGGAAGAGGGAGGAAGAGATAATAAGCTTTCAAATTCCCTCATCTTCTGCTGAGAGATGAAACACCCACAGTGTTAGGTGACATTTAAAAAAAAACTAGAATGATCAGCAATATGTTTCTAAGAATCAGGAGCCTACATGCCTCCACTCAATTGTGGCTCCAAGAATTTTTTTTTCAGATTTATTTGGTGTATATGAATGTTTTTCTTGTATGTATATCTGTGCACCATGTGTATGCCTAGTGGACAGGGTAGTCAGAAGAAGGCACTGAATCTCCTGGAGCTGGAGTTATGGACAGTGCTGGGTGCTGGGAATGGAATCCCAGTCCTCTGTAAGACTAGCAAGTGCTTTTCTCTATGGAGCCAGCTGTCCAGTGCCTCTCTGTCCTGCAATGTAAGTGTTGGGATCCCGAAGCTGATGAGAATCTCCCCAAAGCTTGCTTGTGTGCTGTGCTCTGCACTCTTTCGACTGGCTGTTGAATTGGAGCTCATAAGTTACACTGCCCCTCCACGCTTCTCTCTACCTGTACCCGCCCTATCTTTCGCATGGGCATCTATGCTGCTCACTGTTTTCTTAAGGTTATTTTCTTAAGGTTATGCTCAAGTGTTTATAGTTTCATCCTGGGGAGGCATAATTTCTCCTTAAATCATTCTTCCTAAATGGCCTAAAACAGACTACAAAAGAAAGAAACTAAGACTTACCTCAACTAAACCGCAAAGCAAACTAGAGATATTTTATGACAATCTCTATTTTACTGATGACAGTGTCGTAGCTACCATTTATTGAACAGACTCTGTGGCAGGATTTTTCTGAGAACTTCACATTTATTAACTTTTTTGGCTTAACCTTATAAAGATGAAATTATCATCTTCATTTTAGATTTTAAAAATGTAAAACAGCGTTAGGTAACATAGAGCAGCCAGAGGTGGTACAGCTGAAAGGAAGAAAGCCTGGTTCAGATGCTCAGCTACTCAGAGACGTGGAGACTGAAGCAGAGAAAGCTAAATAACTTGCCTAATGCCCGACCACAAGACCAGGGAGAAGACCCCAGACTCATTTTCACCTCCGGCTTGTTTGTAGTTTCCTTATGCTTTTTCCCCAAGAAACCAGGAAATGTGATTTCTCGTTGGCTGCCTGCTCTCTCTGCATGGTCATAGGAATATGCTGCCATTTTGCACAGCATTTTTACATATATTCCAAAAATATCTTTGTCTCAGAAGTGCTTTACACGTCATTAAAAAAGATGAAAAGGAAAATATACATTTTCTTTTATAGTCCTTGAGGCAAAGTTTCACTGTGTAGCCCTGACTGTCTTGTAACTCACTCTGTAGACCAGGCTGGCCTCAAAGTTACAGAGATCTGCCTGTCTCTGCCTCCTGAGTGCTAGGATTAAGGTGTGAGTCACCACCACAGGTGATGTATATACATTTTTCAAATCTTTTTTCCCAATATCTGGACAGAGACAGAAGCAACGTTAAAATCTAACCTATATCTGCGAAACCACCCAGCCAGCTGCTTATCTCTTCTTACGCCTGTCTTTCTACTTCTCCTAAAACAAGATAGTCTATCTACTAAGGCTCTATTATCCTGAAAACTTGAGATCAGATTTTAAAAACCAAAGATACATCAGGCTTTCATCATCTTTGGCTGTCTTGGACAGTAGTATACAGCCTTGGTCAACGGAGAAGGGCTCAGATTGCCCTGTTTCCTATTCCTGAATCCCAGCTCTTCATGCCTATCCTCTTCACAAACCATACTGTGCAAAGACATTTGCTGCCCTTTGTAAACATTAAGGGGTCAGTTTGGGTTCATTTCTACTGAACAGGTCTAGAGGACAAACTTGATAGCTCTACTTTCCTGCCCCCCCCACTCTGCTGCCCCACCCTTCTTCAAGCA
>LOEQ01000480.1:241468-255054 GCA_001685075.1 Bramus lutescens | reverse complement strand
GGCCAAGGAAAGAAAACGGGAGCTCCAAGTTGGCCCTAGACAATCTCAGACTTGATGTGGTTTGAAGCAAGGGCTAGGGGAAGGCAGGAGTGAGGAGGGTAGATGGTCTGCCTATGGTCAGTCCAGTAGTCCCACAGTGTTGTGATCCTCTGGACTCAAGAAGGTTGAGAAACAACAGCCATCCTAACCAAAAATTTTGCTTTTTCTTCCAAAAGACAGACACAATTACCCTTGACTCTCAGAGAAGGAATCTGCTTAGGCCCGTTCTGGGAAAGAGCCGGTTCCAGGATGGAGACCAGTTCTGTCTGGTCTCCCGACTTACCAACAGGGAGGACTCATGAGGGGTCTGCTACCTTGAGATGCCTGCCTGCCATAAGGAGGTCTCACTGGGTGTGTGTCATAGGTCTTCCCTTAATAGCCTCTGGTCCCTAATCTATCCTTCTGTGGACACTGGCCCTCTGGCCACTTGCATTTTCTAGAGAACATCCTTCCAAAGCCTGTGATTTCTCCAGATGTCCTTGGGTCTCTTCATAGCCAGACTCGGGCTTCCAAATACCCACACTGGTATTTCTCACTCCAGTCACGGACACTCACGGTGTCTGAGACTCATCTGACTTACACAGGTCAACTGTGGGTCCTGATGTCGCTTTCAGTGCTCTTTATGTAAACACTAGCAGGGATGAACTCTGGGTAAAACTCAGGAATAAACGCAGGGTTAAATTCAGGGTAAAACATCATAGACATTTGCCTCAGGGCTATGCATCATAATGTATCCTATCCTTAATGAATTGAATGCAGGTCTCGCTGCTACAGCAAGAATCTGCAGCCTCAACTACTTTGATGACATGTCTTTCCCTCCTACTCCACAATTAACGTATGAAATCTGACATTGATTAATGTTAATAGACACATGCCAGGCTCCTTGATAGGAGCTTCATACATATCCCTTATAATCATTTGCTGAACCTAGTAGTAAGTATAGCTATCCCATTTCACAGGCAAGGAAACTAAGGCTTGATGGGCAGTGGTTGGTGACTTTGGGCTAACTAGTGGCAGAGCCAGGATCCGAACCCATGTTAGTTACTGCTCACAGTCCTTTGACAAAATCCTCAGCCAAAGTAACCTAAGGAAGGAAAGGAGGATTGTTTTGGCTCCCAGTTTAAGAGTGTAGTTAATCATGGCAGGAAAACATGGCAGGAATATGAAGCAGCCGGCACATTTCACCCACACTTGACAAGAATGGTAAGTGCTCATTCTCAGTGCTCCCCACCTCCATTTTACTCAGTCTGGGACCCCAACAAATAGAGTCGTGCCACCCATGGTTAGAGTGGGCCCTCCCAATCTAGAAACTCTCACAGACATGCTTGAGAGGTTTGTCTTTTAGCTGAGTCTAAATTGTCACGGTGACAGTCTTGACTTCACAGAGCCCAAGCTATCTAAGTTTCAAACCCAAGCCCATTGCAGTGAATTACACAAAAATAGACCAACATCAATTATACCAAACCTAAACTTCCATCAGGCAGAAACTCTTCATTGTCTGAATGGGTGTGGGTGATTCGTGGGTGGGGCCAGCTACTGGGGACAAGATATTTCGCCAGTTTTCTGGTTTCTGGCTCCTCCGCTGAGGTTGCTGGGTGGTGGAGGCCAGGCAGCCAACCCTCTGTCAACCCTCTCCACTCCATACCCTTCCATCTAGTCCATGGCCAGACAACACCAGGAAACCACATTACTTTACTTCCTTCTGAAGCGTTCTAGATAACTTTATTTCCCTCTGCTTTTCATTAAAGCAATTATATGGAGTATGTCTCAGCATTTTATTATGATTAAAGGTGCTGTATTGTTATTGCCTATATAAGGTCTCAGAGACTGATTTCCCTAAGGAATTTAGGGCTAGGGAGGAGATTGTTTTTCTTATTACTTCCTCTGCTCTGTTCATCAGGTTTGTAAAGAAGCTTCATGGGGTCACTTCTGCATGGGCAGCCAGGAGACTTAGTGAGCCAGGCTTTCAGCAACGATGTTGCACTCAAGACTTTTTAGAAAATCTATATGCATCTTCTCAATTTCAGACTCCTAGTGTCTTTTAAAAGATTGTTAAGTTTTTATTCCTACTCATGTGTATGTGTGCATACTTATATGATGATACCATAAAAACCAGAAGTCATCACTGGCCCCCTTGCAACTGGAGCTACAAGAGACTGTGAACCACCTGGTGTGGGCGTTGGGAACTGAACTCAGGTCCTCTGAAAGAGTGGCAAGTGCTCCTAACCACACTGAGCCAACTGTCCAGGCCTGGCTCCTGGTGTTTTTGCTCTGTCATGCCCTGTTCTTTTAAAAGTGTCACACGCTTTTTGGAAAGATGCAAGTCACAAATAATAAACATAGAAAAGGAGCATTAATGTTTGTTGCCAGTGCACTATGGGGATTTGTGCAATTATAAAAATGAAATACCCAGCCAGATGCAGCATACGCACGTGTAGTTCCAGAACTTGGAAGGCAGTGGCAGGTTGATCTTCGTGAGATCAATGCCAGCTTGGACTGTGTAGCAAGTTCAAGCCAGCCAAGGTTACAAAGTGAGACCTCATCTCAAGAAACAAGAAACAAAACCAAACAGCTCCATAGCTCTGTCATTTTAAGTGAGTGTTTAGGAGACGATTCAATACAGGGTACTGATGCCCAGCAGTGCCCAGGATGGTGCCACCTGCAGCACAATACGATGGTCCTCACGGCAAGAACTCATCATTGCAAGTACACACCACTCCCGGGAAGGAGCAAAGTCACTGCTGGGCAGCCNNTCCCTCTGAACAGGATCCCTCGGCAGCTTATGTGGTCCTCTCTTTGAACATTTTAGGCTACTTCAGAGTGGCTTGTTTATACTGCTTCTCCTACTAGCTGGTCAACTTCTTGTTCAACTATGGACCACACCAACTGCCTTATCCCATTATCCTTGAAGCACAGAGAGCCTAGAAGAGCACCTGGCACATGGAAGAGATGCCTCACGGTCAAGGTGATGTGTAGAATATGAGCCTCACATCTGTCCTCTCCCATCCGTAAGCGTGCTCACAGTGTCACGTGTTCAACAGAAACTGGGAGGAGCGAAGTAGGCAATGTTTGTTTGTTTTATTGCACCTTTTCACTGCAGTCCTAAACCAATGCAGGTAGAAAATACCATGTGACTTACTTAAGAGGCCCTTGGAGAGAGTGTCTAACAAAACTGTTGGTGGCTTCTACCTGTTTGCTTACCATAATAGAGTTCATTCTCTCACCTCTGTGACTTGTCTAACACAGTGCCACGGGCATCTTGTTTTCTAGGCTCCACGCTCCACGATCAGAGCTGCTTTGTTTGTTGTTTTGATGCTGTTCTCTTGTCTTCTTCCTGCTCTTTCTGTGGGGCCGAGTTGCTTCTGGCGGTTTGTGGTTTAACCTAACCTGTTGCTGTACTCACTGCTTTTCTTGTCCCAAATCCATAGTCATGGTGACTTGAGCAGGAGAGGAAACTGGATGCAGTCTGGTTTCGTGGCTTGCTAGCAAGTTTAGCTGCTTTCCCATTCTGGTGCTCACCTCTCTGAACCCCCACCTGAAAACCCCGGGGTCTCCCAGCCAAGCATGCAGCTGGTGCTTTCTCCTAATTCACTGTGCATATGTCATGGCCAGTCTGCCTGGCCTGTCCATCCAGGGTTCTGTGCCAGCCAGTCACGTCGCCTCAGATTGGCAGCACCTTCCAGGCCTTCAATGTTCAAAGCTGTGCCAAGAGTTCTCCGCCTCAGCGAGACGCCTGCAGCCATCCCTGGCTCACATAGTGTGCACACTGCCTTTGCCTTTGGGTGGCAGATCTGTCCTACTGTCTTCATACCCAGAGGACCAGCCCCAGGGAATAAATTACTCTGGGCTGTCAGCAGGTAACTCAGAGGTTGAACAGGCCCACGCCTTGTTGTCTTGTTTTGTGAATTCTTTTTCTGCATGGATAACCTTGGCCACACTACACTGCCTAATCTCCCACATCTTAATTTCCTCTTTGGTGAAGGAGGGGAAGATTATTCTCTGGAGACTGTAGTAAAAGGACCTAACAGCTACAACAGGGGCCTGACCACTTGGGTGGTTACCAGAATCCTGCCTCCATGTTCTTCCGCGTGGGCCTCACTGGTGCTTGGTGGAAGCTGAACCAACAGAAACTCTGTACAAACCACCCCTCTGTGTGTTGCAGGCTTTCTGGCCACCTAGGGGTCACCCTGTCTACGTTTGGCTTTCACTGGCACCCATCTCTCGGCTTTTGCTGGAGAAGCTCTTTGCCCCAAATCCTCCTTAGGTTCTCCTGGTTTCAGAAACTGGACTCACCCAAAGGCGATGACAGGAAGGCAGTGACGTCTTCTCCTATCTTTTCCACTTGCCAGGAAGTGAGTAGCTTGTCAGCATGAAGAAGCTTAAGCCAGAGTTCAACCACTGCCCCACCCTCCTTTGTGAGCCTGGGAGGACAGCCTGGGGGTCTGACTACAGGCAGTTCCGAGACAGGCAGGATGGAGCTCCTGCAGCTGCAGAGGCCCCTCAGTTGAAGCAGGTGAAGCCTTCCCAGGGCTATCTCAAGAGCCAGCCTTATTCAGAACCATAATCACAGTTTCTGTGTCTCACCCGTCACTCATTCTGGAGGGCCTGGCAGAGTGCTTGGCACTCTTCACCGCTATAAAAAGGCCACCTCCAGGGTAGGGTGTGAAGGTTGCTGAATATTATGGTCACCTCCTGCCAAAATAGCTGCTTGACAAACACGAAGCACACACAGCTTATGATTTGGTGTGCATTACCTTCATTTGTGTTTACACTTGATCCCAAATACCAAACACCCTCTAATCTTTCATTAACCCTGGAATGGTTCCTGGTTGTTAAGGGGCAAGGAAACAGATTGCTTTCTCCTCAGAGCCAGACTCTCCAGTCACTCCCAGGCCTCCAGGAGAATGACTCCTTCTGACCTGGTCCCTCCAAGATTGACTCAACTGACCCACCGGGGCCCTCCCAGAGGGAAGCTGGATAGATGCTGTTTCAGTGGCTGTGACTTCCCCGGGGGCAGCAGGAGTCTAGGTCACTGCAGATGGTCCAGTCTCTGGTCCTTGCCAACCCTCCCCCTACCCCTATCTAGTGCCCATGACTGGGGCTTTTTGTGTCATCCTGAAGTTGGCACTCTCTCATTTCTTGACAATAATGCTGGCTGTTGTTTCTGAGCAGTGGAACAAATGACCGACGTAAACCTAATGCAATCTGCAAAATGGAAACATCTGCAGCCAGGCAGGGAGCCTTGCAGGGAGGCAAGGGCAGCTGCTGGCTGGACAGGGTTACAAGAGCTGGCCGAGGTCCGCAGAGGTGGGGACTGCTCCAGAAACCTGCAGGTCCTTCTGGGAGAAGGAAAGTCAGTTTTCTCTAAGGCCATGACCCCTCCTGGAAGGTCAACCACTCTCCAGTGGACAGACCCACACCCGTGAATATATGGATAGCACAAACTAAACTCAATGGGTTATAAAAATAATTTCTAAAGGACATTAAGTTAGGAGGGGGTGGGAGTAGACTTGGGAGGAGTTAAGGGAAGAATTAGGAGTGAATATGATTGAAACACATTGTGTGTGTGAATGTGTGTATATATGTGTGAGTGTGTGTGTGAATGTGTGTATATATGTGTGAGTGTGTGTGTGTGAATGTGTGTGTGTATAATTCTCAAAAAATTAATAAACACCATTTTTAAGGTTTGCCTCACAACCCTCCTCTCCTTTCACTTACAGAAGAGGAACTCCTTGCTATGTCCTGACCAGATTAAAGGCTAGCTGTGCAGCCCCTCTCCTAAACGCCATTGAGGTGTGAGAGGCAGCAAAGCCAAAGTGGCTTTCATTTCACAGAGGAGCCAGAGGGCGCAGGTACAGGGAGAGACATGCAGGCTAGTCTGCACTGAGCGAGTCTGCGAGGGCACAGGTAGGAGGGATACATGTTCCTCAACACACATACAGTACCGTATCACCTTCCTTAACGTTGCTGTCAGTCAGCCTGGCCTCCCTTAAAGCCAAGACTGAGGAGAGCCCTATTTAGGACTGTGCTAACTCCCAGCTCTCTGAGCCTGACACAGAGCATGCTTACCACGCTTTAAATCTCTGTTGTTAACTTTACCCTGATGCTTGGTCCACAGAGCCTATCATTCCCTTCATGGCATCTGCTTTCACTGTTAAGGAAACTGACATTGCTCCAAGTTAAGGAGCTTGCCCATAGTGGCTTGGCTAGCAGCTGCTAGAGGCAGTGAAGCTGAGGCTCTCACATCTCTGACCACTGGGCCTGTCTACCCAGAGCAGATCATTTGCTCCAACTGCAACTTTGAGAGCTGGATTTTCTTCAGTTCTACAGTACCTGAGGTTGAGCGTCAGAAGCCTGGATTCAACAGAAAGACAACCTAGAGCCAGCTCTTCGGCTACAGAGGGCAGACCTATTTCTCAACACAGACTCTCTCCTGGAAGGAATTTTCCAAGTATCAATCTGGAGGGATACAGACCAGCTTGCTCTGCCTTAGTTCACAGGGGCTACTCAAACCGGGACTGCCACCTGCCAGAACTGAGCTGCGTTCCCTTGGGCCTTGGCAAGAAAGTACTAATTTCTAAACTATCCCCTGCCAGGCCACAGCTTGCATGTATAATGAGCCAGAGAGAGATCTTTGAAATCAGAAGAGGACAGGGCTCCATGATCTCTGATAGGAGCTGGGGACTATATTGGTCTCAAGAGAATGCTAAGGAGAAGGGCCCTGCCGGGAGGTAGCCAAACCTTGTACCAGAGACCACAGAGATGCAGAATTGCTGTCAGGTGCCAGCCACACTTCAGGGTCTCCTCTATGCACTGAGGACTTGAACAAGCTGTCAACAACTCTGAGGTCTCCCAGTAGTGGTTTACCCTGGGGCAGCCCCGCAGGAGCCTAGGTGATCTCAGCTCCTCTCCTTTGCAGGTTGTGAATTGCGGAGGGAGTAACGGGACCATTGCTCTGATTCAGTTGGTGGTGCACCAGACCAAACATACTCCCCTGGAACTCAGTGACACTAGAGGGACAGGTGCCCTCGCAGACCACAGAGGGTAGCCCAGCCTGGCCCCAGAAAGGGGAGCTCCCTGGAGGACAGACCAGTTGACAATGAGGTGTTCTTATATTTATCTGTTCACTGCAAACTTGGTCACAGGATTCCTCGGTGAGTGCTCTGGCTACCTCTCCACTCTGAGACTAAGATCTAGGCCTGAAAAGCTGGGACTCCTCCACAATGGCCTGTCACAAACCCAGTGGGTTTGTGTTCAGCCTGCCAGGGTCAGCACCCTCCTTAGCCATTGCCATTGCCCATACAGAGACAGTCCTCACCTCCCACAGACAGGCAGGCTGGGCCAGAATTGGTCGACCAAGGAAGTAGAGGACACAAACCAATAGGAAGACACAAAGATCAGTTTAAAAATAACCCTCTCATGTCAATCATAAGGAGTTTGCAGAGAAGCCAAGTTCTGAGGGCGATATAGCCCGCAGTGATGTTGGAAAGGCTCCCACAGCCAATCAGAGGGGTTGGACTTCCAGCCCCCACCTCCTTATCAGCCTGGGCAAGCCACTGCCTGAGCCTCTGCTCTCCTCAGATACTTCCGCCCAGCCAGCATCTGTTTCCTCTCCTATATTTAACACCAGGTTAGTGAACTTTCAATGCATTTTTTTCCACCAGGGTAGAGCAGGGCCTTTCAGAGAGCACATGGGCCACATTGACACAGAGGTCCCGGAGCCTGTTCCGCTGCTGCTCCCCAGCTTCCCTGATGAATATGTGGGACCCAGGCATCCTGAGACAGTTTCCAGCTCCGTTACTTTGTGACCCATCCGGAGGGAGGATGAGCAAGCAGCTGGGAGATCGGCCCAGATGCTGTCCTACTGTGGACAGTGTGTGACTCTACGGCTATGGTTTGACCACTGCTGAACTTCAGCCCATGAAAACCCAGGCTGGAGTCACACTGGGGATCCAGAAGCCCAGCCCTGCCCTGCTCCAGCTGTGTGATCTTAAGGGAGTGACTAACTGTTGCAAGCCCATTTCCATAACTGTCAAACGAGACCCAAAAAGTGGCTCATAAAAGCCACTTCAAAGAGGTGTGAGGAAAGTCATGGAGGTGATGTTTATGAATCCCCCAGCTCCTGGCCACCAGGTTCTCTGACGCTTTCTACGGGCCTGTGGATTCCCTGTTTGCTTGGTTTGTGTACCCTTCATACACCGTATTAAACACAAATGAGTTTCTTGTTAAAATCACTGTTCTGAGCTGACAAGAGGGCTCAGCAGGCAACGGCACTCACAGTCAAGCCTGACAACTGGAGTTTTGTCCCCAGAATCCACATGGTAGAAGGAGAGAACTGACTCCTGACGCTTGCAGGTTGACCTCTGACCTCCACACAGGTGCACTGCACACGCATGCCCACACACGCTCAACTGCAAGTAAAGGTTAAAGAAAATCCCTCAGAACATTCTCCCTAACTACTTCCCTGCACGAATAGCAAGTGTCAGTTGAATGCTTGCTATGCTGTGAGGACTGGTCCTGTGCATGCCTTAATGTTTGTCCGATGCGGCGGGTTATTATGATTGCTATTTTATAGACAAGTGGGCTGAGCTGAATGGTTTTCCCAAGACATGTGTATTCAATAGTAAAGTCAGGCCTCAGAGCCTCTACTTTAAACCTCTTGGGTGGGACTGTGCTGTAGTGGAATGGAATGGGCTGGGTACCATCGAGAAGAGAATTTTTTGAACTCTATCCAGAAGTGGATGGTCTTTACTTTTTCAGAAGTTGTTGGTTTTATCAAAACCGCACTAAACTGATCATTTGCTGATGACAGTTACAGTTGGTTTGGCACCTACCCATCTTGTGCCAGACTCTTAAAGCACCTAAGCCAGAGATTGTTTGGTTTCCACTCCACTGCCAGTTTGGACTAAGTAATTCTTGTCTTGTGAGGGTAAGATGTCTACTGTGCATTGCTGGATGTTACCATCGCCCATGACTTCTACCCAAAAATACCAATAGCAGTCCCTGTTCCCCATCAGACTGTCCTCAGATATCGCCAAATGTTTCAGGGTGGGGTGCAAAGTCACTACTGTTTGGGAAGTGCTGTTCTGAACACAAAGTCTGAACTTTACAGAGGTTAGACTGTTTCCCAAGATCACAAAGGCTGCCCTAAGCTGAATCTGAGCCAAGGTCTAAATGTTTACTCTGGAACCACTCTTTCAGTTCCTAAATAAAGAAAACTCAAACATGGTACTGTAATGTGTTTCCCCAAAACCAGTCGTATCAATACACCATGATCTCCTTCCCCCAGCACGGTCCAAATTCACAAGCTCTGGCAACTACTCACCAGAGCATGATCTAAGTATAAGCTATTGAGAGGGAAATCAGCTTTGAACTGTGAGTGAGGCCATCCTGCCAAGCCTAGGAGTTTCAGCTGTCATTTTCAATCTTATGTCCTTTGGGTGTGCCACAGAATCTGGCCTGAGCATCCATCCATCCTGCTGGTATTTTCTAGGATTACTATGAAAGTCTTGGGAAACAATGACCATTCTTAACTTTGACATCTTCAGCCACCATTAAAAAAAAAAAAAAAGCCAAAGCCGGAGCCATCACTCTAACTTCTGCCCAGTTTCATCCCTTTAGGTTTCAGACTGTGTATGAAAATTGGACACGAAATGGACTTTTGGCAGAGAAAGAATCTAGATGAGGTTCTGCCTTATAGCCCAGTCCTTCTGCCTTGGCTTGCCAAATTCTAGGACTACAGGCATGTGCCGCCATGCCCAAGCTAATTCAGACTTAGTGTGCAAATTACACCACTGCTTGTGACCCAGAGAGATGTGTAATTGAAGGGACCACTAGGCACGTAATTATCAAGTTGCAGGAACACTAAGTCATGGTGGAATGAGGCTATCCCACGAGCCTAGGTTTCTCACAAATGAAAGTAAATTCTTTAGGAAACCACTAAGCTGTTTCAGGAGAAACAGCAGCCAAGAGTAGGCATCTAAAATCTGAAGACTTTGGCCACCTTTAGCAACTGTGCACGATGTGCAAGGGTAAAGGTTTCTTGAAGGAATTGGGGAGAGGAGTGAGGGATGAATGGTCTCAAAATACATTGCATGTGCATATGAAATTCTCAAAAATATTTTAAAAAACGAAAATGAAAACTAACAACCCACTCTCATTTTTTTAAAAAAAGAAAACCACAAATTAACAATATTCTATAAAAGAATGTTTTACAAACAAATCATGTACGCTTACCCCCTCCCTCTCAATCTGTGCCCATGTGGTGAGGGGAAATTCCTTTGGCATTTTGTGTTTAATAACCACTTAATTGGGCAAAGAAGAATGAAATTAGCCATAAAAAACACCTTGTACAACATATAATCCCAGGGTTATTCAAGTTTTTAGCGGAGTTGCTTTTTACATATTTTAGTTTTTTCCCTGTCAGATAAATACGAGATTGGCAAATATTTTTCCTCGGCCTGTGACTAACCCTTTTCTCTATAGTGTGCCTTTGAGAAGAAAGTGGACTTCACTGTGGGCATTTTCTTTCTTGTCTACAGTTGCTGCTTATTTAACAGTTGATGTTTAAGAAATCTTTGCCAAAGCCAAGGCCACAAAGCTTTCCCGTGCTACTCCTAGAACTTCCATGGTCTTAACCTTACGCTCATGCCTACGTCCACTTCAAGTTAGTTTTTGTAGCAGCTGCGAGGTCAGGATTGAGCTTCACTTTACCTCATGCTGCGCTGTTGGTTGAAAAGATTGCCCTCTGCCGACTCAGGTGATTTGGCGTTATTCGTAAAAATCGGTTAGCTGCAAGTGTGGGTCATTTCTGTGTGTGTTCTGTGTGCAGTTCCATCAGCCTATTTGTCCGTCTTCACACCAGTACCACAACATCTTGATCGCTGTGTCTTCTAAATTCTTCATTCCTTAAGGCAGTTTCAACCTCACAGGAAAACTGAATGGATTGAACAGAGGGTGCACAGTGACCTCCTGACCCTTCCACATACAGTCTCCCATCACCAGCTTCTCAACCATGCAATGTTGCTGGGAACAGCACCATCTCCCAAAGTTCATAAGCATTGCATTAGGGTGCATTCTGGGTGTTTTACCAAAGGGTTTTGACAGAAGCATAATTCCATGCATCCTCCATTATGTTAGCACACATGATAATTACAGAGCCCTAAAAACATCTCCATGTCTCACATATTAAGCCCCCATCTGCCCCCAATTCATGGAAACCATTGATCACTTTACTATTTCCACCATCTTGGCATCTCTAGAGCGCCACGTAGCTGAAGTCAGCCTGTGACCTTCCAGACTGGCTCTCACCAAGTCTTGTGCACTTATGCTTTCTCCGCGCATTTCCATTGCGTTGTAGCTGATTCTTTTTCAGTCCCACTGGCAGCTGGTCCACATGGGGCATTCATCTAGCCAGCTCCCGAAGGGCATTCTGGTTGCTTTTAAGCTTTGCCTCCATGTATAGCTTCATTTGTGGACTCAAGTTTTCAGACACATTTGAGTAAACTCCAAAGATCAGTTTATAATCCTGAGATAGATTCAATTAATTTGCGTAAGTGGATTTCTCTGGAGGCCATAAGGAGAGTGGGGTTTGGTGAGAACACACATATTTTTTAGCCCGTCTTGCCTTGTATCCTCGCAGGCTTTGGGTCAGAGTTTGGGTCCTGATCATTCCAACAGCTGTGTGATGTTGTCCTGTGTTAGTCTGCGACCCTCTGATGGCATAGGAGGTACATCATTCCAACAGCTATGTGATGTTGTCCTGTGTTAGTCTGCGACCCTCTGATGGCATAGGAGGTACATCATTCCAACAGCTGTGTGATGTTGTCCTGTGTTAGTCTGCGACCCTCTGATGGCATAGGAGGTACATCATTGCACACCGGCTGATTTGCTATCTTTTGTATCTTCTTTGGAGAGCTCTGGTCCACTATAGGGTTGTTAGTTCTCTTATTATTTAAGAGCTCTTTGTACGGTCTAAATAGTGGTACTTTATCTATCAGGTATGCTGTGGTGGTTTGAATAAGAATTGCCCCATAGGTGCATATATTTGAATGCTTAGTGACCAGAGAGTGACACTATTTGACAGGATTGGGAGGTATGGCCTTGTTGGAAGAAGTGAGTCACTGGGGGTAGGAGGTTTGAAAAATGCATGCCAAACCCAGGATCTCTCGCTCTCTGTGTCTGTCTGTCTGCCTACCTCTGCAGATCAGGATGTAACTCTCAATTACTTCTCCAGCACCATGTCTGTCTGTCTGCTGCCAATATTTTCTGCCGTGATGATAATGGACTAAACCTCTGAAACTGTGAGCAATTAGATGCTTTCTTTTATCAGAGTTGCCTTGGTCACAGTGTCTCTTCACAGCAACAGAACAGTGAATAGACACACATCTTTGCAAAGGCGTTCCTCCGAAGTATAAGGTTTTTTTTTTCATTGCAATTTGTAGATCAGAAAGCTTTCATCTTAGTTAAGCCCTGTTTATCAGTGATCTCTTCATGAATCGTGTCTTTGAAGTTGTAGGTAACGAAAACCATCATTGCCAAACCCATAGGTCATCTAGATTTGCTCATGTTATCTGCCAGGAGTCTTACAGTCTTGCGTTTTGCATTTCAACTTGTAATTGCCTTGATCTGAGTTTTAGGAAGAAAGCAATTTCTATATTCATTTTTTGACTTGTATGGGAATGTAGTTTCTTATTACCATTTATTGAAATACACTTTAAAATTTAGAGTCTCAATGCTGCACAGGCTGGTCTTAAACTTGCTATGTAGCTAAGGATAGCCTTGAGTTTCTGAACCTCCTCCTCCACTTCCCAAGCGCTGGGATGCTGGTGTGTCGCCACACCTGCTTTATGTGGCACTGAGGATTGAACTCCGGATTGTATGCATCCTTAGCCAGCGCTACCATCTGAATCACATCCTCCCCGGCCCTGAAAAGACAATCTTCACTGTATTCCTTTTGTTCCTTTGTCAAAAAACCACGGTCTATATTTACATGTGTTAATTCTAGGGCTCTGTTTAATGATGTAAATGGGATATTACCAACATTTTACATTCTTTTTCGTGAGTGTGTGTGTGTGTGAGAGAGAGAGAGAGAGAGAGAGAGAGTTGGGCTCTTATTTTGTAGTTCTGGCTTGGGACTCACTACTAGAACAGGCTAGCCTTGGACTCACAGATCTATATCTATCTGCCTCTGCCTCCTGTGGCTGGAATTAAAGGTGTGTAATATTTGTATTGTTGCAGCTGCCCTACATTCTTGATTGCAGCAGCATTATAGTAAGTCTTGAAGCTGAATGTGGCAGTCCTGTGACTTTTTTCTTTTCCTATTGTGTTGGCCTCTATAACGAGGTGCCATTTGTCTCTTTATGTTTGTTATCATCTACAAAATAATTGGTAGGTTTTCCTTTGAAATCGGATTTAATCTATAGATCAAATTATGAAGAATGGAAGTCTTGATAGTATTGAGTCCTTTCTTTTCAGGAACATAGAATATTTTTCCAGTTCTTTAATTTTTGGTTGATTTTGTTTTCTGTTTTAGCTTGTTGTCTCCA
>LOEQ01000480.1:214977-235743 GCA_001685075.1 Bramus lutescens | reverse complement strand
TGGCTGTGGGAGGCCCTATTCATCCATAATCGTAAAGCTCAACCTTCCTTCCAAAAGGACACTTGACCTCAGAGTGGAGCCAAACACAGTATGACTAGGGTACTCCAGAGGGTCCTCTGACCACCCTCCCCACCCCATCTAGAGAATTATAATTCCTAATAAACTTTATAAATGGGATAAATATTTTATTTCTGTGAATGCCATACACAGATCTCCCCACCTCAAGATTTTATATTGAAGTGCGGGTCCTTAAAATTGACTGTGTTAAATATCTACCTCCTGCCCAGCGTCGACTCAGATTCAAGCCCTTCTCTTCTTGGCTGTCCCTGTCAGCTCCTCAGTTCTTCCTCCCTCTCTTCACATCCTGCTTTTCCTCTCTACTTATCACCCTGACCCAGTTCTCATTCTTGCTACCTAGAAGCGGATCCCAGGGGGTTTCTTCCTTTGCCTAAGGTACTACTGACTCCAAAGCTGTCTGCATCCCCTAATGGAGGTACAAAGTTGTAAATAAGTTGTAATCTAATTTCAGAATAATTCCCTCCATGAGGCCCTGGTTGCTATCTCCAGCACTGCCAAAAGGAAAAAAAAAAAGTATGTACTGTAAAAAAAAAAAGTCCCTTTCCTACATTCCACCCTCTTCCGTACGTCTTAGTTTATAACAGTTGGGAGTTTGTTGTATGTCTATCTAGATTTTGTTTATACATACACACCATTTATTGGTTAGCCTATTGGTTAATAGTAGACACTTGAGAGCCAGCACACCAGAGATTGAATTCTGACCTTGCTATTTACTAGTTAGGAAATTTACAGAAGTGCCAATGTACATTTCTATACATTCATTTATTTATATAAGATTGTTATAATATTGGTATCTACTTCATAGAGTTCTTTTTTATAAATCACATTTTAAGAAAATTGTGTTTCTCTCTCTCTCTCTCTCTCTCTCTCTCTCTCTCTCTGTGGAAAACTTGAGGAATCTGTTCTCACCTTCCACAATGTGGAACACAGGACTGAAACTCAGATCATCAGGCTAGGGGGCAAGTATTTTGTTTGCTTGTTTGTTTTTTGAAATAGAGTTTCTCTGTGCAGTTTTGGAGGTAGACCAGGCTGGCCTCGAATTTACAGAGATTAGAGCCTGCCTCTGCCTCCTGAGTGCTGGGATTAAAGGCGTGTGCCACCACTGCTTGGCATGGAGCAAGAACTTTTATCCACTGAGCTATTGTTGGCACCCACAGATTTCTTTGGAGGGTCAATGAGTTAGAATAATGTCTGGTATATGATAAGTACACTGTAGGTATAATTATTATGCATTTTATTGTTATTTATGTATTTTTTATCTTTGCTGCACAAGTGGGACCATAGCATGCAAATTGTTCCACAAGCTTATATCATCTAATATCATGTGTGTCTTTGAATACCAGTACAACCTCATGCACTGTAATGACAGCGTGACATTCAATTATCTTTGTGTAAGAGCTGGATCTACTTTTAAGTCCAGAGTATAAAATAGCATAAGGGGGTAGGTGGGCTGTAGAAATGGCTCAGTGGTTAAGAACACTTGCTACTCTTCAGAGGACTTAAGTTCAATTCCTATCACCCACCTAAAAGTTCATTGCCATCTGTAACTCTAGTTCCAGGGGATCTGATGGCCTTAACTGACATCTGCGGGCACTGCATGTGGTGCACGTGCATACGTGCAGGCAAAACACTCATATACATACAATAAGAACAAATAAATCTAAAACAACTTTTAAAAGAGAGCAGAAGGGATAAATGACATATCAAAGACTGTGGCCAGAGGGGGTGATCTTGGGGTCCTGGCTATCTGTTTTCTCAATTCTGTGTTCCTAAGGGACAGGGATGGTCTCCTCCTATACACTAAGCACTTCTGAGTGCACCCAGTCACGCACAGAGACCTGGTAAGCTATCAAATGTTCTTATTGATCAATTTTTATGTGTTCTTTTCCAAACATGGCTTCCTGGCGGGCCCTCAAAGAGGAAGTCTTCTCTCTCTTGCCCCTTCCCATGACCTGAAGCAGGAAAAACTGATCCCTTGGGGAAGGGCTATGTTTAACCTGCCGAGAAAGACTCTGGGAGCTCCGCAATGATGTGAATACAAAACTAAGAGGCAGATCTGGGCTTGGTGGTGAATTCTGGTAATCCCAGCTCCTGGAGACAAGAGCATCGTGAGTTCAAGGGTAGTCTCAGCTACATAGCAAGTTCCAGGCCAGCCTGAGCTATGTGAGAACCTATGTCAAACAAACAACAACAGAAAGAGGCTACCGAGATAGTTAAGTCTGTAAAGTGTTAGCCTTACAAAGCATGAAGACTTGTGTTGGGGGGGGGCGGGGAGAAAGGGAAGAAATAAAGGTTAGGTGTGTGCATTTGCTTGAGATCCTGGTACTGAGGAGGCAGAGAAAAGTGGATCTTTGCTGTGAATCCAACCCAGCCAACTTGGCAAGGTGAATTCAAGTCCATTGAGAGACTCAGTCTCAATAGAAAAGAAAAACAAGTGAGATGGCACCTGAGGTTGACTTCTGGCCCCCACGCACACATATGCATGCGGACATGCATGAACATGCACACACACACACACACACACACACACACACACACACGTTGTCTCTAGATGAGTAAATAAGTGTTCACCTCAGTACACATATGGTCCTGTGTATGTTCTCAATGATGTGATTATCCCTTACTCTCTACCCTGCTTATTTTCCCATTATTTCCTTCTTAAGCTTGGAAATCAGAAAACAAAGGCAACAAACAGTTAAGAGCTATATTCAGAAGTATATTCATAGCTAGCCTGAACTCAAGAGGCATGAAAATTAGGGAACATCCCACTCACTGGAAATCAGTCCGGCATTTGGCTGCAAGTAAAAGATTTGGGAACCTGGCTCAATGATCTATCAACTTCATTACTTCAATCCTTCTGTGCTTCAGCTTCTCCATATTTAAGGTGATAGAGATAATAACACTTATAGAGTCACATGGAGGGTTATACAAATTCAACTCATTAAGTACTTTTAATAGCACCTGAGAGTCAGAACCAAATAAATGCTCATTTACTTATCACTGTAGCTAAATACATCTACCAACCTTCCCCTGCAAGATTTACTCTTTTTAGAGAGAATTTAGGAGAAATCACAGAGAGAGAGAGAGAGAGAGAGAGAGAGAGAGAGAGAGAAGAGAAAAAGACAGAGACAGAGAGATACAGAAAGAGAGAGAGAATATAAATACTCAGAAGTTTAGTGGGGAGAATACTTATCACTTTAGAAATTGTCCCCAATGAAAGGGTCAGGGCCATTTCAAGAACCATCTGATTAAATCCGTAAGCAGTAGGCACAGAAATCCCTTTGGACTTTGCAAATCAGATGGGCATCTAGTCAAATCATTCCTGTGGGGGGAGCTTACAAAATTAAAATAACATAGCAAAAGGACCCAGTCCAGGAATTCAGTCATCGAAAATGGTTGTTGGGGGCAGGGCAGATGTTTAAAAGAGGGATAAAGTGTGCAATGGCTCCTTGGTCTACTAAGCATCTTCATTCTCTTATGGCTCTACCACTTTCCAAAGCAGAGTGCTAACAGAGCTGACACTCCCACGCAGGAGCAGCACCTCCCCTGCTTCCTGGAGCTTACAGTGTGCCATACCAGAGGTCTGTGTGTCCTGTGAGGTATGTCTCCAACAGAGGGAGAATCAAAAGGGAGTCCAAAAGGTACTGGCTATTGGAAATCCAGCTGCCTGCTCCAGCCTCTGGCCATANACAACGGCTGTATTGTATGAGGGCAGAAAACTTAACGGAGGCTTGCCTGCAAGCATATTTGTTGCCTGCAAGCATATTTGAACTTGGACCTCCAGTGCACGGGCTAGCAGCCAACTCCCATGCCCAGACAACCCCCTCCTCTCTTTCACTCTCCTCTCCATCTTTGCAAGAGCATTTAGTTCCATTTAAGTCCAGGAGACCTGGCAAAAACAGCACTCCAAACGTCACTTCCATTTATGGCAATGGGATCCTCTTCTTGGCCAGGGAGACACAGCTTGTCAGCGCTGGATCCTTTAGACTCTGCTGCGCGCATCGTGTCTCCTCTGCTCAGCTGCGGCAAGAGCGAGACCTGATGAGGAGGGGTTGCTTTTAAAACTTTGTTTATCTGTTTATTTGTTTACTTTTAGGAGAATGACATGCTTAGGGTCAGCAAGGAAACTGAATTCCGGATTACTAACACTAGAGTGATCTTAGCCAGCCACATGTCAGCTCCAGCATCTTTCAGATGAGGAAACTGAGGCCAAAGAAGCACTTTGAGAAGAACCCATGAGATACGCCTCACCCCTACCCTCCCTGCTTACTCCGTGTTGGCTTTATTAACGTTTGCTGTTCAGTGGGCATGCCAAGTCCTGGGCTCGGGAAAAGGAGAAGCATTTACCCTGCGCAGTTGACAGTTGACAGTGACTGCTTAATCTTTTCGTCTTTGAATCCACATCTTCGTCTTCGTCTTTGAGTCCACAGGTTCATACCTCTCAGCCTGGCTTCTTCTTCTTCTTCTTCTTTTNTTTTTTTTTGTCACTAGGATTGGAATTCTTAAAGTGAAGTCATGTTTCAGTTCTACCCCTGTGGCTTGTTTTTGTCAACTTGACACAAAACTCAACATATCTAGGAATAGAGAATTACAAGTGAGGAATTGCCTGCATCAGATTGCCCTGTGGGCATGTCTATAAGGCACACATTCTTGATTCATGATTGATGTGGGAAGGCCCAGATCATTGTGGGTGGTGCCACCCTTGGACAGGCGGCCTTGGTTGTAGAAGAAAGCAAGCTGAGCAAGCCATGGGAAGCACGGAGTACCCAGCCTTCCTTCAGGGCCTCGGCTTCCATTCTTGCCTCCAGGTTCTTGCCCTGAGTTCCTGCCATGGAACAGCGAGGGATTGTGACCTGGGAGTTTTAAGATGAAATCAACCCCTTTATCTCTAAGTTGATTTTGATCAGTGTCTTATCAGAGCAGGAGAAAGTGAACTAGAACACCCCCTTTCAGAACATCAGTAGGGCCCGTGGGCTATCTCTTATTATTCGGCCAGTCTCTCAACAGTTTTCTTCCTCCATGGGCCAGACACAGTCCCCTCACTTCCCCTCTGTGGCAGGGATCTGTGTTTGAATGAGAATGACCCACATATGCTCACACATTAGATCACTTAGATCACTCTGTCCTTGGAGGATGGTGGTGAGGATGTTTGGGGAGGTGTGGCCTTGTTGGAGGAAGCTAGTCACTGCAGGCAGGCCTAGAGAGTTTAAACACCCACCATTTCCAGTTCCCTCTCTCTTTTTCTCCATTTCACGCTTGTAGCTCAAGATGAGCACTCTCAGCTTCCTGTTCCTGCTGCCATGCCTGCTGCATGCTGCCCTGCTTCTGCACCGTGATGGCTGGAGGCTCTTATCCCTCTAGAACTCTATGGCCAAGCAAACCCTTACAAACAGCCTTGGTCATGGTGTTTCAGTAGAGGAAGAGAAAAGCAGCTAAGATACCTGCCAGCCCTTCTCGTCTTCTAGGCTCAGACTATCTCCTTCCAAATTTTATCACACTTCTTTCTTTATTGTGTTTGTGTGTACGTGTGTATGTGTATGTAAGCACTCGTGCACGCATGCATGCCCTAGTGCCCATGAGGTGGGAGTTCAGTCTCTGCTTCTTCTATGGTTTCTCCAGGATTGAACTCAAGTCCTCAAGCTTGGGAGTAAGTACCTGTACCTACTGAGCCATCTAGCCAGTTCCTGTTTTACAATTATTCACCCCCTCTCTCTTTCTCTCCTCCCCCCACACCTCTCTGAAAAGCCCAGGATGGACAGACTTGAACTCACGACTCTCTGCCCTGGCCTTCAAGTGCTGGGAATACAGATGTACAACCTGACACTTCCTGGTAGAGGTACACTAATTCTTCCAGGCCAAGGGTCAGGCATCACCCTCCCACTTTAAAATTCTTTTTCTCCAACCACAGAGTCATGGCTTCCCATACTCTGAACATTCACTCCTAGTTCCAGACTGCTTACTTTGCTGTGAGCGTCTTGGTTTACAGTCTTTCTTACCTGGCTCTAAGCTGTTTGGACGCAGGGACCATACTTTCCTCACAAATGTCTCCTGGTGGCACCTTAACCTAACACTGAGCTCTCCACAAGTGTTGATGAGGACCAGTTAAGCACCCAAAGGCAAGCTGACAACCAAGCATCCTCCTGTGATGCAGGCTGGCACGGCACAGAGTAGGGGTTTAAACAGGAAACTTCTCTCTGGAGGAAATCAAAGCCAAAGATGCTGAGAATCCCAGCAGCACTGTGAGCACTCTTAAATGGTCTGAGGACGCCGGGCTTTTTGTGGAGAGTTACTTTGAAGAATTAGAAAGGGGGCAAACTACACTTACACTGTCCAAAATAGGATTTACAAGAAAATCAGTTTTATTTTACCATGACTAAGGAAGACATGTCTGACCTGGAATTCATAAATGTTAAGGGGGAAAAGGCAATATAATAAGAGATATGAGATACTTGGGGTCCGTGATAACCAGGGTGAAAATAGAACTGATCTTTATGATTTATTTAAGGGAATTCCTCCAACCACATACACTTACTACTATAACTGTCCTATATTTTACTTAAACATTTAAATATTAAAGCATTCTTAAATTAAAAAAAAACCCAAAACTACCTCAGACAACATTGTTAGTTCCTGTGGCATTTCTCAATTTTTAAAAAGAATGAGTGGAGCCAAAAATTGAACATGCCAGGTTGATACTGGCAATTAAAAATTCACCCCCTGGGCTGGAAATGCAGTTTAGCTGGTAGAGTGCTTGCCTAGCATGCATAAAGCTCTGCTTTGGTCTATAGTGCCAAGTACAGAAATACAGCCTGTAATTGCAATACTTAAAAGGTATAGGAAGGAAGATCAAAAGTTCAAGGTCATCCTTGACTAAAGATATTCAAGGTCATCATGAGATACATAACTCTCCCTGTCTATTCCCCCCATCTCTCCCTGTCTCTCCCCCTCCTCTTTCTCTCTTCCTTTATATAAAAAGATCTCTTCCTGCCTTGAAGTACATCCTAGACCTCCTGTCTAGATTGCATAAAAAAGTCCTCAGCTGAAAAACAAACCACACACACACACACATGCACACCCTGCCATGTACACAGGTGATATAAACTTCACTGAACAACAGAATCATTCTGACCCTCATTTACCATATGGGGGGGGGATAGTGGTCTGGGAAAGCCATCATGTATGCCTGTGTGTCTTCTGAGCTTTTGTGTTACCACCTCCTTGGCAAACGCCCCTTACTGGCCTGTGACTGCTCTGGGAAAATGGTCTTGTACTGTGTAAAGATTTGTCTCTCGTACTTGTTTAATAAAACATTGATTGGTCAGTAGCCAGGCAGGAAGTATAGGCGGGGTAACCAGACCAGGAGAATTCTGGGAAGAGGAAAATCTGAGTCTGCACTCATCACCCAGACACAGAGGAAGCAAGATGAGAATGCCTCACTGATAAAAGGTACCAAGCCACATGGTTAACACAGACAAGAATTATGGGTTAATGTAAGAATTAGTTAATAAGAAAGCTTGAGCTAATAGGCTAACCAGTTTATAATTAATGTAGGCCTCTGTGTGTTTCTTTGGAACTGAACGACTGAGGGTCTGGGCAGGATAGAAAACCTCTGTCAACATGAGACTACACAGCTTTCTCTCATCCTGGTTGCTGAGCCAGCCTACTCCCCTCATCTTTGGGCTAGACACTTGCCACCACTCACTATATCTTACATGTGTTGATTTTCATCTCGGATGTCCCAAGAACCAAGTCCATTGGGTCTGCTTTGGATTTAAAACCATTTCGTCCACACAACAATCATAATAGCTACAATCTCAAGAACTAATTTTGTGTAAACTATGTCTCCATTATCTCTATGCACTGGAGAATCAGAAGGTCTTCAGGGTCTCTGGCATTCTTCCAGGGAAAGGCTACTATACCAGAGAAGGATTGGATGGTTGCCCAGTGGCCTTTGGAGGGCCCTGAACTTTATATAGGTTTTCTGAATAGAAGTTCTGTGTGGTGACCTGGCAAGCGGGGAATGTTCCAAGCCTCCTCTGTAGAAGTCAGCAGACACTGCTATTATGTAGCAAGCATTCATACATTCCAAATCCTAGTGTGCCTGATCCCCAGAGCACCACAAGGCCTCTCCCTCTTGTCCTTCCTTTAGCCCAATAGCAGCAACATCCATTCTTAGAGGCAGGCCTTTTCCTGGGTGACTCCAACCTCTTTTAGTTCTGTTAAGTTTAACAGAAGTTATTTGTATACAATAGACTAAATTTATACACTGGAAAATAATAGAAAATCTAGCTTCTGCTTTTGAAGAACTACTGGTAAATTACCATATAATATTTATTATCCACTTGGCATGGTAACCTAATTCCTAAAGAAAGAGCCAGGGAAAATTTGAGGCTAAGGAAACCTGGGAAGCATTTTTGGCAGAGAGAACAGTGAAGCAAAGGCACAGCAATGCATAGAGAACTAGCCATGTTGGCTCTGGTGGCGCAGGCCAGTAGGATATCCTGAAGAGAACTAGCCATGGTAAGAATATCTGAAAGTAACTAGGCATCAGTGAAGAGGTTAGAAAGCAAGAGTGTGGCAAGGAAGAGTAACTCTGCAGAAGATAGGCATGGAGAACTTGAATCATTTTACAGCGGGTGGGGATTAATTTGGTGCAGAGTAGGAACTATTGGAGAGTTGTCATTTGGTAACATATGGAGTCATTTAGCTACAGCTTTCTGTTAAATTTGCCTTTCAGTAGTTTGTTACTAATAAAGTTAATATTCGTTTAATTTTAAAAGCTAAAGACAAACCCACGTAAAAATGGTAACCCTGAATAGCCAAAATCGACCTTAAAGGGCGAAAAGAAAGTCAAGTTTCCCAATTCTTGATTTCAAATATTACTGCAAAGCTGCAGTCATCTGAACAACGTGGTACTAGCATCAAGATAGATTTACAGACCACTGGGAAGAATGGAGAGGCCAGAAGCAGCCACCATGTACACAGCCAATTTAATTTCAACAAGGGTACCAAAGACATTGAAAGACAAAGGGGGAATAATTTCCAGAAGCATTGGAACACTGAATATTCTCAACAAAAGGTAACTTGAGTGGATTAAAGACCAAAGGTGAAGTGCTAAAACTTAACATCTCTTGGATAAAAAGAGGGAGAGCATCAGGCATTCAGTTTGTCTGTCAGTGTTTTTTTTTTAATATGACACAAAAAGCATAGGCAACAAGAGGAAAAACAGATCATTGACACACTTCAAATTTGAAACATTCATCTACAAAAGAGCACTAGGAATTGAGCCAAAGAGGCAACCCATGGACTACGAGAAAATATCTTCAGATCATGTATTTAATTGAGGGCCAATATCCCCGGTTCAAAAAGAGCACCAGCAACTCAACAGCAATGAATTTGATTTAAAAATGGACAGAAAACTGGAATAGACATTTCTCCAAAAAATTCACACTTTGGGCTGGGCTATGGGTCTCGGTGGGTAAAAGCACTTACTGTGCAAGTTTATGAGTTCGATGGACAGCACCAGGATGCTGGAAGTAGACAAGTGATTCCTGGAAACTCTCCTCTGACCTCTACACCTGCACTGGGGCGTGTGTGTGCCCACATTCCCACACACACAGCAAATGCAGATACACAATCTTAAGAAGTAATACATTTAATAAATAAGAATATATATATATATATATATCACCAGTAGGTGCTCAATACCATCAACCTCAAGGAAATACAAAGCAAACCGCTAAGATAAAACTTGCTGTATAAATCAAATAAATAAAATAGGGATAAGCAAGATGGCATTTTCTACCAAGCCTAATGACCAAGACCTGCATGATGGAAGGAGAGAATTTACTATTGGATATTGTCCTCTGACCTTCACACTGGTGCTGTGGCACACATTCTCCCACCCCCACCACATACACAACAAATAAATAAACGTAATTCAAACAAATGTAATTTAAAAAGAAGTAGTACATTCTGGGAACTATGTGGAAGGTAAGGACTAATCTTCATTGTCAACTGGGCTGGATTTAGAATCCCCCAGGAGATGGTGAGGTACATCTCTGACTGTGACTGGGAAGGTATTTCCAAAAAGACTTAGGGAGGAAGACTCATCTTGAAGGCAAGTGGAATCATCCCATGGGCAGGGTCCCCAGATAAAACAGAGACAACCAGGTGACACTAGTGTGTCCCATTTCTGCTTCCTGAGACTTGAGCTGGTAAATAACTCCTCCTTTGTTTCTGTTAGGTAGCTGGTGTTTTAGAAACAAAAAAAGTAGCTAAGACACAGAGAAAGTAGGAGCTGTGTGCACAGTTGGTGAGAATGTGTAGCTGCTTTAGACACCAGGAACAGGAACCTATGGAGGCATGTCAATGAATAAGCAATAGAATTGCTGTATTCTACAATTCTACTCCTGAGAATAAACCTGGAGTAACTGAAAGCAGGGAATCAAACAGATTCATAGTACAGGCTGGAGCGATGGCTCATAAGCTCAGAGCTACTCTTACAAAGGACCTGGGTTCTACTACCAACACCCACATGGTGGTTCTCAAGCATCTGTATCTTCAGTTTTAGGGGATCCTACTCCTCTTCTGGTTTCCCTTAGTACCAGGCACATATGTGGTGAACAGACACATTCAGGAAAACACTCATACACATAAAATAAATCTAAAAAAAATGTTTAAGTTCATAGTCATATTACAATGGCCGGAAGATAGAAGTAATCTTATTGAAGAACAAGTAAATACAATGTAACATATATGTACAATTGAAGATTACTCAGCCTTAAAAGGGAAAGGTGAGTCTGACTCATAAGATGTATGGACAAATGTGTCCCAAGGATACTATGTTCAGCTCCAAAAGAATAAATACAGTACAATTCTGCATATGCAAACACCATTAGTGGTCAACAGTCAAACTTTGTAATAGGAGACTGCTTTTCATTCTCAACCACCCAGACCTGAATATTCACACACAAACTATATTAATTACAACATTGCTCAGCCTATTAGCTCAGGCTTCTTGTTAAGTAACTCTTATATCTTAAAATAACCCTTTTCTATTAATCAATGTATCACCATGAGGCTGTGGTCTACTGGTAAGGTTCTGGTATCTATCTCCTTCAGCAGCTGAATGGCATCCCCTTGACTCTGCCTACTCTCTCTATATATCTCTTCTAACCTGGCTATATTCTTCCCTGCCATATGCCAAAGCAGATTTATTCATTAACCAATAAGAACAACACATATACAGAAGGACATCCCTCTTCATCTCCCCTTTTCTGTCTAAATAAAAAGGAAGGTTTTAACTTTATCATAGTAAAATTACATATTCAAAACAGTTACCAAACAAGAATTATAATATATAGTTCATTTACATTTGGTAAATTAAGGAAAATGCTTTATCATCTATACCATCTTTGTGAGTCTAAAGTTTTATACTTGATTTATCCTTTATCATAATTATAACTATAACTATATGTCTTTAACTCTTCAAAGACCCCAGAAGTATATAAAATTATTTAAGTAAACAGGAAGTGCATTGTAAGCAACTTACAAAACTCTAGAATTGATAAAGACATCTCACTGTCTGGCAGTTTGTTCTGTGAAGCTGGAACCACGAAGGACCATCCCATCTTTTGGAAAGTTCATTTTTCTGTATGTTTTGCATATCCAGTTTGTATAGCATACCATCAAGCAGTCCAGGCAAGAGCAGTTTCTTGTCCAAATGGCTAGTGTTGTCACATTGAAGGCAAATTCCATGAGTTTCTTCAATGCCCATCAATGCCCTCTCTGAAGTAATTGGTGCTGCCAGAAGCAGACATGTCTCACTGTCAAGAAAATTCTAAGTTTTAAAAATATTTTTAATGCGTTATTCTTTAGGTCTTTAGAAAATTTGAAGAATACCTATCCACCTGAAATATATCTCTGTACATCTAGAAAACCTAACTAACATGACTACAAGTTGACTATTATAGATGACTATTAATCTGTAATTTTTAATTATACATTGCATTTTTAAATGAGCTGTGAAAACACAATACCTTAAACAAGAGCTGAAATACAGATACACAGGGTAACAAATCAACCTTAAATTTGTAACAATAGACCAAAATCCATACCAATGAAAAGTATCCATCTCTATATCATATCCCCTTTAAATGAAAACAAACATTTACAACCAATTATTTTGGAAATTTGGACATAGTTTTTTCCAAACTGCTTCCTGATGTTTCTTGGGCAAAGTATTTTTTAGGATTCACAGAGACCTTTCAGGGGGTCTTGTTTAATCAAACCACACTAGCCTGGAAGGAATTCACAGGTTCCCATCCTCTGTAGAAACAAATCAGAACCTCCTTTCCAAAGTAACATATCCTTAGACCCAAATTTTGAAAGATACCTTTGTGTTGGTTTAGCTTAGCATCCCCTCGAATCAAATGCAGTTAAAAAATTCAAAAAACACAATAATATACATAATCCAGAATCTCTGTAGATTTTCCATCTTTATGTGGCTTACTTTTTTTCTTACTCAGTTACTTTTTAATATTTAATTATCTTTACTCTTTTAATCTATGGCTTTCTATATTCTCTCATAAGCCCATATACATTTATCTAACTGTGACCCATTTAGAGTCTTTTTCATCTAAATCTGTCTTTTTTTTTTTTTTTCAAGACAGGATTTTCCAGTAACTATGCAAATAGTCCTGGAACTCTGTAGAGCAGGCTGGCCTCAAAGTCACAAAAATCTACCTGCCTTTGCCTCCTGAGTCCTAGGATTAAAGGAATGTGCCACCACCACCTGACTAAATCTGTCTTATTGTATAACTTTAATAATTTTCTGACCAGGAGCACCTTTTTTTTTAATGCTAAGCAGGCATGGCTAGGACCAACTCCATGGCTCTACCTGTTGGCTTCGCCAAGTCCAACATGATAGAGGTAAGTTCACCTCCTCTGTGAGCCATGCTCACTGCCCCAGCTCCAGGGACACACCGGGTTCATGTTGCCATTAAGTAATTTGTAACAGGCTGCTCACAAACCCCATTTAAGTGCAGGACCTCCCAAAAGAGCTAGAGTGCTGCCAGCATGAACCAGGAAGCCTTCTCTTAAAGAAGCTGTACAGTTTTTTCTGTTAATGTTGAGTCAGGAAGCCTTCTCTTAAAGAATTCATACCTCTGCTGCCTCTAGTAAACAGAGCCCACCCAGAAAATGGTGCCACCAAGAAGCTATGCTTAACTCTGTTCTTTTGTATCTAGAATACCTTCTGAAACTCTCTCAGGTTTTACATGGATGTAGCTGCCTCACGTTGGCACCGTTATGTAAACAGAGACTGTTATTTCCTTCCTGGTCATCCAGACCCAAATAATCACATAGAAGCTATATTAATTACAACCCTGCTTGGCCTTATTAGCTCAGGCTTCTTATTAAGTAACTCTTACATTTTAAATCAACCCTTTGCTATTAATCTGTGTATCACCATGAGGCTGTGGCCTACTGGTACAGTTCTGGTGCCTGTCTCCTTTGGCAGCTACATGGTGTCTCCTTGACTCCACCTACTCTATATATCTCTTCCAGCCTGGCTATATTCAGCCCTGCCATAAGCCAAAGTAGCTTTATTCATTAACCAATAAGAGCAACACATATACAGAAGGACATCCCACATCAAAACTACTTGGGATAAAAAGCAGGATGGTGGTTTCAAGGGACTAGAGGAGAAGGAGAAGAGGCTTGTTGCCTGATAGATACAAAATTACAGTTAGGGAAGATGAACGAAATCCAATGACAGATAGTTATAATGATTCCACCACAGTAAATATGCACTTAATATCGGTACATTGCATATTTGAAAAAGACTAATGGTAAGTTTTGTGTTATTTAGATTCAATGATTTTTAAAACCCAGGAACTACAGAAATAGCAAAACATCTTACCCTTTCTAGGCTCCACTCACAAGCACAACATTAATTCTGAAGAAGTGAATGGCAGAGTGTACTGGTTGTTGGTGCATGGCGTAGGTGGGGGAGGTTAAAGGGGTGCAGGTGGGTGGGTGGGGTTCTTCCCAGCTATAGAAAAGAGGACCAACAGTGAAATACACAGATGCTAACAAGGTCTCCCTGAGGCCATATCTATGCCCGGAGGTAAAGATGGGCCATGGCCAAATACATAGAGAAACAAAAGCACTCACCTAACAAGACATCAGAATTCTATCAAATACAAATAGCTCAATTAAAATTTAGTGGCTGGAGATATGGCTCAGTGGTTAAAAGCACATGTTGCTTAATCATAAAAGCTGGAGTTAGGCATGCTGCTTGCACCAAGGGGCGCTGGGACAAGAGAGTCACTGGGCCTTAAAGGCTTCCAGCCTAGGAGACAAAACGCAAGCCCCAAGTTCAAGCAAACAGATGGGAAGTTAAAAAAGGACACCCAACACCCTCTTCTAGCTTCCATGTATGTGCACAGGTATGCACATGATGTGCTCATACACACAGAAATTATAGTAAATCCTTTAAAATCAATTAAATGAAATAAAAATTAACCATTGAAAATGTGGTTGTGTTTTTCTCATTTTTTGTCTGCTTGTTTGTTTGTTTGTTTCTAACTCTACAACCCTAGCTGACCTGATGTTGTGTAGACCAGCCTGGTATAGAATTTGTGGCAATGCCCCTGCCTCTACCTCCTTGGTGTTTGGATGACTGGTATACAGAACCATCTCCAGAAGGTATTTTGCAATTGTTAGCAAAATTGTAAGTTTTTCTCAGAACATTTTCCCTTATGTTTCTGGATTTTGTCATCACAAGCAACTTTTTTCAGGAGCGTTGGAGGTGGAGATGAAGCAGCAGCCACAATGCTTTGGTGCAGAGAAGGTTGGTGATGGAGCACTAAGCCACTGATGATGACACTTGCTAGTTCCTCCACTTGGCATATATAGGTCATAGCCTATAGAGGCCCCACCTCCTTCTAGACCTTCCTGACATCAGAGTCAGGCAATTGCTTAGCTCCTGTGGACACCACAGCAACCAACTGGGGACAGTGACATGCTAAAAGAGGCTCTGTCCAGTTTTGTGGGTTTCAGCTGGTGGACCTGTTTCCCTTCCCCACCTTACACCCGTCTTCTCTTCTGGACTGCTTGCTCTTCAAACCTCACACTCCAGCACCAGACACAAAGGCAACACACCTCAAAATCCTATAAAATCGAAGTTCAAGAGGTTTGGCTCCTTTGATCTAACCCTGACGGAGAAATTTGACATCCATCAGAAATCCAGGGGTATGAAACCTTGAGGAGAAATGAGCTCTGTCAACAGGGTTTGGGATTAATTTATTCTCTGGCTACACTAAATTCAAAGGCACTAGAGTCCTGTTTCCTGTGGCAAAGGGGACACTACTGCTGCACAGCAGGCAGTGGCAAAAGAGTGACACCTTTGATCAAATTTCTAGAGACCAGGGAAGGGCAGTTTCTTCTAAAAAGAGACAGACCGCTAGCTAGCCTGTGAGCTCTTGTAAACCAGATGGTCTCCGTAGCAACTGTTCGCCACTATGACTGTAGCATGAAAACAGCCATGGACAATATGTATATGAATGGACGTGGATATGTTCCAATACAGCTTCATTTTCAAAAATGGGAAGCAAGCCAGATCTGACCCAGGAGGCACAGCTTGCAGACTTCTACCATAGAAGGTAAAGTTGGGAAGGAGGACTCACTAGCTGGTGTGGGGTATTTCAGTGAGAATATGAACTATAAGGGGATTGATTAATCGCTTCTGAGAGCACTGGAGAACTTGAGGCGGGAAAGTGATGAGCTCAAGGTCCCTCCATATAAGGAATCTGAGCTCCCCTGTGAGTGAGAACCCCCGAGAGAATCCTGACAGATACAGTGAAGAGAGCAACGGAGTCAGCAGATGATTTGCAGGCTGGATGGCAAGGAGTAAGGCATTCACAGAGGAGGCAGTCCATGGCATGCCAAGTAGGAGCCATCTGAGTGCAGATGCTTGGCAGGCAGGAAGGCAGGAAAGGAAGCCTTCGCTTCTGGGAGATTTGTCAGTTTGGAAACTCCTTCCATGGATGCAATGGTCACTATCATAGGAATGGAAGAGAGCCCAGACAGGCAGGTGAGAGAGCGCCCACAAAAGAGCTGAAACTGAAAGACCGCGGTAGAGAACGGTGCCGCCAAAGCCAAAGAAACAGCAACTGAAGAAGCTGTGTGACTACCATAAAACTGGGCATGGTTTGGGCCGGGTGGTTTGCACCTGTAACCGGAGCACGGGGTGGGGGCGGTAAAGGCAGAAAGATTTTGAGTTTGAGACTAGCTTAGGCTACACACAAAGACCCCATATCAAAACAGACAAAGACCTAAACTGTATGTTTATAAACATACTTGCTGCTGATAAATGCGGTAAGCTAAAACTGAAAGAGATTTAAAAAATGCCCACCCCTTTCCAAAGAAGCATCTGGAAAAGAGAGCAAGATGGGTAACTTTGGGAGGTCTGTGTCAACAGGAACACCTGTCTATCCACCGCTCATCCTTTCTTTAAACACAAGCACTGCTTTGGGCTGTTTTGCTTGGGGAAAGAACAAAGAATTGAAGAAGGCTTCTTTCCCTCTAGTGTGGGAGGCTGTCCCGGCTTGGGGGTGGAAACAGGCAGCTGGCCACTGCCTCCATTTCCTGGGTGGAGCATCAAGCAGTTGTTCAGAGAGGAAGATGAGGGTTGAGGGAGAGCGAGTTGGTGGGAGGAGGACACAATAGATGTGTGAGGGTGGGGACATCTGGATGGATATAACATAGTCATGTATGTACCTTTTCTCTTGCGGTAGGAGCTTTGCTCCAACACACAATACTTACCAATACTGGTCATGTGTTTGCTTCTAGACTTTTCCCCAAGATTTAAAAATTGTCATGAATATTTTCCATAACCATATATAATAAATGAATAAGCAATCTTTTGTGTGGTTTTTAGCATCTCTGAGAATATCCTTTCAAATGCCTGATTTCCTGAGGACAGAGTCTAACTATTATGCTGTGAGCTAACCAGACCTGCATAGACAGAACAGTATGGATGCCTCCGATGTCTTAGCTCCTTGCTACTGGACGTCCTCTGAGAATTTCATTGTAAAACTACGTGGGTGAGGATGGTGGCTCAGGCCTTCCATCCCAGGACTTGGGAGGCTGAGGCAGAATTGGCATAAGTTCAAGGACGGCTTGGGTTGTGTAGTGAGACTGTTGTTTCAAACAAATGAGCTTTGTGGGGATTTGTTCTAGTATGGACTCCAGCCCTGCTGAAGTGCGGGTGCGGCTGTGTAACTTGCGTGTCTACTCCCTCACGAGGAGACGTAAAAGCTGTAATTTTGGAAGGTGGTAAGACACTGCCACCAAAGTCTACCTGTAGATACAGTTAGGGGGAGAGTTTTTTGACCCAACCGTGAGATGCCATTTGTACAGCCATGCCCCCATGGGCCAGAGGAAGCTAGAATGATTCCATGGGAACTCAAATATAGGTGGGTGTGTTTTTTTAATCCTAAAATTTGATTGGGGGGATTTCCCAAAAGAAAAACTTTCCTCTGAATGAGTTTGTTTTCACAGAGAACCACTGCCAACAGGAAAAACACAGAAACAAAAAACGCACCCCACTACTAGTCTCCACAAACACCTCATCATCCATTTTCCATGCAGGGATCCAGGCACCATGGAGACCCAAAGTTAACTGGACCACACCCTTCTTTTGCTTAAAACTCCCAGACACCGTGTCTTGATGTCTCCGTTCATTAGGGAAATGAAAAGGGGTTCCATCTCATTAAAAGATGCAGCACAGCCTTGAAGGGAGCGAGAAGTCCAAAGGCTAGGTCTCGCCCTACATTCTCATGAGGTATCCAGCAGATGCCCTCAGCCAGTCTTCAGTTTGAGACTGACATGCTTCAAGTCAATTTTGCCATCCCCTTTCTAAACGTGCTCATCTCTGTCAGAAAGGGATTCTCTAAACTGCCCGTGCTGGAATCTTTGTGTTGACGTACTCACCTACATGCATCCCCCTCCTTTCTTTTTTGTGTTGAGATGGTCTCACAGTGTTGCCCACAATAGCTTTGTGCTCCTGATCCCCATGCCTCAGCCTCTTGAGCATTGGGATTATAGGCCTGTATCCCCCCTACCACCACCAATTTTCTTCTATAAAATTAAAACCAAGCACAGGCCCGCCTTGACTACAGAGTGAACTTTTGGAACAGCATGGGATACTTCATGAGATCTGGAAAAGGTGGGGTCGGGGAAGCTGGACCTGTAGTTCAGCAAGATAGAATGCTTGCCCAGCATGGACAAGGTCCTGGATTCCAAGCCTACTGCCCTGGTCCATATCCATATATGGCTGTGCCACACTAGTAGCATGTTTCCTTACTGAATTTGTCATCTGCACACACTAAGGTCTCTGCCATATTAACTTAGTAGTCAGGTAATGGTTGGATGAAGATTTCCACAAACACCCAGAACAAAAGAACATCTCCCAGTCTTTTCAGAGGACTTCTGTGTCTTTATTGAGCCATGCCTTCAACACTCGGCCAGGCGGTTTGCCATGCTATCTCCATTTGTTGCTATACATTGATTCCCTAAAGCATCTCACCCCAGCCTCTCTTCTCAGGGTATTTGGTTTAAATACCTTGGTTTCCTTAACTGTCATCCATTGTCTCAAAGGTTACAACAATTTGTCTGTCTCAAGAAATGACCCTGGGTAGTGGTGTCAGGTGTGGGGAAATCACAGCAAGAGAAACCCTGCCCTTTGAGCTGTTCCTTTAGGGAGCTACCAGAGTTACCAGCGTGATCTGCTGAGGACAAACAATGGCACCCATTATTCTCTCTCTGGCACTTAATATTGAAGTGGTTGTTTTCAAGGCCACCATTGGCCTGGCAAACTGAAAATGGAACTAAGGCAAGTTAAAGGTGTGCCAAGTCTGGAAGGTGAAGCTCATGAGTGATGCACACACTTAGTGTGTGTGGGGTCCTGGCTTCCATCCCCAACACTGGAAAAACAGATGTGGTGCAGGAGAATTGTCTGTATTCTGTCAATCATGTTCTAAATAAATGCTGATTGGCTGATAGCCAGGCAGGAAGTATAGGCAAGAAAACCAGACAGGAAGTAGAGGCGGATCAGAGAGAACAGGAGTATTCTGGGAAGAAGGAAGCTCTTTCCATACTCCTGCCCAGACCATCAAAGAAGCAGTATGTGACCTACCCTGCTGAGAAAGGTACCAAGCCATGTGGCTAACATATGCTAGAATAATGGATTAATATAAGTTACAAGAGTTAATAAGAAACCTGAGCTAATGGGCCAATCAGTTTATAATTAATGCAGACTCTCTGTGTGATTTTCTCTTAGACTAAATGGCTGAGGGACTGGGTGGGACAGAAACCCCAATGAGCCCGGCTCCTCCTATTACAGAAATGAAATGCTCCCGTGGCTAGGCGAAGTACTGCTTGATAGTAGAGTGCTTGATGAGCATGCTTAAGGCTCTGGGTTCTGTTCCCATTCCAGGCTATTTGCTTGATTGTTTGGGGGTGTTTGCTGATTTGCTTTTTTTTTTCAACTTTAAGTTTTTAATTTTTTTACATACTAATCCCAGTTCCTCTTCCTTCCTCTCCCCCCACTTCCCCTCCCATCCCCCTCCCCCATCTTCTCTTTAGAAATGGTAAGGACTTCCCTGGGAAGTCAACTAAGTCTGTTCCATCACCTCCTTGAGGCAGGACCATGTATCCCTTTCGTCCCCACCCACCTCACCCAGTGTTGGCTTGCTTTTTGAGGCAAGGTCTCACAGTGTTTAGCTAAGGCTAGTCTGAGTTACTCATTATGCAGCCCAGGCTGGATTCAAACTCACAACAATGCCCCTGCCTCTGAGATTACAAGCCTAGTCTACCACACCCAGATTCCTTATTCTGGTTTTAAACAAAATGGGAACATGCTAGGTACCCAGCAGAAATGGAATGTACCTGGTGGGAGGGCTTAAGTGTGGGTATACTGACGCTGAGTTTCCATACTCAACCACCCACCACTTACAGACCCCGACATCTGGCATACTGTTCTACTTTCTTATGCCTCTATTTTCTGGTCTTTAACGTGGGAAAAGGGATAATGACAATGCTTATCTTACCTGCTTGTTAAGATAATTAAATCAATGTTTATAAAATATCATCAGAATATTAAGTCAGGCATGTTACAGAATTTAGAGGTCTGAGGGCCTATGGACAGACAAGGTCCAGAGAGTTCCATGTCAGAAATAACTTTCTTATAAATCTCTCAAATTACCAGGTAAGCCTATGCACACATCTTTTGTTTGAAAAAATGAAGAAAATATTCAAAACTCAAAAAATGAGCCCATAGCACAAGCCTGAAGAGTAGGTTAAATGCTAAAAGTGCTGTCTATTCTAGAATATTTTCTGGTCCACAGTAATCTAGAATTTTTGTTGTACCAGGAGATGGGGTATTTGTAGATCCACATAAGTTCAAAAGTAAGATTAAAGACCCAAACAATTATTTACAACCTGCAAAGGATTCTGACAAGCATGATATAGGCACCTGAATCCATATTTTTTTCATGCTTCTAAACACCCAGACCAAGAATTCTGTTAAAAGTGTCCCCAGGTTGGTGCCCACAAAATACTGAAGAATGTTAGTTCTCTCTCTCTCTCTCTCTCTCTCTCTCTCTCTCTCTCTCTCTCTCT
>LOEQ01000480.1:192455-212337 GCA_001685075.1 Bramus lutescens | reverse complement strand
GAAGGAAGGAAGGAAGGAAGGAAGGAAGGAAGGAAGGAAGGAAGGAAGACAGAGTGAGAAATGTACTCACTGAAAGCTGGCTTACCTATACTAATATCTGACAAAAACTCATTGCAATGGTTCTCAACCTTCATGATGCTACAACCCTTTAATACAGTTCCTCATGCTGTGGTGACCTCAACCATAAAAGCACTTTAATTGCTACTATATAACCATAATTTTGCTACTGTTATGAATCCTAATGTAAATATCTGATATGTGACCCCTGTGAGAGGGTTGTTCAACTCCCAAAGGGGCCACGACTCACAGGCTGAGAACCCCTGCTTTATGGAAATAAATGGGGCACTATATGACCATCATTTCTTTTTCTTAAAGATACACAAACATCTAAAGTCTTATATAACTAATAACATTGCTGCAAACTATATAAAGTTTTTTAAAAGACAGAATGGGGTAACAAATTAAATAGTAGTAACAATTTCTAGCATACCAATTTCATTAATTGACATAACAGCTATACAAAATATCAATAAGGGATTATTCGAACAACACCATAGGCTTCAAGCTGATTGCATATAAACATAGCCTTTGCTCATGTAGATTACTCTTTTTTTAAGATTTATTTATTATATATATATAGTGTTCTGCCTACATGTATGCCTTCAGGCCAGAAGAGGGCACCAGATCTCATTATAGATGGTCATGAGCCACCACGTGGTTGCTGGGAATTGAACTCAGGTCCTCTGAAAGAGCAGTCAGTGCTCTTAACTGATGAGCCATCTCTCCAGCCCATGTAGATTACTCTTAACAAAAACTGGAACATGTTAAGCATACACCACATCTACAATTATGTTCTAATGTGTTGAAATCAGTTTCCCACTAATCAAGTTATCTAAGCGTAAAACAATTAAGCTACGTATCAGTTGTTTCCAGGCTGAACATAGATGCATTGAGAAAAAGTGAGAAAGAACTCATGAGAGCGGAAGGGCCTCCGAGGAATAAATACCTCCCACCTCAAATCTTAAAGATTGATTTACAAGGTGCCTTCAAACGTTAAAAGCCTGGGTGGTGATTAGGTCCACTCTTGCTTATGACTCTGATCAGTGCTTTTCCACCATGCTAAAACATACTGCCAGCTGTCCTCGTTTCAGACTAAGATTTTTTGTCACATCAAACACCGAGTTCCAAATCAGCCCTCAGAACAGCCTAGGTCATCACAGACACCCTTTTACTCAGCATTTCTCAGTAACAGCCCTTGTACTGGAAATTCAAAGACCACAATTTGAGGGGTGAGGCTGATGGAGGTGCCTAGCATTCTCTCTCCACACTTTATTATGTGGGAGTCATAAAAACGAGGCTTCCACACCCACCATGGCCCCACCTTGTCCTGCCAGCCTTAAAGCTAGCCAAGAGAGTGAAGGCAGAGGCTGATGATGCTGGCTTCATTTCTTATTTCATATTCCTTAGACACTGAGGGTAGGTGTGCACAGTGTTTAAAGGCAAAGAATGGGTTGTTCAGAACAAGATAAGAAAGGAGGCATTGGTACAGTTACAACTCACCTGAGAGACACTATTGGTTACCTTGGAGACCAAGAAGGATGTCAACTCCCCTGCATCCTCTCAAACCCACATCAAGTCCTTTCTTCCCGCCGTGGGGCACCTGACCCAATTAGCTCCACCTTGTGTACCCTCCTTCAAGCCCACACTGGATCTCCAGCTAGTCCAGAAGGAAGATGAATGCTGTCACCTCTGAGCACCTGCCCTCTGCTAGGTTGGATTTAGCCATTTCTGAAAAGTGTCTAGGGAAATTTTCAAAAATGCCCCATGGAGACTAGGTGACGTTGCTACATCCATCACTATGCCTCACAACCATCTCAACATTTCAAGACTAATGCTGGCAATATTCCCTCTCTACCTAAACCCACAGCCTATTTCAAATGAGATTTATCACTTGTCAAAACAAGAAAATAAAATGCCCTTTTATTGCTGCTTAAGTCTCTGCCTGGGTCAGAAAGCCATAAACCTTTCTGTTTGTATTGACTAAAGCCAGGTTTGGCTTGGAGTCGCTCTGCGTCCTCAGTTTTATTTCTACTTCTCAATCAAGAATTTGAGGAAAATGCAATTCTAGAATTACCCGGCTTTATGCTAGTAGCTCTTGTTAATAAGGGATCGTTGATTAGTGCCTTACTGTGTGCTAGGCCTAGGTCAATACTTTAGATGCATCAAGTACATCTTTCAATTCTCGCCCTTCCACTATGAAAAGATATTACGATGTCAATACCTTGGATGAGAGGATTAGCACTGAAAGAGATTAAGTAACCTCACTCAAGTCCTACAGCACCAGTAGAGAACAAAGTTGTAAACACAGAACTAAATGATGTAGCAGGCAACTTACAGTCTAAATCTGGGTAGGAAAGATATCCACATAAGAAACAATTGACACACAGTATTCATTGAAGCACTGAGTTATGGCTCCTGAAATCACAAATTCTGATGGTTCCAATCAAATGGTTGACGTTTGATTTTCTGAATCTTGAGGAGCATTGAGGAGGAAAGAGCTGGAGTTCTACAACAAAAATAAAAGTTTACCAGAGCCCTGAGTTATAAGCAATCAATGAAGCCAACAATTAAAGGTATAAGGTGGGCAGACAAGAGAACTCATGGGAAATGCTTCCCATAGCTGTCAATCACTCTGTGGCTCACAGACTGCTTTCACTATGTCATGTCAGGCTGTCTTCACTGTGCTAATAGAATTGTCTCTATTTAGCAGAGAGGACTGAGCATTGAACAAGTAAGTCACTTGCCCTTGTCCCAAGTGATCAACACAGAGTCTGGCCCTCCGCTCCTGTGTTCTCTGCACTGTGTCAATGTTCATCAAGGCTCAGGGGGAGCCGACTCTAGTGTGGCTACTCTGCACGAGGGCTCTCCTACCTGCACTTCTTGTCCAGTGAGTGCTGCTGAAGTCCTGCACGTCCATCTGGTCATCTTTACCAACTGCCACGGAAGCTTGCAGCGGTCACATTCCATCCCTCCAACCCTTCTCTAGAGAACCAGGCATAGCCTGGCTGTAGGGGCAGAGAATCAGACACACTCAGATCTTCCCAGCCATTTGGACACTGTGAAACTTTAAATGAGAGAAATAAGGAAGCTGGAATCAGGTTCTGAGAATCTCTCCACTATCCTAGATAGATTTTCTTGCTGTCAACCAGCATGTATTGAACATGTATCTACTAGATATCAGATACTACATGAGGAGAATGCATCACCAAACACAATAGATGAACTTTCTCTTGGGAAACTTGTATTCTAGTGGGGAGATCAGATCAACAAAACAACACTCCAAATGGTAATAAAAAAAATGCTTTAAAAAAAAATAGTGACAGAGTTAGAGAGTGACTGGTTAAAGGTTTTCTTTAGAAAGATTTCAATGAGCCAGGAAGTGGTGGCACATGCCTTTAATCCCAGCACTTGGGAGGCAGAAGCAGGCAGATGTTAGTGAGTTCGAGGCCAGCCTGGTCTACAAGAACTAGTTCCAGGACAGGCTCCAAAACTACAGAAAAACCCTGTCTTGAAAAACAAAAAAAAAGAAAGAAAAAGAAAAAAGAAAGAAAGAAAGAAAGGAAAGAGAAGAGAAGAGAAAAGAAAAGAAAAAGATAAAAAAGAAAGCTTTAATGAGGTGCCAGAGGCAATAAGAGAACCCACCACACCAACGGACCCTCACTGGAAGGGCTTTCCAGAAAAAAAGCACACAAGGCCCTGAGGTTAGCTCAGACTTCAGTTATTCAAAGAATAGAAAGGAGGCCAATGTGCTTGGGGCAGAGAACAAAAAGGAGTGCGGTAGGAGATGAGGTCACAGTGAGGGCCCAGTCCTGCAGTACTGTATTGGGCCATAGAGGGCTGTTGTTGAGGCATTCCAGCTCCTTCAAACAAACAAACTAAGCAAATATTTTAGGCTTGAATTGTTGAATGCTGATGATACAGAAATGAATTAGACAAAGTCTTCATTGTCAAGAAGCTCAGAGTCTAACAAGGAACAAAGGCAAGCGAGCAGGCAGCTGCATCGCAGTGCAGTAAGTAATGTGATCAGGTTAAACATGGGACGCTGTGGTGAAAGACAGGGTGCTTGATACAGGCCAGGGAGTGTCGGAGCAAGTGACATCCAAATCCGATAATCAAGAAGGTTGGCAAAAGTGGGCTATGAGGCCTGATTGTCTTGGTTTGATACCCTGGAGCCAGATGGTGGAAGGAAAAAACAGACTTTGGCACGTGGTTTTCTTACTGCCACATATTTTTCCCCTAAAATAAATAAAGAAAAAATTTAAAGAATTAGAAAAAAAGGTGACCATAGTCCGGTAGTGTTATTCAGGTGTAGAAGTGAATAGTACGGCTGAAGAAATTCAGCACAATCTCAAATATCAGGAGGGCTTCGTCTACTTTTGCCTTTGTAGTATCTGAGATTTAGTTGTTGTTTTACATTTACCCTCTTTCAACTTATTAAAATGTCCCTACCAGACAATTTGTAGTGAAGGAAGCACATGGCTCATATCATATTTCTAGTGGACAGCACTGATCAGACAGACAATGTAAGGTACAGCTGGGGACATGGAAGCCTGTATGCCTTGCTGTTTACTATGCAGACGGCAGACAGCACCATCCTTGAAGAATAAGGACCCAGCTCAGAGCATCCTGAGGGCAAGTGAGAAGAGGCCAGCAGAGGAGGAAAGGTGAGCTTGCACGGGGCTTTCCACAGAACAGCGCAAAATCTGAGCTTCATCTTGGGTTTAACCATATAACCAGGAAGTCACCTAAGACTGGAGCCTTGGAAGCCACCAAGACATCGGGAATTGTTTAAAGAGGCCTGTGTGGATCTCATACAGAACCTCTGTTGAAGACAAGAAGGACAGTAGGAAAAACAGCGGTTAGTGCCGCATACAAAAATGAGGCAAAGGATCAGCAGAATGATGGATAAGGAGGGAGAAAACCAGTAGAGCAATGGATGAGGAGGGAGGAGCAGAATGACGGAAGATGTTAACGAGCCGGGTTAGCTCGTCTCCAAACAGTAATGAAGAACAAACTACAGAGGGAGGGGACAGTAACTTAAAGACCCTAACGCCGCAGGCTCTCAGGAGCAAATGACCCTCCAAACAGAAGGTCCAGGCAAATGACTGAGTTCCTAAAGGACCCCAGGGTGCTAAGAGGCCACACCTTCCTTCTCTATAAAGATGTTGTGTGGAAATTAATGGGAAGAAACACTCCCTGGGATCACCGGACTGGGCATCTCACTGTCTTTAATTTGGAAGTCAATACGGTCCATGCTGCCAGGTACCGTGCTCCAGCATTTTCATTTCCTTTGATCAAAGGGTGGCTGAACTGCGGGGTCACATCTCTCCAAAACTGTCAGGGCAGGAGAGAGGTAGCTAACGTGCTTCTTTCTCCAGGCTCCAGTGATAAGTAAGGAAGAAATATTAAGTATAGAGAGACTTAGCAAATCCGGGGCACCCCAGATTTTGTATAGCCTAAAATATATCTGTGTGTGTTTCCCTATTTGTCTGTGTCTCTCTGTCTCTGACTCTCTCATCTCTCTCTCTCTCTCTCTCTCTCTCTGTGTGTGTGTGTGTGTGTGTGTGTGTGTGTGTGTGTGTTAGCATAATCTCAATGCATAGCTCAGGCTGTCTCTGAATACATGATCCTCCCGTCTCCATGTTGCTGTGCTGGAATGTATGTGGCTTTTTATGAAAGAGAATACCAAATTATTAATTCAAAGTCCAAAGTTTGCTCCCCTTACAAAGGAGGGACCCTGAGTCTTCAATGCCATTGCCCTCATAGCACATCTATCTCTGCTTCAGTAGTGGTTTGGTTTTTTAGCCCATCCATCAATCAAACTTGTATCATGTATCATAGGTTATAGGTCATGGACAGTGTCATTATTAGTTTTTGTTAGCTTATACAAACCTAGGCAACCTTGGGACGAAAGGATCTCCACTAAGAAATTTCTTCCATAGGATTGGCCTGTGGACACGATCGTGGAGCATTTTCTAAATTGCTAATTAATGAAGGAAGTCCCAGTCCACTGTAAGTAGTACAAATCCTTAGGCAAGTGGACCTGGCCTGGGGTGTCTATGAAAGGAAAAGTAGCTGAGCATAACCAGGAAGCAGCATTGCTCCATGGTCTCGGCTTCAGTTGTGGCCTCAAGGTTCCTGCCTTGAACTTCTGCCCTGGCTTCCTTCAATGTTGGGCTGTGACATGGAGTTGTAAATCGAATAAACCCTTTCCTCTCCAGCTTGGTTTTGGTCAGTATTTTATCGCTGCAACAGAAAGCAAACTAGAATAGGCTGGGAACATGTCACTGGGAGTGTAAACATGAGACTACAGGGTTGCTGCCATCAAGAAATCTAGCTGCAAGTAGTTGTACATGCCTTTAATCTTAGCACTAAGGAGGCATGGGCAGGCAGATCTCAGTAAGTTCAAGGCCTACCTGGTCTAAAGTGTGATTTCCAGGACAGTCAAGATTACAAGAACAGACTCTATCTTTAAAAAAAAAATAAGAGAAATTAAGAAAAGAAATCCACTATTTTGTCAGATGCAGTATATACCTATAATCCCAGCACTTTTGTGGGGCAGAAACAAGAGGATTATGAGTTCAGTTCTGGACCAGCCTGGGCTATGTATAAGACCCTGTCTCATAAAAACAGAAAAAGAAACGAAAGAAAAGAAAATTAAAAGAACAAACAAAAAGAAAGCCTACGTTTAGAAGGATAGATATGAGTATAGAATTATATTATGAATTCATGAATAAGAACTCCAAGCAAAGGACTATGTGTACAGAGATGAAGGGCAATCAAGTCACCTGAAAGGAAGGGAAGGATGATTGTGAGGATCCATCTTCATTGTCAACTTGACTAGATTGAAATCCTAGGAGACTCACTCTGGGGCCTGTCTGTGAGGGCATGTCTATAGAGACCTAACTAAAGAGGAACTACCTATTGTGCAGTAGTCTGTCACTCCACAGACCAGGCATCAAACTCACAGAGATCTGCCTGCCCCTTCCTACCGAGTGCTGGGATTAAAGGCATGCGCCACCACATCCGGCTTTAAGTTGTATTTCAGTGGTACAGTGTCTTGCATCTATGAGTTCTACAAATGAAAACAAAAACAGCCAGAATTTGTGGCACACTTGTGTAATCCTAGGGTGTGGGAGTCAGAGGCAGGAGCAACAAGAGTTCAAGACCAGCCTTGGCTGCACAAGACTTGACAACTGTCCCCTGGGGGAAAAGACATTAAAAACAAAGTAGCCTGACAGGCAACACTTGAAAAGTTAAGATGGGAGAAACACCATGACTGCAAGGCCAGCCTAGGCTACAAAGTAAAATTTCAGGCTAGCCTGGGCCACAGAATGAGAAAAGAAAAGAAGAACCATAATAAGACGAAGCATGATGAAAGGCAAGCATGGCCAAGCAATCTCCTTTTCCTTTGACTTTGTGAGGAACCTTATACCTCTGTCTGGAGAATTTACTGCCCCAATTCCATACATAGTCTTGAATTTTGTTGATCGAATATATAAAATGGTATACGTTTTGACTGTTTGTTGTCATTGCTATTAAAGAGCTAAATTTCCTCATTTTTGTTTGGTTGGTTAGGGGTTTTGGCTTTTTGAAACAGGGTTTCTGTATCCCTGACTGTTCTGAACTTGCTCAGACCAGGCTGGCCTGGAACTCAAAGATCTTTCTGTCTCTGCCTCCCAAGTTCTGGGATTAATGGCATGCTCCACTACTACCAGAGTTAAGGGCTACATTTCTTTGTTTGATGGTTTCCATAGCTTTAGCTAATTAAGATGTTTCTCTGACTAGCTAGCTCTTTTTCCCTACCTGCTTCAGAGGAGACTTGAAAGCTAACAGAGGCAATAACAAAGTTGGCGTCCAGTGGTGCTCAGTATATCTGCAGGACAGAAACCCTGGGATTCCCATATGCTGGAACTTGTCAGAAGCTGCATCTGAGTACCCTGAAGAGAGCAACTGTAGAAAGATTCTCGGCTCCAGGAAAGCACCAGAGGCCAGCAGGCTGTGCTCAGAGCTCGGTTGTGAAGTAGGGTTTGGTGACTTCTCGGCAGAGCCTTCATCATTCAGCAAGAGCTCTCAGGAACTGCAGCTCTGGCTTCCTTGAGATGGCAAACTCAGGACCGCTTGCCCCACCCAACAGCATCTACCCTGGGTGTAGACTGATGCCTGCTACTTCCTCATCTCCTATCCTGTCAAGGTTAGCATCTGAAAGTAGCAGTTCTGACTATCCTGGGACAGGTGGGTTTGCTGAAGCAGCAACTTTCAAAAAGGAACCAAGGAAGTTGCAGGCAAACTCAGATGTATTCCATTGGAAGCAGCTGAGACTGGCAGAAAACCAGCGCAGGCTCCCTAAAGCCACATTCAGAGCCTGGTTTTATTTGGAAGGTAATGACTCTGCCATAGTGTTCTCTTGAATTTGGCAATCAATAATGCATGATTACACAAAATAGGTCTCTCCAGCAAGAGAGGGAAGGCAAATGGACTCCGAAATGAAAGGATGTCTGTAAAAGTGTAAATTTTGTGAAAATGGAAGTCACGATTCTTTATTCTTGTATAAACACGGAGCACACATCAAGACTATACACAAGTACACAAGGACTCCCAGAGCCGGCATTATGACTACCAGCTGTATGACATTAATTGTTATGGAACACCTTTAAGCCTGTTTCACTTTTAAGGTGGTAAGAATTTGCTACTTTGTAATGAGCTGGCTCCTGTCCTGCTACTCCAATCATAGACTGAAGTCCTAACCAGCAATATCTTTGTAAGAACTGGAAATCTGGACACACAGGCACCAGATTTGTGCACAAAAAGAGGAGAGAGCATGCAAGAATACAGCAAGGGGCTGGGCCTAGAGCTCAGCTGGTAGAATGCTTGTAGCCCCATGAGACCTTGGGTTAGATCCCCAACACCATATAAACTGGGAATGGTTACACACACCTGTAATCCCGGCACTACGGATGTGGAAGTAAGAGGGTCAGAAGTGTAAAGTCATCCTTAGCGACATAGTGAATTCAAGTCCAGCCTAGGCTATTTGATACTATCTCCAAACTAAAGAAAAATAAAACCAAACAACAACATCAACAAAAAGGAACTCAGTGAGGATGGGGCCACCAGCACGTCATAGAGGAGAGAAGCCTCAGGTAAAAACAAACCTGCTAACACTTTGATTTTGACCAGCTAACTACCAAAACTGTGGGACATTTATGTTGCTTCAAACTCCCTGCCTGTAGAATTTTGTTATGGCACGCCAAGCAAACACTGGTACAATGGCGATTTAAAAACAATACACACAAATTCCTTTGTACATGAGTGCTCAGTAAAGTCATTATACTCCATGAAAGGTCTCAGATGGGGGATTCAAGGAGATAATAAAATGAATTTGGGAGTATGGAGTTTATTTAAAAAAAATCAACACCCTGAACAGACAGATAAACAACATGGGTTTAGGGCCCAGCACCAGAAACAGTATGGCAGAGACTCTGAAGAAAGGAAATCAGGGGCCCCATGGCAAAAGCTGAGCTCTCCTTTTACCTTTCTGAGGATGGGGAAGGCTCCACAGTACATGCCTCTAGCCAGGCTCGCTGCTTCCCAGGCAGGAGGCAGGGAAGGGTTGGGAAGCAGGATGTATGCCCACTGATACCCCTTTTGATGTCAACCCACTTCCTCAGGTGAGAAACCTCCAGCACAGGAAGTCTGTTAGCCAGAGAGTCATATACAATGTCTCGGTCGGGTGCCTGTGTGTATCTGTGACGGAGAAAGGACCACTGCTGGTATTGTGGCCCAAGTGGCAGCAGCCAGATGCTAACATTACATTATTTTTTTTAATTTTCTTTTCTTTTTTCTTTTCCGAGACAGGGTTTCTCTTTGTAGATTTTTAAAAAATATTTATTTATTTTTATTATGTATACAATATTCTGTCTGGGTGTATGCCTGCAGGCCAGAAGAGGGCATCAGACCTCATTACAGATGGTTGTGGCCACCATGTGTTTGCTGGGAATTGAACTCGGGACCTTTGGAAGAGCAGGCAATGCTCTTAACCGCTAAGCCATCTCTCCAGCCTCCCTAACATTGCATTCTTACACTTACTATTATTACTAATGAAAATATCTGAACATGGCATTATATATAATATATACATGTGTAATATCTACAAGGACATGTGAAGAGGAGAGTGGTAGCATTGCCTACACCCAAAACCTTGATGGACAGAGGATGACAAGCCTGTCCTACCTACTCTTTAGCACACTTAGGATCATAGACCTTGTTTTTTTTGTAAGTCCCATTCCGGTCCTGGCCACCTCAAATCTTAATTGGCAGATGAGTCACCTGGGACCACGTTAAAATGTGAACTGACTCAGTGAATCTGAGGTGGAGTCCGAGAGGCTACACTTCTCAAACGCCCCCAGTGAACTCTAGGGTACTAGGCAGAGGGCCGCACCAGGCAACGCCGGAGATACAGGATGTGGAATCCTAAGGCGAGCTATTGTTTGATACACAAGACAGAACCAACATCAAAGAGGTTGGAAAACATTCGCTAAACCGGATCCTATAGCCATATAAACAGCGATTAGAGATTGCAGCCCCATTGTGGTATGCTTATAATTCGAGGCCAAGTTAAGGTGCTGAGATGGGGGATGTTATCTGAGAGAGTCGTGAAGAAATCAAAGAATGTACCCCCATTCCAGGTGGGGAATGAAGAAATGTTTCTCTGAAGGAGAACCCTGGGCTAGACGAGTCTCTCAGCCAGGCTCTATTCCTAAGTCAGGACAGGAGTAACAGGTTGCTGCTTCTCTAGGGCTGGGAGAGGGGAGGAGAAGAAGGTGTGGGTGTGTTTGTGGCACTGTTTACACTCCTGCTAGCTAATATTTGGTTTCCTTATCTTTGAAAAGTATACTGGCTGCTGGTGCCAGCTGAGAGGCCACCTGATCTCAATCAGAACCCGAAGTCCTTAAGGAAGCTCCGGGGCCTCCTTGTGGGTCTGCAGTCAGGGCTGTGGGAAGAGAGTTGCAAGGGGCGCTTGACCTCAAGTTACCTGGGATTAACATCTTTGCCAGAGGCCCCACATCACCATTAAGACTCTCTCTGTGCTCCGTAAAAATAGTCCCTTCTATGAACCTGACCACAAAACAGTGAGGTTTTTCCAAAAGTCAGGAAGATCCATAGGCCAAACAGATGTGGATCCAGCACCTGGGGGAACCTTGTATTTTGGCTGTTTTTCTAGATTTGGAGGTGGGAGGATGGACCTGGGGAAATAGCCCAAACCTCAGTCTCTGAACACCAACATCCATAAGCCCCTCACTGGGCACTTTGTAAGGACCCAGAGGTTTCTTGTGTGCTGAGTGGTGAGAATGACCTGATCCCTGATGGAAAATTTCCCCCAGGAATTGAGGGGCTCATTCAAAGGACAGGGTCAATTACATTAACTTTGAAAGCTTACTACCTGCTTCATCCTGGGCAAATTGCTTACCTTCTCTGAAGCCTCAATTTCTCATATTAAAAAAAATATTGCCGGTATACATATTGTATGTATGTCTTGTCTCCTAAGGCTCAGGGGTCATTGCAGAAAAGGGAGGGGAAAGAGTAAGGGCCAGAAGTTGTGAAGCCCACCAGGAAACATTGCCTTCTGGACCCAGTAGGGCAGCTGCACACATGAACTGACAGCAGTTGGCACAGCATTCCCCAAACCCAGGCAAGCGCAAGCCAGACCAAACCCCAGCTTGGAAAGGGGAACTGAGCACAAGACCTTACCCTTAAATCTATTTGCAATTACCAGCTCCTGGGAGAGGGACAGTTTCATCTAAGTGTTGTTGGTAAGTCAACCATGCTCCTGTAGAAGCCCAGACATCCAAGAATATTTCAGCAGCACAAATCGGTCTTAGAGGTTTTTTTGTTGTTGTTTTCATTTGCTTTGTTTATTTATTTATTTTAAGTGCACAGAGTTGAGAGGAGAGGGAAGGGGAGTTGGATCTGGGAAGAATCAAGGAGTGAGTGTTGATCAAAACACATTGTACAGAACTCTCAAAGAACTAATAAAAAAATTTAAACATAAAAGTACAACTCAAAATTAATTTCCAAATAAATCATGGACCAAATAAAAGATTAAAGCTTATAAAGTGTGTAGATATTTTTGGTTGATTGGCTGTATTTTTTGTTTTTATCTTTTTGGGTCTCATATAGCTCAGGCTGGCCTTGAACTCCCGATTCTTCTCCATCCACCTCCCAAGTGCTAGAATTGCATGCTTGTGCTACCACACTGGCCTAGCGCTTGACCTTTATCGTAATTTCTTCTGTCTTGTTCAGGAAGTGGTTGACGGTCTCTCGAGAGCAGATGGCACTGTGGGCCTATCTTACCCCCCCCCCTTCCTCCTGAAGTTTCATTTTATTTTACTGATTTTTGTATGCTGGGAGATTGACCCTGGGGCTTTGTGCATGTCAGCCAAACTTACCACCCTGACCTACACTCCCCAGTCTTCTGTTAAAACTTAATTATCTATCTCCTATAAGCCACATTAGAACATAGTCCTTCCCCTTAAAGATTTTATAGTCTCTTAGAGGGAGACAATGTGATTCAAATAAATACCGGTGCCCTAGGTGCTCTGACAAATACAGAAGTGGGCAATGGAGACGACATAGAGTATGTCTCTTTCTGATTAGGAGACTTCAATAAGAACAGAGTTTGGAGAGGACAGGCTTGGACTGAGTTTTGAAAAAAGTGAGAATTAGCCAGAAATCTGGAATGTATGTACGTGTACCAACTGGTGCGTGAGCACTGGGCATTGAAGGGTTTCAACATCTGCCAGGGGTGGAATACTTTTTGTTAGCCAAAGAGCCCCTAACAATACTCCCCAAACCCTGCAAACTGTTGGCTATTGCCGCTGCTCTTGGTTTCCCACCGTAACTAGACAGTAAGCCCTGGCTGCTGAAGACAACACGCACTTTGGGTGCAAAGCACAGAAGAATGGAGCCGGAACTGAACTGGAAGCATCACTTGCTGACTAGCATTCATAGGGCTGGAAGGTGCCACTTAAGCCATGGGCGGGGAGAAAAGTTAGCAGTGATCTAACCCAGCTGTGGACCCACCAGGCGAGATACATCCACTGGTATAAGAGTGGCTACCCAATCACTTTCTGATCTGATCTGAGGCTCACTCCAAGGGAAGAGATACATGCCTCTTACTATAACCCTGCTGAAAAGCCTATAGCTTAGGGAAGAGTGAGTCTACTACTGATGTTTTACTAATGTACTTAAACTGCCTTCTAAATACTTATGCTTATACCCATGGACTGGCACAGGTCTTGGTCAGGGAAGCCTCTTTTAGTCACTGGGTGACAGGCAAAGCAAAGACTCATAAATCACTGAAGAGCTGAGTGCACTATTTGGGACATCTACATCACCCCCTTAAAGGCCCAGAGAAACTTACGGAAGAGAAGGTGGAAAGATGTAAGAAGCAGAAGGGAAACGGTACTAAAAAATGTTGTCTTCTAGATATGATGTAGCGATTACAATGACAAGCACACAACATCTGTGACCACCTGTATGTACACACACACACACACACACACACACACACACCATGAAAGTTAAGAGAGACCAGTGAGGAAGACTTAGCAGGACTGGGAAGGATACAAGAACATACAATCAGAATGCATTTCGTACAAGTAATAAGCAGTCAAAAAATTAAAAATATTTCATAACCAGACAAAAGTCACTCATGAAGGATCTTCCAAGCCACATTTAGAAGTTTGTACTTGGCCAGGAAAAGTAAACAATTGGCTACCAGGAAAGGAATGGAGCGGTCAGGTGTGTGTACAAAAAAAGTGTTTTGATAAAATGTTTGTCTCTAGTCACACAAATAGTTTCTTTTCAAAGGAAAAAATGCAGAGAACACACTCAACATCACTTATAATCTCACTATCAAAACACAGTTCTTAATGTTCTGGGTTGTGCCTTTCGGAGAGACTAACGTGGAGTCGGGTGAAAAGGGCAACTTTATTTCCTTCTCTCTTCCCACTTATTCCACACAGAACACCCAGCGTGGCTGCGGTCTTCCTCAGAGCTAGCTGTTCTCAACCAGGTACCCACTGGGTACTCAGTAACTCACCTCTGACACTCTGCCATAGGCCCAGAGCTTGGTCTCACAAACTCCCTCCCTTCAGCTGTGGGTCGGAAGTCCTGGCCTTCCATATTTCTAAGCAGCAACCTACAAACCAGGGTTCCCTCAATGCCCTTCTTAAGTTCAGTTAACTTGCTAGGGTGGCGCGTGACTCAGAGGAACACCCACTTGCTGGTTTATTACAATATGATGATGAGCAGCTGGGGAAGGGTGTAGAGGGGCGTGGGGTGCACGGTTTCTCTGGGTCCCTCAACAGCAACACTTACTGTCAGCTGCTGACAAGCTAGTTCCACAGTTTTCACAGTGCTTGATCTCCAGCCCTGACCCTATCACCTCCGGCAGGGTGAGTAGAGCCAAAGATGGCAAACCTCTAACCACACTGTCTTTCTATGGTCTAGCCCCTTCCTGAGCTGTCTAGAGACCCACACTAAACCATCCCATCCACACACAATCAGGTGCTTTAAAGGGGCTGATTGAGTATCAATGTGTCTACTTTAGATAAGTGCATTATGTAAGTCTTGGAATCCTGTCACTTAGCAGATTCCAGGGGTTGTAGGAGCTCTGTGACAGGAGTCAGGAACAAAGACCAAACCTACTTCATGTAGCTTATGAGTACCTACTGTGTGCAAGATTCATTATAGGTGTTGTCATATTTACTGCAACACTGTGTTACCTGGTTCGTGTGTACCTACAGCTGTGGGGCTGTATTTCTAGGTAACGTAAGAAGAGCATCTTTATTGAAGTATCACGTATCTGTAACACCAGAGTTTGACACTCTGTCTGTGTACAGCACTGAAATAGTTGATATGGGGCACAGAAAGTTGGGCCTTTGCAAAAAAAAAATTTAAAAAGCTATGGGATAATAAGTTCTCTTGGACTTATTATCACGTGAGAGACACACGTGAATATGTAGATTTAATACTCAGGAGAGAAATATAGGCTTGAACTAGAAACTTTGGGGTTGATACTTCCCCTGGAACAGAAACATTGAGAATAAATGACCATGCCCCAGGAAGAGGATAGGGCTTGTCATAATTTAAGAAGAAGAACACAGAGCAACCTTACTAGAGACTCTCTCTGTGAGGGAGGGTAAAAGAAGAACCATGAAGCCAGACATCCTGGACATCATCAAGTGTTAGATGGTTAGAGACCAATCAGGTGATCATGGCAGAGAGAACAGACTCAAGACTTTTACAAAGAGGGTGAGGGACCATGCCTGCAAAAGTGGATGGAAAGTGACAGTCAATTTAGCCTGTAGTTCTTCTAGCAAACTTGACCAAGAAGAATGGGTTTTTGTGGTTAATTGATTTTGTTGTATTTTAAGGACTGGAGAAAATAGCCTATTTTTATGAAGGAAGGGAGCCTGAATATAGAATAATGAATATAGAGGTTGGAGAAGGAGTGAGCAAGGAGAAAGATCCTAACCGAGGGCTGTGTCAGGAAACACTCTGGCTGTCACAGCTAGGCAGGGGAGCTGCTACCAAGCATTTAGTAAGTAGTGAGAAGACATTCTGTGAATGTCTCACAGGGCACAGGTCAAACCCCCAGACCCTCACATGTAAGAGTTAATGTGGCCCAAGGGTTAAGTGTTGAGATCAAGACACATTATTCTACAAGAAGAAATCTTAGGTCAAGACAAAATGTGGGTACTGACACAGTAAGTGAGGAGATAGAAGATACGTTGGCCATTTAGGGGTGTCTTTTAGCAGGTGAACACTGCTGGAAGCTTCTCTGAGGGGCTCCTGGTTTGTACAGTCCAGTGGTCAGGGAGTCTGCTGTGAGGATTTGCCTCACACATCAAGGGGACAGGGCAACAGTTACTTGGCATACCCACCCATACTTGTGCCTAGCTCAGATTCCACTCTGGCCTCCTCAATGGCCTCTGTGAGGTTTCAAGATGGCATTTCTGAAAAATGTGAGTTCAAGTTTGGGACAGAACAGGGTTTGAGGCTGGGATCTGTAACTCAGTTTCTCAGGCAAGATCCCCATCATGATTCAAGATTCACCAACAGGATTCATACTAAGTAAAATGGCCAGAATGCCTGCTTTAGTGGGACCCACAGCTGTCTTCTACCAGAACCTCTTTTTCTGTAGTCTACCACATGATTAATTAGTAATCATCATTAAACAAAAACAAGAAGACTTTTAGATACAATTAATTGTTCAATGGTCATTGCCCACAACTTTAATACCAGCACTTGGGAGGCAAAAGCAGGCGGACCTCTTTTGAGTTCAAGGCCAAGCTGGTCTACAGGTTGAGTTCCAGGACAGCCAACACTACACAAAGAAACCCTGCCTCAACACCCCCGAAACCAACAACATTAATTTTTATAATTCGTTAAATTCAATAGAACCAAAAGATGTTAATTTCATATTGTAATCAGTATGAAAAACTAATGAAATGTCTTGCATCCCACACAGTAGGAAAATTTAAAAACAAAGGGAGAAAGATGAACAGCTGATATTAGTTTTGATAATATACTTAATCTAATGTAATCAAAATGCTAATTCTCAGCATCAAAAAATGCCAGTGAAGTGTAGGGTGGCACACACCTGCAATCACCGTATTTGGGAGTAGAGGTGAAAGGATCAGGAAGGAGTTCAAGGCCATCTCATACTGTAGAGCTGCGAGTTCATGGCCAGCCTGGGCTATATGAGAGCCTGTCTCAAAAACTGATTCAGTATCTCACAGTCTTTTACTCACAAGCAGTTTTGTGCTCTGGTGTGAGCTGTGTATTTCTAGCATTTTTGACACCAGGCATGTGCGTCTGCATTTTTATCTGGTCTTTTATGTCTTCTGTAACTTACAGTTGAAAATGTAGATTTGAGCTGGAAAGATGGCTCTGTGGGTAAAGTAGTGTGGCACGATCATGAAGAGCTGAGTTTGGGTCCTCAGGACCTATGTGTGGCGGCATGTACGCACAAACTTAGTGCTGGGATGGGGGTGAACGAGATAGGGAGAGGTCATGGGCTCATTGGAAACCAAGTTTCAGTTCAGTGAGTCCCTGTCTACAAAAAGTAAGGAGGAGAAGTAGTGATGTTCCTAACATCAAACAAGAGCCATTTTACACCTCTTTGTGAGAACACACACATACACACACACACATGAAAACATATGTTTGTTTATGGACCCCAGTGGTTCCCCCACATACTTAGAGGTTTTCCATAACGTTAAATAAAATGTCAAAGTCTTCAAAATGGCATGTTTTCTTAATTTTTATTTTAATTAATTAGAACAAAGTATAATAAAATATTCTACTTCATCATTGTGCTTAATTAAGATCAAGTAAAACCAAAAGGTCCATTTTATAGGTGGAGCCCCAGCCAAGTGCTTATGAGTGAGTCTCTGTGACAAGTGGCTACGGTATTGCACAGGTGAAGTTTTAAAGCCAATCAGGTAACTTAAAAAAACCACTTTATTGCTTGTTTATTACTCAGTGTGTATGTACGTGTGTGTGCATGTGTGTGCGTGCGTACACTCAGGTCAGAAGATAATTTTTGAGAGTCACTTTCCTTCTACCTTGTGGGTCCTAGGGATTGAATACAGGGCATCAGGCTAGGCAGTAGGTGCCTTTACCTGATGAGTCAGCTCTTCGGCCCTAGTCAGCTCTCTTCTAGGATGAGACTATTATTGTCAAGACCCAACCAACTTCTTCTCCTATTATCTACCCAGCCCCAACTCCCAACTGTCAAATTCACCCCTTTAGGGGCAGAAATCTGACTGACCACTCCCAATACAAAACGTCTACACAGACCTCCTTCCTAGCTATATTCTTTCATTGGGAAAGTGTACCTTAAGCAGAGGGAGAAGAATGTGAATCCTATACAGACAACCACAGATATCTCACTGTGGATAAGACACAAGCTCATTCTTTAAATTTTGGCTAAAACGATGCCACTAGAGAATTCAGGGAGAGGTTGGAAGATGCGCATGGAGGACATAGACATTGACCGAGTGTTTAATTCACAGAAGCATTTTTTACAGTTATATGATTTAATATTAACCACAGTCTAGTGCCCAAGACATTAGCTCCCTTTGCAGAAGAGCAAGTCGACTCAGAGACTACGCTATCACAAGGTGACTCATCTAGTGTGAAATGGAACAAAGTTTGAACAGAATTGTATCTTGCTCTTGTCCCAACATCCCAGTTCTTTCCTCTGTACAAGGCTTTCAGACATTAACCAAGTGAGAGCCCAGTCAAGAATGATCAGGAATTTGCCAAAACAAGAGCAGGAAAGGGAGGAAATGGCCCAAACCAGATGCATGTAGAACTCTCGCAAGGATCTAGAGATGTGGCTGACTAACAAGGGACACACATGTCAAGACAGTGGGCAGAGTGGCCCGTGGGTAAGGAGAAGTTTTGGGGTGTTTTTACAGGGTTTCTCTATGTAACAGCCCTGGCTATCCTGGAACTCACTCTGTAGACCTGTAAGCTGGCCTTGAACTCATAGAGATCTGCCTGCTTCTGCCTTCCGAGTGCTGGGATTAAAGGTGTGTGCCACCAGGCCCAGCTAAGAGTGAGAAGTTTTCTGGTCACACATAGTTAAACCTTCTCTAGAAGTTACCTGACCTTGGCGGATGCCGTCCCACTGGTGGGAGGCTCCCAGGTCCTTCTTTATATGATTTTCCTCTTTCTTTGTGTTCTAAGCACAGAGGTTGTAGCAGGGCCCAAACCTTAGCTGGTCCCCAGACCTCAGCACAACTGACTCCATGATGGAAGTACCATTCAGGCCATAAAACTCAACACAGAGACAGTTTCCACTTGCCAAAACAGAAATAAAGACCTAATCCATCAAAGTCCATAGTTCTGGAAATGTCTCTGGGTCAAACAGGTAACCAAGGGGGCACTGGAACCAGCTTGGGAGGGACCCTAACCTTGCTTTATAGCTTCTGCAGTTCTGCTTCCGGCTAACTGTTCTTGTTGACTGAAGTATATCAATCCAGAACAAGGATTTGTGTTTTTAAACTTACCCTGAGAAAGGCTCAGCGCTACACTGGGATCCCAAACACCAGGATAGTTGCCTACTGGCTAATAAAGATTTTCTATCGGCTTAAACCCATGTCTGAGCAGTCTTCTCTGGTGAATACCCCACAACAAGGTGTCTAAACAATGGTCTGACCTTTAAATCTTTTCCTGTTCGGTGACAGCAAAAACGAGCTATGTGACTAACCAACTCCCTTGTCTGAGCTACTCATATTACAAGATAAAATGAGTTATAGATTAATTTGGAGATATTCAAGCGCCTGTTGAGCAGCAGCAGGCACACAACGGCCCAAAACACAAAACCAGGGCCACTAGGGAGAAGCTCCAGCTTGTTAATGATAATGCCAGGTAAATGTCACCCTCTGCGCAGACTTTTTAATAGTTCTTTAAAAATAAAAACGACAAGTATTCAGTTGTGTTTCCTAAGGCATTTCCTGTTTACAGGGTGTACATTCTAACAGCTGCGTTACAAATTGTGACCTAAGAGCTTCAGGATCAGTTTGCCTTTTGAAGTTCCTGGGTGCCAACCTTGGGGATTACTCCCACAGAGGTTAAGACCAGGCCTCCCAGCTGTTCTGAGATACACCCACAGCATCCTGTGATAACTCCACGAGGAGAACAGGCCCATGAAGGCCCAGAAGTCAGTCTACCTCTGTGGAGCATGTCATTGAATTGGAACAACCGGAAACAAGGGTTTTCACGGTAATATATATATATATATATA
>LOEQ01000480.1:174388-192428 GCA_001685075.1 Bramus lutescens | reverse complement strand
ATATATATTTGTGGAAGTCTGGCATTTCATGGCAGCTGAGCAGTGTTTACCAGGCACAGATCAGTAGTACTAAACCTCTCAACAGGCCCTGCTTCCTCTCACGCAGTCCCCCTGCCCTGGAAAAGTACAAAACAGCAGGCTACTTCCCTGGCTTCTGGAGCCATGCCCAATTATTTATTCTCTGGAACAAGGAGTCCACCCCTGGAAGTAATGGGTAAATTGTTATGCTTATTTTTAAAATCCTCCTTTATAAACCAGGCTTGGTGGCACATCCCTGTCTATAATCCCAGTGTTTGGGAGACTGAGGCAAGTGGCAAAAATAAATACAAATTTATAATCACAAGATTGGGTTAAAAAAATTGCATTAACAGTGAAATCTTTTTCTGGTTCTAATAGGTTATACTTAGGAGGGTGTTGGTACAAAAGAAAACAAAGAAGGCCAGCAGGATAGACAGCTCAGTGTGTAAAGATATTTGCCACAAAAGCCCAGTGACCTGAGTCTCATCCCTGGAATCTATGTGAAGGTGGAAGGAGACAGCCAAGAGTACAAAGTTGTTCCTGACCTCTGCATGCAAACTATGGTACATGCACCCACACATATCAATCATACACACATATGCACAATAATAATGACAATTTTAAAGGAACGGTTGCATAATAACAATGAGTAAGCAAAACAAAATACGCAACTGAAACGGTGCATAGAAGCTGGGGATGCTAGCAGCAGGAGTTTGCTTGCCTAGCATGCCCAAGGCCCTCCTGGATGTGAGTACCAGGGAAAAAATAAAACAGAGAAAAATTATTAGAAAGATTTTTTTTCATTACTTTGAATTGAATTGGTGCTTCACATACACTAGGCAAGCTCTTTATCAATGAGTTCCATTCCCAAGATTTTGCTAAAAAGATATCAGACTGATGGTGCATAAAGCCCTTTGTTCTATCCCCAGAACCACCTAAAACAGGCATGGTCACTCAGGAGGTGGACACAGGATGAAAAACTCAAGGTCATCCTCCACTGCTGTGTGAGTACTAGGCCAGCCTAGGCTACATAAGACCTTATCTCAGAATAACAGTAACAACAATAATAATTAGGTTAATGTTCAATCGATACATTTAAAATGATGAACTAAGGTCCATGGTTTTTAATGCCTCTGGGGCAATTCATATATGAATAGGGAAACATTTATGACTAACTCCTGGTTAATTCTGGTATGGTGGGTCACCAGAATGTCATCCTATTAGAAGAAGGAAAAGTAGTATCTCTTAGACCCAAGGAGGTTAGCACCAAATTTGAGTCTCATTCAGTTCAAATCCTGGATCCGAAAAGATGAAGTATTTGTTGATCATAAAAAGCTCTTTATATGGATCTGGAAAGACAGCTCAGCAGTAAAAGCTCTTGCTGGGTCAGAGAACCGACAGTCAGTTCCCAACACCCAGATGGCACCCATGACTATCTGCACCTCCAGTTTCAGGGACTTTCAACACTGCTCCCCACAAGACTCTGCAACTTCCCACTGAAAACCTAGAAAACTAGGGAACTAGTAGCTTCTTCCCATCTTCACTATATTATCTTTCTAATACTGGAAGCAGTAAGGGGTGAATAGAGATGGATTCTGTGCTAGTGTGGACCGGAAGGGATGGGTACTGAGAGATAAGTCTGTCCCTAGTTGCTCCTTGCTGGTCTCATTAGTTGTGGGGGATGGATGTCATTTCTGATCTTGGTTTAATCCTCCCCTTTCAAGTCTGGACACTTGCTTTCCTTACCTATCTGAGCTCCAGGGGAAGGACTGACAATGAGAGACTTCATTTTTTAAATATTGAAAAAAAAACACATCAAATAAAAATTGCTATCTATAGCTATTTTAAAACTACATCATGTGATTTAAAAATGTCATGGGGGAAACAAAAAAGGAACACCGAGAGAGTATGCTATACGAAATATTTAAACTATAAAGCCAGCAAGGCTGGTGACTAGGGCGATGAATTAGATAGAGGTGGCGGGCTTAAATCGGAAGCATGTTGCTAAGGATTAGTAGTTACAGATACTTACTGAAGCTGTTTATCGTCCCCCTGATGGGGGCAAAGCAATCATAGGGTTTTTAATGGAGGTATAGGCCACCAAGACATTATGTAATTTTTATCTATTTTTGCCACAGGCAAAACAATTTTCTCTATAGTGACTAAATCTTCTGCCTTTAGCAAGTGGTGGGTGTCCTCATGCCAACCACGAACCACTCAGGACTCAGTTTCCTCATTCTCTAATGGGAGAAGCTGGTTCTTTGAGTTCTGATTATCTGTGTTTCTCCAAGAGGAAATGTTTAGATAGGTGAAGGAGATGGATTTTGTGTCTCACTTTCTCTAAAGATATTTTTAATTATAAAGCACATTATGATTTTATGCACCACTAACAAAGAAAAATCCCCACCAACAAAACTGTGGCCTGATGCTTTACCTATGACCCCAGGACCTGGGATTCTGTCACACCCACTACCTCTATGCTTTGAAACAGGAGACGGCTCTTCCCACTCACTGTCTACTGAATCGCCTTGTGTTTCTTAGAAGATTATTGTGTATGTGTATCTCGGTAACAAAGCACAGCAGAGTTTTAGTTGTGGGTGTCTTTCTTTTTTAGTTCCCTTAACACATTTAGCTCTTGCTTAAAAATAATAATTTGTAGAACTTTAATCATGTCTTCCATGACTATTTCCCTTATTAACATCAAATCCACATGCCATTATTTATTTGCCTTCAGCAAACACAGTGACTTTGCCTCTTAATGCCAACGCATGGTGCAATTTTTTGTAATTTAAACAGCAGCTCAGCCCAACATGTTATTACCAACAGTGTACTTAACTCGACTGAAGTCATGATAGCCGGAACAGCTATGACTAAAGCTTAAGCCTGGGCAGAACATGACAATGACGTCACGACTGCAGTCTGATGTCTGTATAAGCAGTTTGACTGCAGAGATGTTGCACACATAGGACAGCAACGTGGGGAGAGTTGCAAGTGTATTTTAAAACCGACAAAAAGCGAAGTCTTATTCACCGTCTGTAATGGCATTCTGGCAAAGAATAAGTTTTCAGCAAGCATTTTCAGGTTGTTGAAGGGCTGAACAAAAGGGTGGGCAAACAAACAAGTGAGCAATTGATGGGGAATTCTGAAAAGCACCCCTCTGCTGTGTTTATATGATTTTATTTTTATTTTAAAATTATGCTTGTGTATGTGTGTGCGCATGTGAGGGTAGTGTTCACAAGGCCAGAAGGGGACTATAGAACCCCTGGAGCTGGGTTTACAGGCAGTTGTAAACCATTGAACATGGGTACTGAGAATCAAGCTCATGTCTTCTGGAAGAGCAACTCCAAATTGCAGAGCCATTTCTCCTGCTGTCCTCCACCCCCATCCCATCCCCCTTTAAACACAATCTCTCTTTGAAGCTCTGGCTGGTCTGGAACTTGCTCTGTAGACCAGGCTGGCCTGAAACTCACAGAGCCCTTCCTGCCTCTGCCTCCTGAGTGCTGGGATCAAAGGTGTACTCCACCACACCTGTCTTTCCAGCTTCTCAATCTGCAGTTGACCTGGAATTCGTGGTGGTCCTCCATCAACCTCCTGAGTGCTGGGATTGTAGATGTGAAATAACACACCATGAGAATCTCTTCTTCAATGGGAAATTGCTGTCCAACCTGAAGTCACCAGATCAAGCTGGGGCCTTTTCACCCCCATCTGGGTCACAATTTTACTTATCTCTCCCTCCATGTCTTGAACAGACTGTGAAACTCTAAGGTCTGTGTAGGTGACGGGGTAACCTTAGATAACTTGCTTCCACCAGTAGCCTTGACTCGTCCAATACTCAGATCTCTTCTTCCTTGACCTTTTCAACCCTTCGCAGCTGCATTATACAGTCAAGAGCCACGCTGCTGCTCAGGCTCTGTCTTTGGGTAACCCTGGAGCGGCTGCTAAGCTGCTCTTCCCGCCTCCCTTCCCAGGTGCTAGCTTAGCCACCTCTGCTTTCCCTCAAGCCTCAACACTGTCATTTTCAAGTTGAGAAAATCAACTTACTTCCTATTTCATGAGAAAATGACCATCACTCAATTGACACCCCCCCACCCCGAACTTCCCTGCCAGCACCTATCCATGCTATCAAATTCTCTTTTCCTTTTTCTCTCCTGAACCGTGCCTGTGCCTCAAGAGATCTGGCTCTGTGAACTCACCCCTCGGCTCTTTTCCTCCAACTTTCCTCTTTGCTTGGTGTTTTCCGAGAGTACATAAATATTCCCGTTTGTACTCTCATTAAAAACATTATTGGCTGCTGGTTGGTGGTGGCGCTCGCCTTTAATCCCAGCACTCGGGAGGCAGAGACAGGCTGATCATTGAGTTCCAGCTCAGCCTGGACTGCAGAGCAAATTCCAGAACAGTTAGGACTATGTAGAGAGACCCTGTGTTAAAAAAAAAAAAGTAAAAAATAAAAACTGTCGGCCTCTATTCTCCTCGCTCTAGCTGCTTCTCTTTCAACTTTGTTGTCGCTTATTGTTGTCTTCATGTTCACTTCCCACTCACTCAAAAGTCGATGTGCCCATTTTGCTGAGAAAGTTGTCCTCCAAGGTAACGAATTACCTAGGCCTGGTGTATCTTTCCCTGACTTGACCTCTCTGTTGTATTTAGTAATTTTACAAACTTTCCCTTTGACATTTCTTTTCTTTGGCTCCTTCTTCATTTTTCATGTATTTCTCTGCTGTTTCAAGTGTGTGTGCACGCGTGCACGCGTGCATGTGTGTGTGCTATATATGCATGCTATGTGTGTCTGTGTGCACATACTCAGGTGCAGCCGTATATGGAGGCCAGAGATAAACCTCTGGTGTACTTCCCCAGTCATTCTCCCCATTTATGTTTCGAGAAAAGATCTTTCGCTTAACATACAGCTCATTTAGTAGGCTATGCTTGCTCACAAACGAGCTTCAGGGTTTTGCCTGCCCCTGTCAGACAATCCCACCACCAGTGCTGGGGTTTCAGCATCCACACCCTAACACCAGCTTTTTGCATGCATTCTGAGGAGCCAAATTCAAGTCCTCATGTTTGAGAGACAGGTGCTTTAGCAGCCAAGCCAACTTCCCAGCCCTGCTTCATTCTTTGCTTAGACAAGACTCTCTGCTTTCAGCTTTTGGCATTGCCTTGTCAATTTAAGGGCTTTTTTGGTGGTCTTCCATCAAATAAACAAATTTCACATATCACCTACAGCTTCAAGCCTGCATGCCCAACCAAAAACTCTTCCTACATTGATGACAAGAAGTCTCAAGTTAGACGCATCATCTCTGCCCATCACCCTGCTGCTCTTCATGCGTCACCAACCACACAAGGGACAAGTTGGAAATGCAGCCATTCCCTTGGATTTACTCCTCTGTGCCTCACATCTCTGATCAGGTACACGGGTATCAGGGTCCTTGACCTAAGATCTTTGGATCCACTCTCATTGCTTGTACTTAAGCTGAGGACTTTGTTCGCTGACATTTGGATCACCGTGCTTTTTCTCTGACCTACCTGCCACACTAGGCCAGTGGCCCGATGACTTCTAGAGTAAAATTTATATGAAACTAGAGAATGTTGCTTCCAGGCTTAAAGTACATTCTGTTTCCCGGTAGCTTGCAGGATAGAATTAGTACTCACAAGGTCCTCTATAATGTTCTCCAGCCTGCAACCTGAAAGTCTTGTCCCATCAAGTTCTCAGTACACTTTCTCCTTCTCAAACTTGACTATAGGCACAAGCTGCTTCTCACCCTGAGCCCCCTGAGATGCTCTCAAGGAGCAGTTCGTTGACTTCCGAATGTCCTTCCTTACCATCCTTCCCCTAGGGAGCATTCTCACATACTCCCCTTAAGCTAGGGAGCCAACCATGGCCTTGTGTATGCAATGCAAATTCTTTTATTGAACATCGCCAGCCCTGGGAAGCCTTCTTGTGCAAGGACTAGTGTTTTTCTTTGCTCTTTAAGAACAACTGCACACACATCTAGGCCTCTCTTGCAACCACCAGTTAGTTCGGAGGTTTGTATTCTAGACCACAGATCAAAGAAAGCAAAGATTGTGAATTATTTTGCTTAAAACATTAAGAATTTTAATAGAATAAAATTAGCTTTTATTATCTTACCCCCATAATGAGAATTGAAATTAGGACCTCACACATGCTAAGCAAGGACTCTAGTCCCAGCCAAAATAAATTATTGAACTTTCTAGACTAAAAATAAGGTCAAGCAAAGTAAAAGCTTGTTTTATATTCAAGATAAGGTAAAATTTGTGTATAAATTGTGATGATAGTGAAGGGATTGTAAAAAGCGTATTTAGATATCTATATTTATCTTATGCTTTTGAATTGTAGCATTCCCTTAAGAATTAATACAATTATTAGTAGTGTTTTGTCTTCTTTCTTTCTTATTTATATGTTTATCTGTTAGTTTTGTGTTTGAGACTGAATTTCTCATTCTCTACAGGCCTCGAACTCACAGTCATCCTCCTGCCTCAGCCTTCTACCTGTTGAATTTTCAGATGTGAGCCGCTGTACTTGTCTTGTTTTATAATATCATTAAGACATTATAACTTTTAAGTGAAAAAAACCAAATTTATTAGGAAAATACTTTAATGCCCAATAAAATAAATTTGAATAGAACTAGAGTACACTGAATATAAATCCAGGCATTATAGTGGACTGTAGCTTACATTCATTTTCTCACCTTAACTGTGTATTTGAATTTCTTCAAGATTTTATTCCAACCTACCTTTCACCGTTGCTCTGTGCTGGGTCATATTCCAGTGAAGCTGAGCTTCTAGGCACTCCCAAGAGCTGCTACTTTCTGCAATGAACTATTTCTTCTGCCTGCGCCTCCATTCACTCCATGGACAATCGCTTTGCTCCACCCTCACCTGTTTAAATATTAAGCCCAGCTTCGAGATTTGAGACTTAGCACTTCTCTTAGGCCTTCTGGACAGATCAATTTTTACTTTCTCTAAACTCACATGCCATTTTGTACCTCTTACCATATTCAGTTTCATTTTTAACTTTTCTGCAGCAAAAACCATGGCAAATTGGGCCAGGAACGCAGCTCAGCAGCAGAGTGGTAGTTTACTGTGCATGCACGACATGAATTCAATCCCAGCGCGACCAAAATAAGTCACTGTAAATCATTAGTTTTAATTTTATATTGAGGCTATGTTTTTTTTTAACTATTTGAGTTCTTTTATTTGTTTGTTTTTTGTGACAGGGCTTCTCCGTATAGCCCTGACTGTCATGAAATTCGCTCTGTAGACCAGGCTGGCCTCAAACTCAGAGGTTCACCTGCCTCTTCCTCCTCAGTGCTGGGATTAAAAGTGTGTGCCACTACCCCCAGCCTCTGTTTTAGTTCTTAAAGACAATCTGTAATTCTCAAGTGAAATATTTGAAGCGCAATGAAAATATCCTTATTCAAGTTGATACCTTTAGTTCTACATCACTCATTTCAGTTGACACACACTACTCTAGTATATGAGTAATCCATAATATCTGTCCAGTTTCATTCTGACACAGTATACATATTGGGGCATGATCCCTGGTACAGATGTAAAAGAAGTTCCTACAGCTTTCTTGGGGACTCACATTCCTGCTAATGGGGAGCTCTATCTGCTTTGTCAACTTTCCTAGTTCCTGACCACACTGCCCCCAGTGCCAGGCACTCTTCTATGGTGCTAAGATTAGATATAAATAAAAGGAGGTTTCTGGTCTTAGGCAAATACGTTCTAAAGGAAGTGGAGTGGGATGCAAATAATAACCCAAACAGCTATAAGCTCCCACATATATTCAGACATGTTTTCCTTAGTTTTAATAATCTAGTGTATAAAATTATATGTGACTATTTCAGTTTAGCTTATAGCCACTTTTTAATACACTTGACCAGTTACTTCTAACTTTAATTCACCAATATGAGTATGCCTTTTAGGTTTGTTGTTGGGGAGTTTTTTGAGATAGGGTCTCAGTGTGTTATCCAAGCTGGTCTTGAACTTGTGACTCTTATTTCTCTGGTGCCAGGGCACAAGTATATGATGCCATACTCAGCTAGAAACATCTCTAATAATTAAAACCTTTTTAATTATGTGTATGTATGTGTGGAGTGTGTATGTGTAAGTGTGTGCAGGAGCCCAAGGAAGCCAGAAACATCAGAATCCCTGGAGATGACATTACTGGCAGTTGTGAGCCACCTGATATGGATATTAGGAATCAAACTTGGGTCTTCTGCAAAGGTAGCAAGTGTCTTGACCATTGAGCCATCTCTCCAGATCCTAGAAACATGTTTTTCTGCAGGAGTGAGGGGTTTGAGACAGGGTCTACGTATGTGGTTTTGGGTGACCTGGGACTCACTATGTAAGTCAGGCTGGCCTGGAAATCAACAGAGGTTTGCCTGCCGCTGCTTTCCAAGTGCTAGGATTGAATGTCCATGCCACTATGGCTAGCAAAAAATTCATATATATATACACACACACACACCTTTACAGTTTCCAATTATTGGTTTCTGCTAATTCAGGACACAACTAGTATTTACATTTTAACTTTGTATGTATGGGTTTTGATAAACTTACTAATAATTTGTAGTTTGTCTTAAATTTCCCAGGTAGATAACCATATTGATTGTGAATACAATTATTTGTTAATTCCTTTCAAATCCTTACACACTTAATTTCTTTTCATATACAGTTCTTGTTTAGACCTTCAGGAGTAAGCCAGCATATAAGGGATGGTCTCACAAATATTTCATTATTAAGTATACGTATATATTCTATTGTATACGAATGTATACGACCTAGCAAGTTAAGAAAGTTTCTTCTCTAAGTTTGCTGATACTATTTACTGTGAGCTAAATTTCAGAAAATGTTTCCTCTTCATACATTGCAATGATTGACATTTTTCCTCCTCATATAAAGTGGTGCATTAATGTGCTTTCTAATGTCCTAATTATGTGCTGAGAGAAGTCTAAACAAATGGTAATTCTAATTCACTTCTGAATTTACTTTTCTAAAGATTTGTTTAGGATTTTAGCATCTGAATTAAATGAGGGATGGCTCTACAATTGAGTCTATAATTTTTTTTTCCTTCTCTTTCCTTTGGTACCAAGATTCTACCAACGTCATACAGTAAGTTGTGGCAGTCCCTCTTTTTCTTGCTTCTTTTCTTCGATGCCTTATTTTCTACGTGCTGGGCTAGATTTTACAAGACTATGCTGAGCTCTTAGGCAGTTGACTGCATTTCTTTACAAACCCTCTGGCTCTGATGTGCTTTACTTTTATTTTATTTTGTAGTAAGAGGTTAAGTTACCAGCACAACCGCTTAAACATAGCAATGGTTCTTGAATTAGATTTTTTATTTCTTCTTGAGTCCATTCTGTTAAGTTACATTTTTCTATGGAACTGGGTACTTCATGTAAGTGTTCAAATTTACGTGTGTAAAGTTTATGGCATTCTTATTTTATAATTTCTATTACATATATAAGAATTTTCCCCTTTAATTCTTCTTAATTTTAATAGTCTTTACAGTGTGCCAAACTTTTTCTTGACCCTTTCTTTTATAACTTATTGAATGTTATTGATTTCTATTATCTAGTATTTATTCTTCTGCCTTCCTCTGTGTATTCTATTATCACTATATCCTGAGCTCAACACTTAGCTCTTTAATTTCTGATGTTTCTCATTTTCTAAACAAGCATTTCTCCTGGTAGAACCTTAAAACATATCTTTATTTGTTATTTACCACTGTATACATTTTCTAACCTTAGTTTTGATTTGTTCTTTCACTTGTCAATTATGATTATCCCTAGAGTTACTCAAAACTGTGCTTTATTGGTAGAGTCAGGTAGACCTTGACAGAGGCTAGCCTGGTCTACAGAGGGAGTTCCAGGCTGTCAGGGCTACATAGTGAGGCCCTGTCTTAAAAACAGAACAGAAAATTTAAAAACAAAACAAAGCAAAACAGTATTGTGGTTTTCTGCTGAAGTTCATTTTCTTTTCCCCTGAGTTTGAACCTAGAGTTTTATGATGCTCAGTAGGACCTCTGCCACTGCACTTTATCTCTCATCTATGATATTCTCCCAAAGCTATCCGAAAGTGAATTTTTTACATTTCTAAATATATGGTGTTGTTATTTTTATTGACCAAAGGATGTAATCTGTACGATGCTAATGTCTTTTTGCCGGGTCCATGACAGTGGCATGAGTCCTCAAACACCTGCATTCTTCTAGTTCATCAAACGCATGGCTTCAGTCACACACCGTTTTGTGTTTCTCAGTTTCCAGTAAAGTGATCGCTCTTAGCAGTTATATATGTTCTCTAAAGCGTGAACATACCAGCCTCATAAGAAAGAAGGAAAAGTCCAATGTAAATGACCTCAAAATTCATCATGAATCACATTCAATAGCTTCTTTTTCTCAGAACTCAAGAGTTCCATTGAATTCTGCAATCACTTCTCAGAAGCGGCCTCTAGCCCATGCCCCAGCAGCTCTGGACCTAGACAACTGGCTCTAGCATTAGGTATTTCAGAGAATATTTGTCTGATAAAAGAATGCATAATTAGAAAGGAATGAATATCCCCAGTGGGTTTGCATTCATTTCACAAGCCTTAAACTACAATCGAATGACAAATGTCACAAACAGTAATTCAATAAATACTCTTTCCAAAGAAACTGGAGCCAGCACAAGAAAGGTTTGCAGCATCAGCAGAAGCACCAGGCCTGGCAAGTTCCTAGGGAGAACGATTTGTAATAATATTCTGGAGCCTTTCAAATGTATACTCACCATCCTTCTGGAGGACCTGACACATGGTCTCTTGGTCTTGTTTGCTTTGTGGGTGCTGAGAACTGAACCTAAGGTATAGTAGACAAGCACTCTCCTATTGAGCTGTAACCCCAGTCCCACACATGCCTATGTTCATAACATGAGCAATGTCAAATGCAACCACCTCATACCAGAGATGGTTCATAGACTGAAATCTAGATGGTTGAGCAAAAGGCACATGTGTATTTTGGAAGCCGGGGTCAAAGAATAAGGTGAACGATCAGACTGTGTGCTGTAAGCTGTGCTTAACTGTCCTGTAATTGTGCCTTCCATCCTGTTCTTGGCCAAGTCAGCATTGTCTGGGTGTGGTTATTCAAAAATATTCCCAAGGAGCAATGACGCTTCCTCTGGATTCCTGAATACATCGTCTCTGTTGTTGAGAAGTTGGGGCTGTGTGTTCAGGACTCTCAATGAAGTTTTAATCAAAGCCCTGTTTCCTTTCCATTGTTGCTTTTGGAGTGGCCTTGCTCGGGAGTTCTGGCACTGACAGCAGCACCTCCCTGAACTTTTCCACAGCCGTCCTTGGATCTCTGCCCCACCCCCTCCCATCTGCTGGCCCTACTTCCTCTCTTCTCTATTTTGGCACCATTGGGAGTGGCTCTTCTCAGTAAAGTGGCTGAAGAGTAATGAACCCAAAATACCTAAGTAATAAATGAGTCACAGAACTTCCACAGCTGCCTGTGTTGAGGGTAAATAGTAGAGAGGAGGTAGTGGCAAGGGTGGGGGCGGCAGAGGTGTTTGACAGAAGGCTGAGGGGGATGGAGGGGGCAGGGAACTTGGTTGGCTTGCGAAGGTGAGATCAGCACTGTGGCCTGTCACACCCTGGCTGACTCAAACTAAGCCAGACCCCTTGGGAACTGCTAATACTGGGCTGTCTAGTAAACCTCAGCTGGACGAGACACTTCACTGATCCCCCTCTTCTGTTTCTAAGCTCTGAGTCCCGGAGTCTAGAATTCTCAAAGCTGCTACAAGACTGCTAAGCAGGGATCCAAAATGGTATTTCTCCAGGCCAGCCCATTTCTATATTTATAATATCTCAATATAAAGGATTAGGACCAAATTTAAGTTTCCTTTGTACTGTTTTGTTTACTGAGTTTTTAAAAATGATCGTATCCTGTGTGTGTGTGTGTGTGTGTGTGTGTGCACGCATGCACAGATGATATTGCACATATGTGAATGTCAGAGGAAAGCTTGTGGAAGTTGGTCCTCTGTGGCTGGATTTTCTTCTACTCTAGCCTCATGTTGGAAAAGCAAAATGTCATTGGTTGTTTTACTCTTTGCCTCCTTTTACTCTGGCTTTTTTTTTGGGGGGGGGGAGTCTGCCACCCAGCTCCCAAATCAATCAGTATGGAGTCTTTTTCTTTCTTGTAAATGTCTGGCCTTACCTTAACTTGTTTCTTGCCAGTGTTTTTAACTTAATTAGTCCATCTACCTTTTGCTTTGCTCTATTTCTGTATACCTTTCTTTACTTCTTACTCCGTGACTTGCTGTGTAGCTAGGTGGTTCTCCTTCTTTCCTTGCTCCTCCTTCTTTTCCCTCCCAGATTTTTCCTCCTTTTGATTCTCTCTGCCTGCCAGCCCTGCCTGTCCGTTCTCCTGCCTCACTATTTGCCATTCAACCCTTTAGTAGACCTCCAGGAGTTTTAGACAGGCAAAGAATCACAACTTCACAGAGTTAGACAAACACAACATAAAAGAATACAATACATCTTTGTATCAATCAAAAAAAAAAGTTCCACAGCACATCTCAAAATAGCACTCTACAATAGTCCTTTCCTTCTACCATGTGGGTTCTGGAGATTGAAGTCAGGTTCTACAAGGTAGGCAGAAAATGCCTTTACCTGCTGGGCCATCTCATGAGTCCATGTTGAGCTTTTTAGAATTCATTGTTTGCCTAAAACTTTAACTTGAAGTATAGTAGAGCAGTTGAGATGACCATTTCAGCATCATGATAAACAGCTAAGAAGTTGCTGAGACATTTTTGGGTGCTGCCTCATCAGGACCAGCTTTCCTGAAAACCTACTGGGCATCTGTCCTGGTGACTTAGGAGATAATTCCTACTTGTGTTTCTAACTATAAAAGGAGTGGAGTGGGCTAAGCCATTAGTATTTGTGGAACAGTCTGATTTCATGGAGACCAGCCTTGTCTGCCACTGTAGTTCTATAAGACCTAAACTGTCAGAAGAAGAGGCAAGGAAGGGAGGAAGGAAAGAAGAGAGGGAGGGATGAAAGAAAGGAAGGAAAAAAGAAAGGAAGGAAGGTAGGCAGGGAAAGATAGACAAAAGCTAAAAAAATGTACCTGTGCAAGGAATGAGGACTAATATGCACGCAGGACTGTTAATGTGATATTACCACAAGGAGAATTTTGAAAAAAAAATTAAATGTCCTCTGAGAAAGATCACAGAGAAGATAGGGTTTGCTCACCAGCTATTTGCTTCTCCTTTAGCTCAAAACCAGGAACTTCAGGGCTAACTTTAAAGCAGAGACGAAGTTAGTTGATTCAGGCTTTTAAGCCAGCAGTGCTGTTCCGCTTGGCTTGCCCTTCCGTGGGGGCTGGTGTCAGGCTAAGGCTTATCTCCTGGAGCTCTCCCACCCCTAGCCCGCATAAGTAGAAAACCAGATGCCATGACTTGGAAGGAGAAACCTTGATCTCACCAGAGAGTGGGAAGATAGAAGACAACATGACTCGGCAGCTATAGCGAAAACAACCCTGTTCCCTGCAAAGAAACCCCAGACTCGAGACCTGGCTAAGGCATGCTTTCTGGCTCCTATACAGTTCCTGAAAACTGCTTTCTTTTGCATACCATAAATGGTTCATGAAAATCATCTTGGGGAAGTCTATTTTTCATTTTGGAGGTCTCCATTTAAAAATGCTTTTCAAGACTAAACAATATACGTTTGCAGTGGAAATGCAAATTTTTCCAACCAGGTTTTGCTACATAGCCCTGGTTGTCCTGGAACTTGCTAGGTACACCAGCTGGCCTTGAACTGAAAGCATACACCTGTCTGATGGGATTAAATACATGTGCCACCACACCTGGCCACACACGAATTTTTTTTTGAGTATTTTCTTCCAATCTTTTCATGGGCATAGATTTAGTCTTTTAACACAGTTAAACTACTTCTGAATATATAAAATTATACACAGTTTTTCTCTGTTATATGGAAACTTATTCAGTCATGATTGCTTTATTACTTTTAATTATTATTATTTTGTGTGTTCATGATGTGTAGGTGCATGCTATGGCACATGTGTGGAGGTTGTAGGACAACTATGTAGAATCAGTCTCTTCTACCTTTGCATGGATTCTGGCATTTGAACTCAGGTTGCCAGGCTTGAGTGACAAGCATCCTTACTTGCTAAGCCATTTTCTGGTCCACCACCTATGATATTACTGGTTACCTAATAATCAATATTTAACTTAATCACCTTTTGTGTTTTAGACACTAAATTTGTTTCCGGATTTAAAAGTTGTATGACTTCTTTGATGTTCAAACTTTGGAGACTCAAAAAAAAAATTCCCATCAGCTTCACAATTGAGCTATTTGGCAAATCCTACTAGTATCTGTTTCAGTGATGCAACAGTTGCAGAGAAACATTGAGGATAGACTCGTGGAGGGATCTAGTGCCTCCTGAGATCACAGTAATTGCCTAAGAAAACAGCACCAGCCACACAGCTTGTATCCCACTTGTGTTTGTGACCACAGAGTTGATCTCTAGCTTGACATTTTCCAAGGACCTTAAAGAAAATAAACATACCAATCCCACTCTGGAAAACATAAAGCAGAGGTAAAGGGCCAGATGCAGCAAGGCTGAGGACCAGACTTGCTTATTCTGATTTTTTATTGGAGTATCATTTCTTTTGGGTTTCCTGGTTGAGGCACTTGCAGGAGAGTTATGTTTTCGAGTTCCAGTAAAGGCAGATAGAAGTAGGTAGAATTTGGCACCATTAGGAAGGGGCATAGTCAGCTATGGATGTAATTTTTCATTAGCACTTAACTCCCAGTTATATGGTTGTTGTAAATCATTTCAAAGACGAGTTCAGTGTCATACAGAGCACAGCTCCTGAGTGTGTACTTGTTACTGTTCTCATTGCCATAAGAAAATGTCTGACCAAAACAAGAAAGGAGGGGTGTATTTGGGTTCACAGTTTGAGGGTACAGTCCCTCAAAGTGGGGAAGGCACGATAACAGAAACATGAAGCAATGAATTGCTTTGAGTCAGAAAGCAGAGAAAAACCAAATGTCCTCTTAGTTGGTGCTAAACTCGCTTCCTCATTTTTATTCAGTTAAGGATCCCAGTGCACAGAACAATGACACCAGCAGCTGGGGTGTGGCCTCCTATCTCAGTTGACCTGATCTAGGCTTACTCACAGATGCACCCCAAGGTTTGACTCCTCGGTGATTCTAGATCGTTGGCAGTCAATAATAACTATCATAGTGTTCTATGCTAAATACTTCTCAGGACTATTTCAAATAAGAATCTCCAAAACCCAGAGATAAGCATTCTTTTCCATATGAGGTCATTAAAGAGCAGAAAAATAAAAAATTATTTAGTTGGAAAGCATATGACTAATAAATATTTGAGCTAGTATTTGAAGCCAGAACTGAACTCAAAGCTTATGGTCTTTCTATGACATAGTGGTACTTCCCTTGTTAAACTTTATAGATAAGTAGCATTGTAACTTCAAGAAATTCACTAATACTTGTCCACTCAAGGTGACACTTTATGCAAGACCCAAACATTGCCATAATACACAGCATAGATTGCAGACTTTGGGTGGGGGGGACTTTATTTTTTTTAACTTTTTAAAGTAATTTATTTATTTTATTTCATGTGTATTGATGTTTTGCTTGTGTGTATATCTGTGTAAGGGTGTCTGGCTCCCTGGAACTGGAGTTACAGACAATTGTGAGCTGCCATGTGGGTGCTGGGAATTGAACACAGGTTTTTCTGGAAAAGCAGTCAGTGCTCTTAACAGCTGAGGCCATCGCTCCAGCCCTTGCGGGGAGGACTTTAAAGACATCTCATGAAGACAGAGGTCAACCAAGTCAACTATGAATCATGGACAAGCTTTGTCCTGTGGAGACTCTGGCAACAAGGAGGCCGCAAGGCTGGGCTGGGATTTTGCTAGAGCCCTTGCTTGCCTGGGTAGCAGGCATAGGCCCTAGGTTCCTTCCCAGCACCACAAAACTAGATAATAAACAAAAAGATGTAACAAGAAGCCACAGGGCAGCTTCTATCTATCTATCACTCATTTACTTAAAAACCGGTCCTTGGAACATATTGTGGTTGATGGTAATGGAGACTATTGCTTCTGCTGAAGTTTATAAATGAATCATTAGATCGTAACACGAGGGGCTGTTTTCCCACTGGACGTCAGTTTTGTAAGAGTAGGGACCATGCTTGTCTTCTCCATCATTACATTTCAATTCGTAGGATGGTGTGTGATGGCTATAGTATAGACTGGCCGTCTCCAACAGGAACGCCTCTCTCACAATTCTGGAAGCTGAGAAATCCAAGATTAAGGTACCAAGAAACTTTGTCTCCCACCAGCTGGTTCCTGGTTTGCAGACAGCAGCCTTCTCATTGCTCCTACGGTAAGAAGAAGAGCGATATCTAATCTATTGTGTGTGCATGTGGGCATCCATGCATGCATGTGCCACCGTGTGCATGTGCAGGTCCAAAGACAACTTGTGGGCGTTGGTTCTTTCCCTCGACCACGTGGGTCCTAGGATGAAACACAGGTCATCAGTTTTGGCAGCTGTAAGCCACCTTGCTGGCCCTGTGTTCTCTTTTATAAAGACATTAAAGCCATACATCAGGGCTGCACCTCATGGTCTAATTACCTCCCAAAGGCCCTGCCGCCAATACCATCAACAATGGGGACTGGGTATCAACCTATGAGTTGGGGGAGGGGATGGACATTACTAGTTAGTCTAGAACCTAGATACTCCAGGAAATTGGTTGTAAGGATGACTGAAAATATTAGCTGGGCCAAAGGCACAGGTTGGTATTAAGGAAAGCTCAGGATCAATCCTTCATGGATAAATGCACTTCCTGGGGTGTGTGGCTTAAACCAAAGTGGCCCGAATCAAGGAAAGCAAGGAACATGCAATCAGTTCCCATGTTTAACATCCATTATAGACTCTAGATCACAAGCATGAAGCCATCTGAAACAGGAAATGAAGGCTGTTTTCTCCCTTGCTCTTGCATGGGGTGAAGATAAACTCCTTTCTTTTTTCCATGATTCCCGCATCAAACTGAGCTTACGCTAGACTCAAGCAGGCACTCCCTCTTAGAGAGAGTGCTTCCAACATCCTGCTGGTTTCCCCAAGGGGAAACCTGGGCTGAAAGTATGGATTAAGCCAAGCCTTTAAGCAATTAATATCGTGGCTGAGAAATCAAAATCAAGAATATTGCGAGTGGATTTTGTCATAATCCTCCAGCTCCCAAATGTGGAAAGTCCAGGTCCCACAGACGCCCATCTGCTGTCTTTCTAGTGCTGTACTTGTCTGTTTATATTTACTCATTTCCTTCACAGAGTGCCGGGAGAGAAAAAGTGATATTTAAAAAATTCATCTGCTTGTATTTATGCAAACACTTTTCTCTCCAAGTGTGGGTTGAGCAATGTGACTGAAGCAGACACAAATGCTTCCAATAGGCCCTGGGGTAATTTTAATGAAGAAACAAGGTTGTAGGGAGATGTGCCGAATATGACTGAAGAGGTTGCTGGAGGAGCGTGGATCTTCATCTGTCCTCCAAATAGAGAAAAAGTTATAGCTTGGAGCCCTGAGCTTTGGAGATTCATTTGAATCTGTTATTCAATCTTTACAACTTTACCGAACTTCTGCTAAAGGATACTGTGGCAGTAACAAAATCTCAAGATCTCTGGTTGATAACCTAATAGTCATTAGTTAGGAGACAGCACACTGGGGACATAGGAAGAGCACCAAGCCTCAGCTGGGCATCACTCTTTGCTAAATGCTCTATAGACAGCGTGTAATTTGCTTTTTACAGTGTACAAGTTACTTTTGTTGTGGAAAAAAAAATACCTGTTGGAAGCAGCTTAAGGAAGGAAGGAATTTTGATTCACAGTTGGGGGCAGCAGTCATCGTGGTGGTGAAGGCCTGCTGATGGGAGCTGATTACATTGCACCCATAGGCAAGGAGCAGAGAGAGAGAGAGAGAGAGAGAGAGAGA
>LOEQ01000480.1:163973-174353 GCA_001685075.1 Bramus lutescens | reverse complement strand
AGAGAGAGAGAGAGAGAGGCAAACCGATGCTTAGCTTTCTTTCTCCTTTCTTCCCTTAGTCGACTCAGGACTCCAGTCCATGAGATGGCACTGCCCAAACCCAGTTAAGCCTCTCTTGAAAGGCCCCCACAGGAAGTACTAGATGTGTGTCTCCTGGGTGATTCTAACTCCAGTCAGGTTGGCAAGGAAGAGTTACCATCATACATACCTATCCTATGACGCTATGCTCTAGCTTTCTCAGAAAGGCTCACAGCGGACACATAACTTGCTTTTATATAACTTCAGTTGTTTTGTAAGCTCGCTCTCTTTGGCATTAAACACGTTTCTGAGGTCTGAAATATACGATATCAACTTTTTTATGGTATTCAGTATTAGAATCCAAATAGCTACGCTGTTTGAGTGCTTCCGTCAAGACAGGCAAAAGTCTTTAGTTGTGGGTATATGGTAATGGTCTTACACTTCGTAACTGTGCAGCAAGGTACATACTGTAGTTATACCATTTTAAGGATAGGGAAACTGGGTTTGTACAAAAATTGTGTAAAACAAAAGGAAATAGCAGAGCCCTTGTCTTTGCACACTACATTTCTCTTTGAGAATTTTGAAGCATATTCTACTTCTACAATACACACACACACACACACACACACACACAAGCAAGCCATTCAATCATCCCAAGGCTACCTTGACATTGTGGGGACAATAGTCCCCAAACACAGTATTTTCATTGCTTTCTGAGTTCCTCTAGCCCACTTCCCCCTGAAAGTCTGACCTGGAGGAGATCCACTACTGCAGGAAACAAAAAAAGAGGGGGGATCCTCAATACTTGTTTCAAGTTCAAAAATGAGTCTTTTGGTTTCTCTGGTATCAAAAGAATATCTTCTGCCGGGGCCAGAAGCCAGTGGACCTCCTCTCCAGCTACTGCTAAGAAAAGAAGTAGGGGACTGCCACATGCCTGGTAGGGAGGCCCTGTGTCTCAGATGTTACCCTCATTCAGGTTTCTACCCGTGGGATTGAAGTACGTTGACAACACCAAGAGCAAGAGAGCTCTTGCCCCACTGTGTTGGATTTCTTTGTTAGGAGACCACTCTGTTCTAGCCCCACACTGCCCATGTTTATGAGGGCAGAGTAATGGAGGAGGTGACCTCAGAACAGTCGGTACCATTTAGGAAGGAGCAAGCAGAATGGGAGAATCGGAAGGACTTCACCTTATCTCCAAGACACAGAAGTCAAAAGACATTGTTCAAATAGCTGAATCAGACTAAGTTTGAAACCCCATGGAGCTAAAATTAGCCTTTTCCCTCTTGCTACTCATCGGGTGAGGGTTTATAAGGGACATCATAGTGATTTAGAAGAAAAGGAAACTGTTTTCTTTACACATCTGGGCAGAATGAGTAATTTTGCAAGCCCTGTCTGCAGACGAAAGCAGAGCAGATGCAAGTTTCATCTGCTCAGATCAAACCAAGCTGCTGAGGCTTGTCTCTCTCCAGCTCCATGATGGGGGAGCAGGTGACAGCTTTAGGCCTCTCTGTAAGGGCTCAGTCCCTCTCCAGTGAGATCCACATACTTATTTTTAGACAACGTAAGAACTCACTTGAGCCAGGTGGTGGTGGAGCAGGACTTTCATCCCAACACTCAGGAGGCTGAGGCAAGTGGATCTCTCTGAGTTCCATGACAGCCAGGGATACACAGAGAAACCCTGCGGTAGAGGGGACCAACCCCACTCATCACCGTCACAGTGCTCAGTATGAATGACTTGTCTACGGTGAGAGTGAGATCTTCTACATCTAGTTTCTGTGCCCCGTGCTCAGGCATTGACTATTATACTATTGGGAAAAGAGGTCTAAATCCAGAGTCACCCCTCACTCCCAGGGGCCAAGGAGGAAGCTTGAGACAGGCTGAGAAGGAAAGAGAGAGACAAGGAGACATAATGAAGGACTCAAGAGTGATAGTCTGTAGACTTGTCTTGAAGTTATTATGGCTCAGTACTGCAAAAGGTTGCTATTACTCTATGAATGGAAAGGGAGGAAAGAAGAATGTCTACAAATAAAGAAACAGACCTTCCTGCCTCTGTGTCTGATCTTCCCCAATGGCGGGTAGCAGAACAGGCGACAAGACTCCAAAACTGTAAGTTCAGGTCCTTTTGTCACTTCCTGTGTCACCTTGGGCAAGTTTCTGTCTGTGCTTTTTACCTGGGCTTTCAGCTATAAAATAAATAACTATATCTTCTGGATAGGATCATTGCAGTGCTGAATGACCCTTATAAACATAAAGAATAATGCCTGGCAGATGATCAGTCTTTTATAAATTCAGCAGTTTTATTCTTTTTATGAGAAGAATAAGAATGGTATGATTTAAGGCTTTTTGCTTTCTTTGTTTTTGTTTGTTTTTTGTTTCTTAAAGACAGGGTTTCTCTGCAGCTTTGGAGCATGTCCTGGAACTAGCTCTTGTAGACCAGGCTTACCCTGAGCTCACAGAGATCTGCCTGCCTCTGCCTCCCGAGTGCTGGGACTAAAGGCGTGCACCACCATCATTAAGGCCTTCTTAAATTTACTGACAAGTCATTAAGAGTAATTAAATTTTCAACAAATAAGTCATAGAATGCTCTCTTCACAGGTTCATCCACCTTTGCATACCAGGATTAGACCTTCACACTTTGCAGGTAAAAAGTGTTCATTCAAACCATCAGCTTCCTCAGCCAACCAGAACTTGAAAGCAGCGTTCCTTGCCTCCCTGACATCAAGGCAGACCTGGTGCATAGTGAGCAAGGAGAACAGCACTCACTCACAGCCTTCACCCGTGGACAGACTTCAAGATCCAGCTCGTCTTCATTCATTCAGCAGGACAACTGGAAATCAAGTGGACTTTGGAGTCAGGAAGCCTTGGGCTTTAAAGTTTGACTTCATAACTTCCTAGTTACCTACAAGCATCTAATAGAGTTCTCTTTTAAAATGGAAATAACAATGCTGACCCAGTAGGGGTTTGTATCAAAGTATTCAACACAATTATTTAGATAAAGCATAAGTGTTTAACAGTTTGAGTTAGTACTAGGTAAATGTCAGTTGTCTTGTCCTCCTCTGTATCCCTGCTCAGATCCCAGGATAGACTGTGCTGAGTGAGGGGCACTCACTGCCTGTTCATTCTCCTCCTTCTGAGGCAAGAGATCATGAGGAGGAGGGGGAAGGGACAAGGAACTTACTGGTCTCACCTTTTCTACCTAGCCAATATAACTTATTCTTTCCCTACTTCAGAAAATTCAAATCCAACTGCCTTGGAATTATTTGGCTACTGTGTCTGCCTGGAATACGAATGTTCTCTCTCTCTCTCTCTCTCTCTCTCTCTCTCTCTCTGGAAGACAGAACTAAGGCTTCAAGAAGATATGCCCCAATACACACTCTTCCAAAGTGGAAAGGGTGTGTCCAACATGTACAGGGCAGGACAAATGAGTTGGGACATGGCACGGTAAAGGCCTTTTACTAAGGGAGATCATAGTGCAAGCCATGTCAGGTCTCTGTCACAGTTAAAAGAACAAAGATGAGGCCCGGTGATGGCGCCACATGCCTTTAATCCCAGCATTCAGGAGGAAGAGACAGGCAGATTTCTGTGAATTTGAGGCCAGCTTGGTCTACAGAGTGAGTTCCTAGACAGGCTCCAAAACTGCACAGAGAAACCCTGTCTTGAAAAAAATGCAAAAAAAAAAAAACCCAAAGATGACGTCTAACCCAGTTACCTCCCATTGGTCAATCCTCGGTTAAGAGTCTTCCCCTTCCTGCTCTAGATTGCTGTTCAAGTACCCAACCATCTGCTTCACTGAAGCCTCATCCTCCCTGCCGCCTGAGCCCAAGCTCTTTACACCAGAGCGTTTTCCCAAGATGAAAGACGGCTGAGGAGGTTGAGAACGTGGGGCCTCTCAGAGTGGAGTCGGAGCTGCTGATGCAACACAAGTGCTGACACTGGAAAGTACCGCTGCTCAACCAAGAGCCACTTCCCACAGAGGACAGCTGGGCTGGAGACTGGCTTCCTGGAGTTGGTCCAGACCACTGAAGCCCAGTCGTGCCTGTCTGTCCTTCCCAGCACGTGGGAAGAGGAATGACAGCAAAAGGGAACTGTGACCACTGCCCAGTTGTGGCCATGTTTGAGTGAACTGACCAACTTCACGGTGTTGTGTAAATTAACTACTGTTTATTGTTCTGAGTAGAAAGATCCCAAATTAGGTCAGGGCTGAGGAGCTCAGCAGGGCATTCTGGGGTAGAGCAGAATATCAACAGAGTGTGTCTTTACCTTGAAAATTAAGCTTCCGTTTTGTTCAGGCATAAATGTTAGGTAGAGTGACTTCTCCTTTATAAAAATAATCTCACTTGTTCTCCTCCAAGTTTGGGGCATGAACATCTGAGAATACAAACACTTGAGCTACTCAGGATGGTGATTTAAAAATCACAGGGTACAGGGCTAATCAAGGAGACATTATCTATGTTCTGTTTGTTTGTTTAAAAAAAAAGGAGCAAAACAGCATGTTTCTGTGTCAGTAAACTCCTGCTCAACTGAACCCTGGAAGGTGGTCTTTGCCTCCAGGTCATGCTTGTGTGAGCTTCATTACAGACTCTCTTAAAGTGGACGTAAGCATCTGTTTACACTAGGTTTCTATCTCTCTTGAGATAAGCTTGAAAGCATAAAAGGAGCACTTCNAGCCTGGGGCTGCTGTGGAGATGAATCCACCTGCACCGTCAGCATCCACGTACCCACGAAGGCAGCCCAGGATGTGTGCAGCATTCTGCAAGAAAGCCATCCTATCTGTGATCATCAGAAGGGCCGGCAGCCAAGTCCCTGTGCAGATCCTCAGTGCTGTCAGTCTTGTCGCGCGAGCTTTGAAGTCTGGCAGCTGCTTCTTGTCAGCCTAAAGCCTCTGCCTTGTTCACACCTTGTCACTGCTCCTTGCCCCCACCCCCACCCCCACTTGCTGCCATCCTTCGGTTCAAATTCTTAAAGGGAGGTTGCTGGTATACTCTGCTTATACTAGGAATTAATTTTAGTAGAATGTCCAGAGTTCAGATTACACCCTTAGAAACAAAAACAAAACATCACCATCATCCAAATTGTTCAACACAAATGAGTTCTCATCTCTTGACATTTGGGGTTTGAAATCTTTGACAGTGCTTTCAAAGCTTTAAGACTTATTCTTTCTTATGAATGCCCAGCCTTAACTTGGCTACTTGGCTTGTTTCTAGCCAGCTTTTCTAACTTAAATTATCCAATTTCTCTTTAACTATGGTTTGCCTCTGGGCTTTTATCTGATTTTAGTCTATACATCTTTCTTTCCTTCTTACTCCATGACAGACTGTATGGCTGGGTGGCTGGCCCCTGGAATCCTCCTCTCCGTCTCTTTCTTCGCTCCTTTTTTCTTTGTTCTTCTATTTAGTCTCTCTGCCTGGCAGGCCCTCATACCCCTGTTGACTGTTCAGCTCTTTATTAGACCATCAGGTGTTTTAGATAGGCAAAAAATCACAGCTCCACAGAGTTAAACAAATGCATATAAAGGAATGTAACACATCTTAAACTAATATTCCATAACACTTGCTACCCATTTTCCTTATTCTTCTAAATAGCCTCAACTATTGACAACTACGTCACCAAGTATTTGGACTCAACTTTTCCGTCTTCTGAATTAATCCTCATAACCATGAACTAAGGCAGTCTCTGCTCAGGCATGGTAGTGCACATTGTAATCCCAGAACTTGAGAAGCAGATTTAAGACCAAGTCTGTGCTTCATGAGACTCTAGCTCATAAAATCAAATGAGGGCAAAAGATAGTCTTAGGCTCTTTATCTAAAGTGACATCAAGGTATTGCAAAGGCAACTGGGCCTGTTGACTCTTTGGGGCCCTCAGGACAGTGTTCATCTCCATTTCTGCGGCTCCAATCTGCCTCTCTGGCTCTGTATGACTGGACTGCCCTTGGCTCAGGTGCAAGGTGTGGATCTACTGTTCAGAGTTCAAGCCCAGTCACAATAATTCCTCTCTGACGCACACAGAAGACCGACATGGCATCCCGCCAGAAAGCAATTACTGACCACAGAACTGAAGAGGCTAACAGGATTTAGGATTTGTCTGAATGGTCCTAATGGCTAGTAGCCAAGAAAGTGAGGCCCAAGCCCTGTTTTTATGAGGACACAGTCTTCTGAGGACAGTGGAGTTTCACAATTTTGTGTTTTTTCAATGATTTGGGCAAGTTAAACATCCCTAAAGGCCAATTTACCTCACAGGCTGATACAAAGGAATGCAAAACAGACCTCATTTATGTCTCAGACAGGACTCTTTATGGTGCTGGCAATTAAACTCCAGGCCCTTGTGTGTGCCAGGCATGCAATCTACCACTGAGCTACATCTCCATTCCTTTTATGTATGTTTACTGAGTGACAACAGAAGGATCCAAAGTACTTATCAAAATGGCCAGAGATACAAACATATCATAGGCCAAAGCAAATTAGATGGTGCCTTCTAAGGTGGAACTGATGTATCCGGGCCCGGCCTCTGCTTGCTCTGAATATGTTTATTTAGACAGCCCTGTTGGGGCAGCAGAATCCAGATACAAAAGCTTTGATTGGTAAGTGGAAATCAAAATAATCTCCATTAACCTCCCATTATCTTAAAAATTAGAAACCCAAATGAAAGGCTTCTGAAGGGAGGAGGGCAGCAGGAGGGCACATCTGATGGATGCTGCTCTCTGTGAAGACACCATTGTCATCACTATGGGCGAGCTGAGTGCTTAGTGCCACCAAGCAGCTGCCCTGGAAGCAGCCAGGACTGATCCTACCCTTCACAACTTGGGAGCTACGATAAAGAGGCAGGAGAGCAGCTGGGGAAGTGGGCTGCCATGAAATGAGACCCTGTATCTTTGTATTTAACCAAGACTTTTTGATAATTGTTCTTCAGTATTTTTTATTTTGTTTTATTTTTTATTTTTTTTGCCCTAGATTTAACTTCTATGGCCTCAGATCATTTTGGTTTTGGTTTAAAAAGATAAAGTTTTCTGTAGTTCAAGTTGGCCTCAAATTCACTATTTAGGCAAAGATAACCTTGGATTTCTGAATCTGCCAGGATTACAGGTATGCACCCCCACACCTGTTTTATGCAATGCTGAGGATTAAGCCCAGGGTTTTGTACATGCTAGGAAAACACTCTAGCAACTGAATTACATCCCCAACCCCAGACTCAGGTCCTTTGAAGTGTGGTGCTGTCTGAAGACAGAGAAACTACCCATGAAGGATTTCCCCAGTCAGGCTCGATTGGTCTATGCCTGGAATCCCAGCACTTGAGAGCCTGAGATATAAGAATTACTGGTAGTTGCAAGCTTGGGCTATAGTGAAAACTGTCTCAAAAACAAAAACAAAACACGACAACAAACAACCAGAACTAAACCTGGCTCCACCTCTATGAAAAGACTGAGCTCTTGTCATATTCCAGACTGAGGGGCCTTATAGAGAAGTTAGCAGAGGACTGTTGTTTTCCTCTGGCAACAAGCAGCTGTGGACACACTTCTATCACCCAACCTAGAAATGGCTTCTGTTCTTTCTTATCAGAGAATTACATCTACCCAACCGCTTTGCATTGCATCTTGGCTCTGCACAGCCCAGTCACACCACCTCCTCTCCACATCTCAAGCAAAGGCTGTGCCTCCCAGCACACAGAGGGCCTGGAGAGCCAGCCATGTTCTGTCCATGATACTCGTATTAGGTATGAGGAGAGATTATCGGGCGGCAACATTGTGTTATTATTACCCTGATGTGTTAAAAAAAAAAAATCTGTGTGGTGTGGTAAGTTAAGACCAGGCCCTGTTTTCACTTTTCTGGCTGCCAACAGTTTTAGTGTAACAGCTGGGAGATGTGAGTTTTTCTTCTCAGGCAGTTTGGAGGAAGCTGTGAAATTTTGAGAAAGGAAGGCTACTCAGGGGTATTATTTACAGTACTGGTATTTTCCAGAGCCAGCTCATCAGGACATCCAACACCTAGCATTTTTGTGCTTAAGGGCTTTAGGGAACTAAGGTCTTAAAAGGATCCATAGAATTCCTTCGAATTCATTTCCCTATCAATGCCTCACGGAGGAGCTGACCTCCGCACCTCACTTACAGACTTTCTTTCCCTGGTGAACCTGAGCTGACAGTAAGATCCAGAAGGGGTTCTAGAAATCATTGCAGTCAGCAAATGAGCATTAGTGAGATATTTACATGGGCTGCAATTGTGCTCATCTATTTTGGCAATTACAGTTCTTGAGGGGCTGAAAGGGAGGAACTGAGAAACCCTGCAACCCGAGGGAGGACATTATCTGTTTCAGATGTCTGTGAGAGACATGCACACCCTGGCTTTTCCCCTTCACACCACATGCCTAGGTTGCAGGAGGAAAGGGGAAAACTTGAGACAAGCATCACCTCTGTTTCTGACTATATTCAAAACCCAAACCAGGCCTTTAATTGCATCCTATGTGTACCTAGAACATCATCATCATCATTGTCATTAAAACAGCTTTCTCTCTAATAGCAAATTTAAATTTTAGACTCTGTTTGAGAATTTGGCCCTTATTCATTTTTATTGAACTCAAATACTAATCCCAGGCTGGGGAGATGACACAGGGGTTAAAGTGTCTAGAGATCAAGCACAAGGACCTGTGTGATTCTCCCGAAGCTATGTAAAGCTGAACTTTCATTCAAAACTATGTGACAGCATACATGTGTAACCGCAATGCTTTCACGACGAGCTGAGAGGTGAATAGTAGAATCCCTGAAGCTCATGTTTAGCTAGCCTGGCGCAGGCGACTGCAAACAACACAGACCCTGCCTCCAACAATGCAGACATCGAGAAGTGACACCTGAGGTTAACTTCTGCACACTCTGGCACATGTGTACATACACACACACACGCACGCACGCACGTACGCACACACACACACACACACACAGAGACAATTTGTTGAAACTACTCAATATTTCTTAAGCTTCTAGTCACTTATCCTTTCTTCTACCCTTCTCTTCCATCTTTCTCCTGACTCACGCAGATTGCTTTCCCCCTAGAATGCCAGCCAGCACTATGCTCTATGTAGCATAGCGTTCCCATGACATATTAATGCATGCACAGCTGAGACACATGTACAGGTGCTGACTCATCAACTTTCAAAATTGTCCTCCAGTTCATTCCACAGCTGCCAGCTCTGTTCCCCTAGTCCACCATCTCTGCAATGCCCTGAAATTCCAAGCAGTCCTTATGACCTTCCAACTCAAATGTCCAACCCTCTTGGTCAACCCTTCACACACCCCTTCTCCTTAGAACATAGCATACTCTGTTGTGTGAGCATCGTTTGTTAGCAGCAAATACAAACGCAGAGCTCTGCATTCTTTGACTTTAATACCTCATGAATTCTCTATTTTCTTTATTTCTCTTTCTAGTATATTCTATCTTAGTTAATCTATAAGAAGCATAATCAGTAGAAACTCTGAAAAAATTCTGAATCTGGTTTGAATTTGAGATATGCTTTTTTCAGCTCAAAATTAACGTCATAAGTTTACTGGCTGCGTTTTCCACTTTCTGGATCCTATTTGCAAGTTTAGTGTCTGGCTTAACAAGCTATCAAAAGGACAGGTTTTAACCCCTTTTCTGATCTTACATCCTAACTCTATTCCACTACCACCTCCCCGTGCTGCTGCCTCAACACATATGTGTTTGCACACACACAAACACACACACACACACAGAGACACACACACACACAAGTACTGAAGATGAAGAGTATGGAAGGAGTCCTTACTTGCATTCCCCTTAGGTTGTATCATTGTTTACAAGTTACTGGTCCTCATCCATAATTAGACATGTACAGAGTAGGGACTTTCAGCTTAGCCATATAAAGCAGTAAGCTCCAGGCTCCTTCACGTGTATGTATGCTCGCACACACATATCCCTAAATGTGCACAGGTACACATGTGCTGGAGTGCATGAAGTAAATCTATGGTGCTATTCCTTAGGAGCCCTCCACCTTGTTTTTTTGAAATGGGGTTTCTTATTGACACCTTGGGCTTCTTGGTTAGATTAGGCTGACTGGCCTTAGGAAACTACCTGTCTCCACATCTGCAGCCCTTAGAATCCATGGGTTCTATGGGTTGAACTCATTCTCCTGCTGGCATGGTGAGCATGTCACTGACTGAGCCATCTCCTAAACTCCTTGAATCTTTCTTTAAACACTGTCTGGCATCTTCTTATGAATCAATAGACTGTTTCTAACAAGCATTTATTGAGTGCTAACTCTATACCCAATACTATAGTGTCTGAAATGATAGACTCTTTTTTATTTATTTAATTTTTTATTAAAAATTTCCACCTCCTCCCCTCCTCACATTTCCCTCC